>HG983357.1:370749-410360 GCA_900006255.1 Xeromyces bisporus
AAAGAAGATACTTCTTTCACCGTGTTAGCGGACCCACCCCGTAGAGGATTCGATGGTACATATCGCGGGACGTTCCTGACGAAGCGCTTATCAGCGGCATCTCGCAGACCAGGGCCCAGGTCATCCCAGGGCCCAGGTGATCCGACACCCGAGATCCAAGCGCCGCGAGCTGACGGAAAAGCTATGTCTAGGGCTACCACTTATTTTTAGTAAAATTTAGCGCGACACTTACCGCCTTTCTCAATCCTACATACAGTGCGCACTTCCAAGGCTCCAAGCTTCGGCTTGGAATCCAAGTCTTTTGCCATTTAGAGCAGCGACTAACCCTGTGTGCGTTGTATTCCGTGAGTCCGTACGGCCGTGACAATGGGCACTAATAAATCACTCACGGTGATCACTGAGCTACCTACCCCAGCTGCCCAGCATGCCAACATGGTTAACAACTTACATGAGTAGGTCTTCGTGTATGAAAATTGCGCTCGATCCTCTGCTTAACGGTATTTATTTTAGGCTACAATAATAAAAGTGTGCATTTCAGTAAATTCGGCGCTATTTTACATAACCCTGAGAGATAATATGGCCTGGCTGCCGCGGTGCGGAAGGTACACCATACCTCGCCATCAATAACCGCCAGGATTCGACTGTCCTGACAGCACGGTCACCGGGTTAATGTTGTCTGTCTGGTCAATTTAAGGATGTCTGGAATGTTATTCGATGGGATTTACGCGCCCTTGCCTATGGATTTCATTGTGCAGACCTTGGCGATTGCCAGTAACGATATTTTCAGATGAATGGCTTTTCTATAAGCAGGTCTATAAAAGGAGGTACAATTCAGGATGAGAAATTGCCCAGCATCCTACATCCATTACCTCCAAACTTCAAGATATCACCTTTGCTCCAACAAGCCGCATTCGAGAACCCCATTCAAGCAAACATGTCTACGGTCAACATGGTGAAGTATTTCATTTACAAGGAAGTAATCCCGCCACGAAAAGATGATCTGCGCCAACTTGTGTATTTGGCGTATCAGACAGCAAGGGACAGAAAACTATACCCAAAGGCAGTTCTTATAAGGTACGCACCCAATCCGGACTCCAAGGAACGCCACTCATATGGTAGCCCTGTTTTCTAAGGCCCTACCAGGTCCTAACTGATGCCCGACGAATTTGCAGGTCCGGCATCCATGATACGACCAGCATCAATGGCATGCGCCAGAAGGATCCTAGGGGCGCACACCTGACTCTTTGCTACAAGGACGAAAGGCAACTCCGCGAAGGAACTCATGTTGCAAGCCATGGCTATGTTTCTGGGAACGACTTTCGCGACGCAACTCACACGGATGAAAAGAGTGATTGGTTCAAGAAAAAGGGAGGCGCTACGGTATGGCCATCGGAGGATAAACTTGCGTGGTATCTTACCCCTAGACAAATCGACCTGTCTGACATTGCTCGGGCCACCAGGTTGACCGCCAGGACGGCGATGGTTGATTCTAAGTTCACTGTGGGAGGGATCTCTTGTCGTACTGGGCTCACTGCGGCGGCCGGGTCTTGCACCAGGGCAGTTCAATCTCCTCGCTTGTTTGCTGCAGGCCGTGCATATCATATCCACGAACTTTCAGTGGCCATTCCCACTCCAGGTTTTGCATGTTTGCATACATACGAAGAGCGGCAATCGGACAATTGACTGAAGTACGCAAAGTCTATTTACGAAGTGAAAACGAAACGGCAACGCAAAACTGCCAAGAAAGGGGTATGATACGCAGATTCAACCAACTCATCCCAAGGTATTTTTATTTAGTATCTCCATGTCTTTCATTGAATTCTTAATAGTGTCCGGCGTCTTCCCGTTATAGACGATGTTCAGATTGTTATCTTCAGTCAATCGACCGCTGCGACCACACGCCTTATATTCCAGTGTTTATCTTCCCGTTCTTCGCAAAGTGCACAGGGCACCGTTTCAGCGCAATGAACTCCTTTCCGTGTTGACTACCACTGCATTTAGCTCAAAGGCGACCAAAAACGACTCTGATACCCAGATCTATTACGGGTTCGAGTACCTTATTGACGGAGTCGAGAGTCTTCGGAGTTATAAACCAGGGGGCTATCATCCCATACATATCGGAGATCAGCTTCAAGGTCGATATCGCATTTTTAATAAACTGGGATATGGTGCCTATTCAACGACGTGGTTAGCCCGTGATGAACAATCCAACAAGTACGTTGCAGTGAAAATCTGCACAGCGGATTCAAACGCAAGCATGAAAGAAGCGGACATCATATCCTTTCTCACCCGTCCACATTGCTCTCTAGAATACAATCCAGGCCAGGCAATGATCCCTTTGATTTTTGACAGATTCACCATTCACGGCCCGAATGGTGAGCATGCTTGCTACGTCACGAAACCTGCGAGGGCTAGCCTCGCGGGGCTAAAAAAGGGTTCGTTTAAGTCCTTATTCCAACTTGATGTAGCTCGGTCGTTGGCGGCGCAACTTGTCCTTGCCGTGGACTATGTACATTCCCAGGGATATGTCCATGGAGACCTTCACCTAGGCAACGTTCTCCTCACGACTCAGCCTGGTTTCGACCAACTCTCACTCGAACAACTATATGAAACGTACGGACCACCGGATTAAGAGAAAGTCATTCGTGTAGACGAGAAACCGCTATCTCCTGGTGTCCCAACGCACGCCATCGCGCCCAAGTGGCTAGGAAAAGCAAGCGAGGACATCACACGCGCAGAGGCCCGGATCCTCCTCTCCGACTTCGGCGAGGCCTTTGCGTACCCAAAGGAGCAGAAATTCGTCTCCCACGCACCCACCGTCTACCGCCCTCCCGAGGCTCGATTCGAACCGGAAACCTCCCTCTCTTTCGCATCCGATGTATGGACGCTCGCCTGTGCGATCTGGTACATCATCGCTCAGCGGCTACTGTTCGAAAGCCTCTTCGCCACACAGGACAACATCACCCGCGAGCACGTCGAAGCCCTGGGTCCCTTACCGCCCGAATGGTGGACGAAGTGGGAGGCGCGTGGGAAATATTTCACCGACGACGGCGGGCCGGTTAACCTCGACGACGACGACCGAATCCGACAACTAGACGATCGGTTCGATGATAGCGTGCAGTATCCTCGGACGGAGGAGGGGATGCCGGCTTTCGATGCGAGAGAGAGCAAAGCTATCTTTGACATGCTACGGCCGATGCTTTCGTTTAGGCCGGAACATCGTCCTACTACCGGGCGGATTCTTGAGTCTGAGTGGATGGTTAGGTGGGCTTTGCCGAGTTTTTTTGTTTCTTGAGCTATTGGCTTGAGTCTGGGCCGAGCGAGGATGAGGATCGGGTGTATCATACATAGCACGGGGATTTGACGGATATCACCGTATTTATGTACAGTATCAGTGACGCCCTGCGGGAGGTACCTAGTACCGTATGTTTGTGCTACGGAGTACTACCATCCTATGCAAGTTTGCCTCCCAGTGCTTGGGTTGGAGAGCTGGTCGTACCTTGTCGTGTCTCGAGGTGCATCAGCCGAACATTGGACTATTGAGTATTGACCCTGTACAGTCCATCCAGATGAAGCTGGAAGTCTCTGTAATAGGAAGACCATTTGCATCACAGCAAGACAGCTAATGTATGATTGACAGCTAGAATAACCTGACTGATTCGAATTAGGATATATAGTCGATGAAGAAAGAAAGGTATAGAGAGATCGAGATCAACTCAAAACTATCTTAGCAGCATTATTCATTCCCATCAAACATAACCGTCGCACTCAATGAAACAAGTTGACATGAAACCCTCAATCATACAGGCCTACCTGCCAACCTATGCTCAATCTGGCTAAGCATCTGCGCCCCCTCAGCCCGCCGATTCCCAATAAACGACTCAACATTCTTCCCCAAACTCTCCACAGTCTCCCCCATCTCCCCATAAAACGTCTGCGCCTGCGCAGTCCCCGACAACAGCTCATTGAACACATCATGCACCTTCCGATACCGCGCCATGACGCCGTTCCGCTGCCGCAGCGCGGTTTCGTGCTTCGCCTGCTCCGCGCGGACCCGCTTGTCCTGCAGCAGGTCGCCGTAGGTTCGGGTGAGTTCTTTCATGAGGGAGTTTTGTTTGTGGTTTGCTTGCAGGAGGCGGGTTTGGTGGGGGCGGAATTTTTCGAGTTCGGCGGAGAAGAGGTGGGCTTCTTGGCCTGCTATGGATTTTTTGTTGAGGATTAGGACTTGGGATATGTCGTCGTTGTGGACCTGCAGGGTTTTGTTTTTTCTTTTTTTCAGCGAATCGTTTGGATATTGGATATTGGGGATGGATGTATGTGGACGGAACTCACCCTCTCTTTCATGTCTCTTAATACCTGGATTCTTTCCCGTTTTACCATGTGGAGTTTCTTCAGTAGCTCTTCTACCTTGACGACCTGCTGGCCTACCGACATCATTCCCTCGTCGTATACGTCGTCCAATAGTGTACCTTCCTGGCTGCCAGGGGTGTTCCGTTTGTTATTCTTCGATCCCGCTTTAATCATAGCCCGTTGAAACAGGACATCCGCCTCGTCCGTCTCGCCGGCAGACCGCATTTCATCAAAGTCCAGCTCGTATTCTCGAAGTGTAGAAATCAGCTGCTCGTCGCTCCTGCTCGCCTCGTTGACCGTCTCGTGGTAGTTCCGGATATCACTCCGGAGAGTCGTATTTAACATCGCACTGGGCTGCTGACTCCAGTCCGCCCCGTACTTGGAGCGCATTTTCTCGCACACGCTTTCTTCGTAGTCGAGTTGTTTCGTGCAGCGTTCTAGCTGCCCTAGTACTCCGGCTTTGCGTTCTTGTAGTCCATCCAGTGCTTTTATGGATACGCTCTGGTTCGCTATATCCTGGCACCACTGCCGGAATTCTTCGTCCACCGTCATCTCCTGGTCCGTGCTGTCGCCTTTCAGGATCTTGAGACTGTCGGGTAGCTTTAAGTAGTCCAGACCTGCTGCCAGTTCTCCGTTTGCGACGTCGACTTTCTCCGTCTCCGCGCGGATTAGTTTGGCTTTTTCTTCGTCGTATAAACTGGCCGTCTCCGTGACGGACATGGGGACAAGCCTTTGGAAGATATCGGGCCCGATTATTCGTTGTATGTCTTGGCCTTGGTATAGCTCGCTGATCGGAACCGCCTTTGCGGCGGGCAGTTTCGCGACGGCTGCCAAGGCAGCTTCATTCGGTACTATATCGTGGTAGATGAAGTCATTCTCTTTGGTCAACCTGGCCAACCGGCCCTGTACGTTTACTAGATGGTGTTTGGTGATATCTGTCAGACTCGCGCCCGCTTCAGAGGTTAGGTTCGAGCTGGCCGGTGGCGAAGACGGAAACGCCTTGGCCCAGCCGTAAGCGTTCGTCGCTTGCTTCTCGGCCAACTGGAGCCGTGCCAGCGCAACCCCGTACGCCCCACTCTCCTCCTCCGTAATGGCTTGCAACGAAGACGCCAGAGATGCCGTGTAAGCTGCCTTGGACTGGACGACAATCGACCACGCTTTGTCGAATACGCCCCTCGACACAAAGTCCTGCATTGCATCGCCCGCCTGCGTGTAGAGGTAGGCTGCCTGACTCGCCAGTTTAGCTAGTAGCCCGGCCTTCTTCTGATCGGCCATCTGTTTCTCCAGGAATATCTCCTGCCCCTGGGCTAGCGTGGTGTTGATTAATGTTTTGATGGTCTCTCGACCGAGGTCTGTCGACGGTGCGTGGAGGAAGTTTTCGTTGATATAGGTGAACATGCCGGCTGACGCCTGGAACGAGTGGTATGCGGTCTTGAGGCCGATGTCCTCCGCGCGATTCTGATTCGCAGCATGACAAGACAAAACGGCCGAGATGTTGAAGATGATAGACGCCTTTTCGTATGCAAGAGAGTACTGGGACGTGGGCTTGTGCGTAAAAGCATCATACCTACAACGCTCAGCGTCAGGAAGTCCCACCAGGACGAGAAAAGAAGAATAGACCGAGATGCATCATGTCCATACCAAGTAAACGAAACCTTTATATGGTTCTCATCAACCGGAAACCTCAAATCCAGCAGCTCCAACTGCCCGTAATACCGATAGAGCAGGTCGCGCCCCGTCGCGCTGTCCTTGCCGGCACCCCGCATGTCCTGCCGTAGTCGGTTGAGCGCGGCGCATTCATTGTGGTATCGCTCCGGATCCTCGCCGTAGCTTTGTTTAATGTAGTCCTTGAGCGGCCGGACCCAGTCGACTTCGTTGGTTTGCTTGAGGGGACAGCTTATCATGGGCGATTGCAGCATCTTGCCGGTATGTAGGTATAGGAGCGGGGAGCTCCTCTTTGGGGAAGATGGTCAGTGGACGGGATTCCAGGTAGTCGGCGGCTTTGGAGGTTATTTGGATCGGTCGATGAGGATAACACTGACTACTACGGAGTATAACTTATATGGGATGTTTATAGGGAAGAGTACCGAGTGAAGTGGTCAACTGGTTGATGTCAGGTCTTACGAGGGTTGGATGACTGGCCAGTTGACCTTTGAACTCGGCAACCACGTCTTGGTCATATTTGGAATGTCTCTCTATTACTGATAGTAGGTATATATATAACTAGTGAGAGGAGATTCTTTAGCTCTACAGTACATACAGTCATAGCACCGTCCCAGTCCCTTTTTTAGAAATACAAACATTATCCAGAATACCCCAAAGGCGTATATAAACAGATTGCTAGGGAAATCCCGTCCCGCACAGGGAAACGCCAAACTCGCCGGCGCTGCTAGTAGTAGGATAGTAGTAGGAGGAGGATATCGACAGATCGACAGACAGAATGAGAACAAACCACGGAGCCGAGAAGAAGAGAGAGCATCAGCTCTTCTGGTCATCGTTTTTGCTAGAGTCCGATTGTTGCTTTCCCTCCTCTCGCTTCTCTTCCGGCTTATCGTCGTGCTTCTTACCGTCATGCTTCCCCGTCAGCTTGTGCCAAGCAGACTTGAGGAATCCTTCGTTCTCGTGGGAATCGCCGGTGTCGCTTGGTTCCCTGATTCGAATACTGTCAGTATCTGTGCGAAGCATCGAAAATACTGCAGACAGGTCCTTACTTCTCCCTGCCAATGTTCATGACTCGCTTGGCAGTGTTGTCGCCCATTTCATCCGCGAGAACCTCAAGGATAGTCCTCTGGTTCGAAGTCAGGTACTTGGGCATTGCGACCTTGAATTCAACCTTCAAGTCACCCATAGGGTTGAAAGACCTCCCTCGGGCACCGAGTTTCTTCATTCCTCTTCCTGACAACGTGATCCTGTCACCGGTGCCAGTTCCAGTGCCCACTTTGACCTTCACATCACCGTCCAATGTCGGTACAGTGGTCTCGCCTCCAAGAAGAGCTGTGGTGAGCGGTACAGAGGCGGTATACAGGATGTCCGAACCGGAGCGGCTAAATCGATAATCGGGCGCGACGCGGATCGAAACGTAGAGATCGCCCGGCTTTGTGCGAGTGCCTGGGCTAGCGGAAGTACCGGATGGCGGTGCATCTCCTTCTCCAACCACTCTCATGCGCATTCCGTCCTCCACGCCTCCAGGAATGTCAACCTGGACTGTCTTGCGATCCCGAACAACACCGTTACCATGGCACGAACCGCATTCAGAACCAATGGGAACATTAAGACCCGTCCCACTGCAGGCATCGCACGTCGCTGCTATTTGGAAACCACCTTGGATGAAGTGGACGCGGGTTCCGGAACCATTGCACTGTCGGCATTGAGTTCGTTTGGCGCCCTTCTTCAGTCCATCTCCGTTACAGGTACCACATTGAACCAACGGTGAAATCGTAATATCCTTGGTCGAACCCTTGGCGGCTTCCATGAACGACACGCTGGTCTGAACCTCGATATCCTCACCAACCATCACTGTCTCTTGGAATGGATTCCGCGTACCCCGGCGACGACCTCCGCCAGTGAATGCGCCAAAAAGATCGTCAAAGTTGATATCCCCAAAGCCTCCGAAACCACCGCCTCCGAAACCTCCAAAGCCGCCCCCGAAACCATGGAAACCACCAGCACCGGCGAACGGATTCCCACCGCTGGGATCAAACCCGCCATTCTGATCAAACGCGCCCGAACCGTAGCGATCGTAAGCCTCACGTTTCTTGGGATCGGAAAGCAACTCGTAGGCTGACTGAGCCTCCGCGAATTTATCCTTGGCGTTGGGTTCCTTGCTGGTATCCGGGTGGAACTGCTTAGCCTTGCCGTAATACGCCTTCTTCACATCCGCCGCAGATGCGCTCTTATCTACCCCTAGGATCTTATAAGGGTCGGAAACAGCGGAGAGAGAACGACTCGAGTGGAAACCCTGTCCATGAACAAGGAAAAGAATGTTAGCTGCAAAAATTCACTTCCGTACGGCCGAGGCTCTCGTCCTGAGTCATAGAGCGTTGAAACGTACCCTCGACAGCGGGATTTCCGACTTCTTGCTGCCCGAAGCAATGCGCAGGCGTTTGGCACCACCGGGAGAAAGCGTAGAGACGTTGTAGCTTCGAGACTGAGACGGTTGTCGAGCACCATTCGCGCTCTGGTTTGCGGAGCATTGTATAGAAGTGCGAAGCAGACGAGCAGGCACAGCGGCCGCTTTGGGTAGAGCGGCCGGCACGGGATTCATGGTGAAAATTAGCAGCAGTAGTATAGACCGTACAGCCAGTGTAACTAGCAGTAATCTATCTATTAGTCCTAATAGGCAAGAATGAAGTCGAGGAAAAGCTGTAGAAAATAGGAAAACGGCTTAGTTTTAAATGTTTGTTTCATGGACGCTCGGCGAATCTTCGAGTTAGCCCGAGGGTCGGGGAAATAATACTCCTTTTCGGATATAGAATATTCCGACAAGCGGCGATGATGACATAATAGCTGTAGCTCTCCGTTTCCCGCCGGCTTCGGTCGTCTGGAAACATGCATTAATTCTTCTATATTCCTCCCTGTATAGCATTCGTTCTTCTTATATCTTAATAGTACCCCTAATCCTAACAGCTTCCTAATATACTCAACCCCTACTACCTCCCCTAGCTCGCCCGCTCGCCCTGCGATATAGCATGATCCGAGGCCAGCGTCTCCCTTGGAGAGCGGCGCTCCACCAAACACCCCGTCCCTTAGCTCTTCGACCTTACCTGCGCTCTCCCAGATACAATGTTGGTGCTAATCCGACCTTAATCTCCGCTCCTTTCTCCCGTGCTCTTCCCTTCCCTACAAGACCGTTTTCGTCGAGCTCTCTACGGCAGAGAGAAAAGAACGACTCTGGACAGAAGGATGGTGCAGATGAGAAGGAAGGAAAGAAGGAAAAGGATGAAGCGGAGGGCGAAGTTGAGCAGAACGAGAAGAAGGATGTCAGTGCGGAGAAGGATCCTGAGCATGGAGCTGATTCTCGACGCAAAGGCGTAGATTCTGGTTCATCCACATCAGCTTCTACGCGGCGAAAAGAGAAGACTGAGAAGTCAGGCCAGGCCAAGGAAGAACGTGACCTAAGTGAGGATGCGAAGAAGGATGCGGATTCCGCCGAAGCAAAGGCGAAGTCCAATGATACTCCATCTCCGATTCCGGTCAGCGGTTCCGAGTCGAAACCGAGCGGCTCGAGCAACGGAGGAAATGACGATAATGGAAAGAAGGGCAAGAAGGGTTCGTCGGATAAGGCTTTGCAGAAACCATCTGTTCCGGAGGTCTATCCGCAGGTCATGGCCATACCTATTGCCAAACGACCTCTGTTCCCTGGCTTCTACAAGGCGATTACAATTCGAGACGGGAATGTTGCCTTGGCTATCCAGGAGATGATGAAACGGGGGCAGCCATACGTCGGAGCTTTCTTGTTTAAGGATGAGAACGCTGACGGCGATGTCATTGAAAAACCGGAGGACGTTTACGGTGTCGGTGTGTTTGCCCAAATTACAGCTGCCTATCCTCTCCGCGGCGAGAACGGTGGCGTAACAGCCGTACTCTACCCACATCGTCGCATCAAAATTTCCTCGTTACTGCCGCCTAGTGGTGATGCTACGAAGCCTGCTGCTTCCGACAAGCAGGGTGATGTGGTAGCTAGTTTCGAGGAAAGCTCCCCGGAATCCGCTCCGAAAGATCACTACGAGCCGACATCGTTCTTGCGAAAGTACCCTGTTAGCGTTGTCAACGTGGAGAACCTTGTGGAGGATCCTGTGGATAAGAAGAGCCCCATTATCCGCGCTGTGACAAGTGAAATTGTCAACGTTTGCAAGGAAATTGCGACGCTCAACCCCCTGTTCCGTGACCAAATATCAGCTTTCTACACCGACCAGTTCCCAGGGAATCTGAGCGACGAGCCGGCCAAATTGGCGGACTTTGCAGCTGCGGTCTCTGCGGGTGAGTTGGATGAGATGCAAGAAGTACTTGAGGCGACCAACGTGGAAGAGCGTCTTCCGAAAGCGCTTGTTGTGTTGAAGAAAGAGTTGATGAACGCGCAACTCCAGTCGAAAATCTCCAAGGATGTCGAGGCTAAGATCCAGAAACGACAGCGTGAATATTGGCTGATGGAGCAGATGAAGGGCATCAAGAGGGAACTAGGAATAGAGAGCGACGGGAAAGACAAGCTTGTCGAGAAATTCAAGGAAAAAGCGGAGAAGCTGGCGATGCCGGAGTCAGTCAAGAAGGTGTTCGATGAAGAGATCAACAAGCTGGCTCATCTGGAGCCAGCGGCATCAGAGTTCAACGTCACGCGCAATTACCTGGATTGGCTTACTCAGATTCCATGGGGTCAGAAGAGCGTAGAGAACTTTGGCATTCAGCATGCAACCACTGTGCTGGACGAAGATCACTACGGCTTGAAGGATGTCAAGGATCGTATCCTTGAGTTCATCGCCGTCGGGAAGTTAAGAGGAACGGTCGAAGGCAAGATACTCTGCCTTGTTGGACCGCCTGGTGTAGGGAAGACGAGTATTGGAAAGTCTGTCGCCCGAGCGCTGAATCGGCAATACTACCGATTCTCCGTTGGCGGTTTGACGGATGTTGCAGAGATCAAGGGACACAGGAGGACCTATGTGGGAGCACTTCCCGGTCGTGTCATCCAAGCCCTCAAGAAGTGCCAAACGGAAAACCCTCTGATCCTAATCGATGAAGTGGATAAGATTGGTCGCGGCCACCAGGGCGACCCGTCTTCTGCGCTCCTTGAACTCCTCGACCCAGAACAGAATTCGTCTTTCCTGGATCACTACATGGATGTGCCAGTTGACCTGTCTAAGGTCCTCTTTGTTTGCACGGCTAATATCACCGATACGATACCCAGGCCTTTACTCGACCGAATGGAGATCATCGAGCTCTCTGGATACGTTGCGGACGAGAAAATGGCTATTGCCGAGAAGTACTTGGCGCCATCTGCAAAGGAGCTGACAGGTCTAAAAGACGTGGATGTTCAGCTGCGGAACGAGGCCATTGAGGAGCTCATCAAGTCGTACTGCCGGGAGAGTGGTGTTCGTAACTTGAAGAAGCAGATCGAGAAGGTGTACAGAAAGGCCGCTTTCAGGATCGTACAAGACTTGGGTGAAGACGTCATGGGAGAGGACAAGGCCCTAACGGATGAGGGCAAAGCCGCACAAGAGCAGTCGAAGAAGGAACACGAGACCACCACCTCCGACCCCAAGGATCCCCCTGTTGACCCGGAGAAGTCGACAACGGGACAGCCTCGATTCCCATTGAAGGTCCCAGACACGGTACATCTCACGATAGGAAAGGAAGGTCTTAAGGATTACGTCGGACCTCCAATCTTCACATCTGACCGGTTATACGAAACCTTCCCGCCTGGAGTGACGATGGGTCTTGCGTGGACCAGCCTGGGAGGAGCAGCTCTTTATGTCGAGTCGATTTTGGAGACCGCTTTGACGCCCCGTTCGCGACCTGGTGTCGAGACCACGGGCAACCTGCAAAATGTCATGAAGGAGTCTACTGTAATAGCATATACGTTTGCCAAGTCATGGATGGCCAGGCAATTCCCGGATAACCAATTTTTCGAGAAGGCCAGGATTCATCTACATTGCCCTGAGGGGGCTGTTCCGAAAGATGGTAAGTAGTCGTCCTGCTTTATTTATACTCCTGGTAGTATATAATCTAACATGACGTAGGTCCGTCTGCTGGTATCACCATGGCCACATCATTATTATCGTTGGCGCTTAACCATTCCGTCGAACCAACGATTGCCATGACGGGTGAACTGACGGTGACGGGTAAAGTGCTGCGCATCGGCGGACTTAGAGAGAAGACCGTCGCAGCGCGCCGAGCCGGAGCAAACAAGATAATCTTCCCAGCAGACAACATGTCAGACTGGCTCGAACTGCCTGAGGTTAGTATTTATCTTCTTTATCTTCCGTGTCCATGGTTGCATGTTCGCATGGCTAACACTTGTGCCGTGATATCATAGACTATCAAGCAGGAGATCGAAGGCTACCCTGTGGCATGGTACTCGGACGTATTCGACATCCTGTTCGCCGGCTTAGACAGGAAAGCAGGCAACGACCTTTGGAAGAAAGAGCTCACCGACTCGTCGTCCGAGAAGAAGAATGGTGTACAGGAAGAAGAGGATTGAAGCAAAGCGACGGGTTCTTTTGGTTGGTTAATGTTTCTTCTTTTTCCTTTTTTTTACATTTTGATATCACATGAAACGAATCATGGTATATAACTTTGTTTGCAAGAGGACTTGGGCTTCTTGCAGAGCCTCTGCATACGGGCGTGTTGATATTTTTTGTTGTTTTTATGTGTCTTTTCTTTCTTACTTGTTCACTTGTGTAATACCTGAAAACGCATGGTGCCGGGGTTTATCTCTTCTCTCCTCTCGTCTTCTCTCCTCTCTCGTCCTTTTTTTTTTTTTTTTTTTTTTYKTTCATGTTGTCTCTTTCTTGGGTCTGGTGACTTGTTATGAGAGGCTCTTCATGAAACGAATATAGCGCAGATACGCAGCGATATCAACCAAGCAATCCACGAAAACTGGGCATCATCATCATCACCAGACTGGATGATGAACAAGCCGAAAGATATCTGAAGTCTGCTATTATTATAAGTGACAGTACGCGCCATCGACCATCAATCAACACGTATCCGTCCCAGTCGCGAATCGATAGAGCCGTACCCGTAGACATATGAGCACAACCCGGATAACATAGCAACCAACCAACCATGGCACTGGAACCGGGATGAATGCGCTGTCCAGAGAATCAACTAATCAGACGAGGATTCTGCCTTGGTGGGTTCGGATTTGCTGCTTCATGGAGGGTTTTGAGTTGCGAGAAGCATCACTTCCAAACTTTGTAGGTATTCTTGGATTTGCTACGTATAGAGTAGCAGTTCTATGTAAGGAAGAAGAAGAAAAAGGACCGGAAATCTACTCTGTATCAGATGCTCTGCTTACCTATTAGGCAGCCAACGAGTCGCTGTCAGGCCGCTGTGAAGTACCAGGTACAAAGTCACAGGATCGGATCATATTTTTTATATCTTTTTCTACTCCTATTGCTCTCTTCTTCTTCTTCTACAAATCCCTCGCTCTTTAAGAAGCTGTTCCTTGCTAGACCGGATAATCAGAACCAGGATCCCCTGTGCCCAGTGCATCTACTTTCACCGTTGGCAAACAGACAAACAGGAATACGACATCGACAACAACGACATTGCGGTCAGTGAAGACGACTTTCTCCTTACCTATGGCCCATGGGCTTTGGATCATAGCCAGACGGACAGCGAAGACAAGTACTATACTTTTCAATACATCTTGTCCCTTGCTGCGGTGCGGCTGTTGAATGTTCCAGCCTGCTCGAACTTTGTCAAGTCAAGTCAACCATGGCCTTCACCGTAGCAGACGGTTCTTCCAATTCGACCAAGTGGTCTTTTGGCATGTCCGTGGATCGGGATCCAGAGAAACGCAACCAACCGCCGAAACAGAGCATGTGGCATCGCTTGGGTCTTTGCAGATTATTGCTGGGTCGTGATGACCGAGCAGGTTTCGGGAAAAGTCGAAGTCGGACCTGGAGTCGAGATGATCGGCCCCGCTCATCTCCCGCCCGTACCAATCATCATGATCCAGATAACGTCAACGTCAACGGTGACGGTGAGAAGGAGAAGGAGAAGGAGAAAGCCAAAAGGCGCAGCAGCAGCGACAGCAACAATAACAGAAAAATCAAAAACGACAAAACCGACGGCAATAATAGTAGTAACAAGTCACACGACAGTTTTACCCAAAGGCTTTCCCGGAAAGTCGGCGTTGGTCATCCTCGTGCCGCAACCTCTAAGCGGCAGGATTCCGAGCGTCGCGATCGTTTATCTCCCGTGGACCGAGATCCTCGTCGAGCTGTGTCTGCCGACCGTCTTGGTGGTTTTGGAGGTCTGGATGCTGCCTCTGCTGCGCAGAGGTCGAATTCTCCCCCGCCATCCGCGGATCCTCCCAGAGTATCTGCGCCGGAGATTCAGTGGTTTGATCGGCTCCAACCCATGGTTGAGGAACCGTTACCCATCGAGAGTGACACAAGAGATGACGTCGGTTACGGCTCCGAGTGCGAAACCTTTCCCCCCGCCAATAATATCTCCGACCAGGCGAGAAGCAGTACCAGTAGTAGTAACAGTGGTAGGCCGGGCGATGCGCTTTCGGAGAATGTTGATATCGAGTCGGAGCTGGATGGAAAATGGATTCTGAACCTCAGCATGCACTTTAGGGATCGCTCGGAGCGGGAGAAATTTTTTGTTACTTATGCTGAGACTCCGAATCGGTGGCGCAGGGTTACCATCTCGTGCGACTATCGCAATGCACCCCTTGATTCGCTGGAGACGGACTTGAAAGAGCTGCGGTACCAGCGGACGAAATGTGCTCGCATTTACGAGGCGATCCGGGAGTCTCTGCCGGATATCCAGTTCTACGATACCGTTACGAATCTCAAGCTGGAGACGCGAGATGGCCGGCTGCATGTCCATGTTACGGAGGATGTGAATGAGATTATCCCCTACCCTCCCATCTCCTGTGTTGGGCATCTAACTGACGCTGTGCTTATTCCGGAAAGGCACATCCACTTCGAGACACATCTGTCGGGATTTGTTTACAAAGTGCGAACGGCCAACAGGGAGCTCATCAAAAAGGATATCCCTGGTCCCGACACTGTGGATGAATTCCTTTACGAGATCAACGCACTCCATACCCTTGGCGACTCTCCTAACGTGATTCACTTCGAAGGAATCGTCGTGGATGACCGACGGCAGATAGTCAAGGGGCTATTGATCAACTTTGCCAGCAAAGGCGCTCTGGTGGACATTCTGTACGAATACAAAGGCGAAATCGAGTGGCAGCGACGCGAGCGCTGGGCACAGCAGATTGTCCACGGTCTTAGCCAGATCCACGAATCCGGCTACGTCCAGGGCGACTTCACCGTCTCGAACGTCGTCGTGGACGAATTCGACGACGCCAAAATCATCGACATCAACCGCAGGGGCTGTCCAGTTGGCTGGGAGCCTCCAGAAATCGCGGCCAAGATTGAGAGCAACCAACGGATCTCCATGTACATTGGCGTGAAGACGGATTTGTACCAACTGGGAATGACTCTTTGGGCCCTGGCTATGGAGGAGGACGAACCTGAAAGACAGGTGCATCCTCTTGTCTTTGATGCAAACTCCAGTGTACCGCAATATTACCGGGAGCTCGTTGCGACTTGTCTAAGTCCGGCTCCTAGTCAAAGACTCTCGGCCAAGGAGCTTCTATCTTTCTTCCCTCGGCGACTATCCGGCGAGAGTCGTCGTGATTCGCCGCACGACCACGGTACCGGAACCGGTACGGTGGTGAGGGACGGGGGCCGTGCGGAGGAGAATTCGTTTGATTCTGTAAGCAATCCACCCGAGCGGCATTCTGAAGGTCAGGAGTACTACAGCTCCATGCCGGATTCCTTGGATGACGATGGATACAGCTCGAGCCAGAACTATAGCACAAGTCAGGCTTTTGACGAGTCGTCATATTCTGGGCAACACTCCTACCTTCGTCCTGCTAATGGCTCTGGCTCTCCTGGGGCGTCGTCGGAGTGTACTGTCAGTGAATCTCAAGACCATTCTTCACTTGTTCCTAGGAAGCTTGTTCCCCGGAGAGACTACATGTACGAGCCTGTCGACGACCATGTCGGTCGAATGGAACTGACTGATGATGACGAAACAAATCATGACTGTCAAGCCGACCATGTCGATTTGCACACTACTATCGCCGATCATATATCCTGATCCCACACGCCAGAAAACAAACACACAGCCAGCTGGTACTGGCGCTTTTTCCTGAAGAACTTACTGGAGTCGGCAAGGTTCCGGCCTGCTCAATCAGCAGACAAGCCACCAGAATGCAGTCGAAGAAGCACGAGTACGACCCTGCAACATCTGCAAAGAATAATGGAGACCCCTCGCTGTCCATAGCGACTCAATTGGCAGATCCACCCCTGAATACCGCGGCCGCCGGTAGACACCGGCAATTCGACTGCACAAGGACAACATCTCTCCGGGAAGCCTATGTTGACAACTGGCCAAATCAGACTTCTTCAACCTCAACCCAACCTGCTTATCCCCTTTACTCCTACATTCTACTCTACCCATCAACCCTGCTATGGAATCGTTGCAGGGTCTGAAGTCGGTGGAGCCGTATGAGCCCAGTTCTCATTCGTCTTTGTCTGCTGAGATTGGGAATTTGAGTTAGCTCGATCATCGTGGTGATGATGGCCGTCCTGTGTGGTCGTCTTATTTGGTGAATTCGAAGTTGCCTATTAATCCGGCTGTTTATGAAGGTTTTGGTGTTTTGKTTTTTTTTTTTTTTTTTTTTTTTTTAAACCTGTTTCGATTTTTTATTGACGAACCGCCAACTCGGTTGTCCCCTGTTTTTTATATCCCCAGAATGCGTGTTTATTCATTCTTCTCATTATTTTGTTACGTTACTTCCTATTGATGTATTCTTCTATCCTCCCCCTCCTCCTCCTTCACATCCTCCCACCCGGGAAAGCAAGGTAAGCATCAATTTGGTTGAATGGTACCATATCTTCGGCCGGTGTGTTATCATTCAAGCAGATTGATGCTTACCTTGCTTTCCCGGGTTAATTTCAATTTCTCCGGTTCCTCGATATATATGGACATTATTTGGCATTCATGCATGATGTATCTACGCATTTACCACCTTCATACCAGCACTCAGCACTGTTATATCATACTCGACTGGTCCATGTCCATATTGATTGTTATCTTTGAGTTGATGTCGGAAATCATGAAGTCACGCCCGTTCACGGTTATCAAAAGTTTCGAGTTGGATTCGTTTGCTTTGTTTTATGGGAAAGAATGCCAGCGGTTCGAGATTTTGCACAGGGTTATTGTGTGTTTCTGCTTTTGGTTTGTTGTTTTTGTGCACACAGCTCGGGATTGGGATTGGGATTGGGATATAATTTACGATTGATGCCAACATTGAACGTAGTTGACGGTGCCGTCAGTTGCTTGGAGGGTTGATACTTGATACCCCTAATGGTCTTTGTCAATTTGATCAATGGATACATAGCAATCGATATAAATAATTGGATATTTACTACTACATTGCATAGTAACCAGCCAACATAGCTCAGGGCATCAATTGATGCGTTTAATCTCGACATTGTTGTCTGTTCCCTTCAATGATGTCGTCTGTAAATACTATATCAACAATTCCCCTCCAAAAACCCCCCAAAACTCCTCTGCCACGGCAACCAACTCCGTCCCAGCCCGCGCCCAATCAACGCAATCTTACACTCGGCCACATCAGAAGAAGCAGCAGCAGCAGCATTCGCGTCCACGTCGACGTCCCGAATCTCGAAAATATCCCGAACGGCTTGGATGATCTTGATCGAACCGTCTTCTAACTTGAGGATGCCCTTTAGGCGGTGGATTTCGAAGTCGTTGTCTTTGGGAGTGGGGATGGGAATGGGGTGGGTTTGTTCGGGTTGAGATTGAGGTGCTGATTGGGATGGTCCTTGAGATGGGGATGGAATCGTGCACTCCCAGAGTACAGAGCGTAGCCAGGCGTCTACTCTTGGTAGTTTTTCTGGGGGGATGGGTAGGTTTGTTATTTTTATTGTTGAGATTGCCTTTGTCGGTTTCATTCATTCATTCAAAGCAAAGGTCAGCCAGAAGACAAGAAAAAAAAGCAAAAAGAGAAAAAAGCATAAGGATACGTGACATCCCACTAACCGGATCAATATGACTATGCCCCTTCCCCCCAAAATCCTCCTCGACCTCTAGTTTCCCCAGATTGTCGTAGGCATGCAGATCCAGCACGACGCCTTCGATCTGCGGCGTCTGTCCGTGGTGGGTGATGTGGACCTTGGCCGCGCTGTTGATGGCCGTGATGCGGTCACGCACAGCCTGTAGTTCGTCGCTAGAGACCAAATCGGCCTTGTTCAGAATGACCACGTCGGCGTGGGAGATTTGCATATGTGCCATTGAGAGGATGGGTCCTTCGTGTTTATGACCATGTTCATGTTCATGTTCGTGTCCATGTTCAATTTTGTGTTGATGTTGATAACCCGCATCTTCACTTCCCCCCTGATGCTGACCCTCCTGCTCCTGCTCTCTCCCCGCCACCCGCTCCTCAGGCGCCGGCTCATCCAGCAACCGCAGGATATTCTTCGCGTCGACCAGCGTGACAATACCGTCTAGGTATATGGAGCTGCCGAGGTTATCGTCGACCCAGAAAATCGGGGCGATGTTGCCTGGGTCTGCGAGGCCGGTTGTTTCGAGGAGGATGTAGTCGAATGTGCCGCGGCGGTCCATTAGCGATTCTATGGCCATTACGCCGGAGTCTCTGGTTGTTTTGTGAGTATGTATGTAGGTAAGTAGGGTGATCTTTATGTGATATGTATTTTGTGTTGCTGGACGTTATGTTAAATGTTATGTGGTGGATGTTGGGCGGTTTACTTGACCGAGCAGCAGATACAGCCGTTTCCGACTTCCATCCATTCGGTAACTTCTTGGCCGGCTTGGTTGACGGTTAGGGGTTTTTCGATGTCCGTTGCTGTATTTAGTAGGGTGTTAGTTGGTCTAATCCGTGGTGTTTGAAGATGTACATAGACATGGACATAGACATGGACAAGACGCCGAGCTCGTCTGTCCAGCTTTCCTCGATTCTCCTCTGGTCATGGAACGCTGTACATGTATGCATGTCTGCAGCTGCATCCGCATTCTAAATGATGGTCACTTACTGTCTCCGAATTCTGTACGATAGTGTTAGCATTATGCGCTGAAGCATGATAGATAATAGACTTACCATTCATAATCACGGCAATCTTCTTGCCATGTTTCTCGGTTAGGATGTAGTTCAGCAGAGTAGTCTTGCCGGCGCCCAGGTACCCTTGGTGCATATCAGTATACTGCGCAATATGCAGCGTAGTTTTCATGCCGTACCAGTTACAAGCGTAATAGGAACCCTCGCCCGCTGTTCGGGTTCCTCCAATCTGGCACTTTCTGATTTCGCCGACTCCGGAGCCGGAAGCGTGGACGTATCGACCAGATCTGGCGGAGGGCCGTCGTCTTCGAAGTCTGCGTTCATTTTCTTTTCTTTTCTTTCTCTTTCTTTCAGGTTTATACGGGATTAGGTGGTTTGAATCGGTTTTTGTTCTCCTGAATTTCAGCAAATGAAATGACGTCGGGCCAGGAATTAGGGCTTAGGGCTTATCCGGCGCGGAACTTCATCTTCAACTCCTGTTCTCTTCTTTGTTTTGCTTTTCTTCATTCAATCTCGACAACATTGAAGTTTGAGCTGTTGATTAATCAATTCTTTTGACGCGCGACTTCAGCTCCCTAACGACCCTCCATTCGTTTACTTCGATTGCGATCCTGTTGGCTCCCGCCATGGCTGCAGCAGGGATCTCTCCGTCCAATTCCACGCGCCTACCCAGTCCTCCGCCGTTCACGGAAGTTCAGATCAATTCCAAGTCTTCGTTGTCAGTCGGCGATTCCGATTCCCAGAATGCGGCGCCAGGCGCGCTCGCTGGATCGGATAATGGCTCGACTCGCAGAATTCGGCCAGGTACAAAGGCTGCGGATATGGCTTTTGGGCCTCCGTTGATCCCCCTTAGCCAGGTTGGTTTTCTTTTCTTTTATTTACTTTTTATTCTAGATTTTTCCCTGGCTGGTTGGTATCCTGCTAATGTGTACGCGTTTTGTGCGACTTTGCCGACCAGGTCGACTCCCCCTTTCAACTCCAAGAACATCTGAAAGCGCTATACAACAATTTCACGAAACCCGCACATTCCAGTACTGTGATCCCGGTTACTCGCGAAGTCGCCGTGCAGCTCGCGGAGCCGCCCGAGGGCGTCGAGCGGGCGCTGTGGCTCTACGAACTCTGTCGCTTCCTGACCATGAAAGTGAATAACCTCATCGTTGCCTTTTTCGCCGAAAACCCCCCGTGCTCCGCGCAGACGTGTTCGGAAATGCGAGCCTCGGAATGGCAATACCTGTGTGCCGTCCATGACCCGCCGAAGTCATGCTGCGCTATCGACTACTGCTGTCATACGCTGGATTGGGCTACGAATATCCTCACATCTCCGAAGTACTTTCCCAGCCGGCTTGTCTTGGGCTCCGAGGCTGGGGGTGGGCCGCAGGCGAGCATGAAGCATCTCACCAACATTTTCCGTCGGTTGTATCGCATTTTCGCGCATGCTTGGTTTGAGCATCGCGAGGCGTTTTGGCAGGTTGAGGGTAATGAGGGCCTTTACATATTGTTCAAGACGGTTTGTGATATGTACAGTTTGATTCCGGAGGATAGTTACACGGTCCCCGTGCAAGCGGAGGGTATCGAGGTGGATGAAAGACCGGCTCCGTCGCAACAGACATTGGGACCGCAGTTCACGCTATTACGAAAAGAGAACGAAGGAACAGCAAGTCATCTGAATTCGCGCCATGTGGACATGCCGTCTCTCATAGCAGATACCAATACTCGTCGTCATAAAAGTAGCCCGTCGGCCAACCCGCGCATCACAACCATTGCAGAGGACAACGAGGAACATCATAAATCACCAGAGGCGACGAGGGATTCGGTCCTTGGGGGCCCTCAATTTCAGGGTCCCGTGGAGAGTCGAGATGAACAACCCGGTGAGAAAGCGGCGGAGGATAATACAGATGCTGCATCGGCTGTCACCGTCGAGATGAAAGAGCCCGAACCGGAATTAGGTCAATCAGCCGGGTCGGAACCGGAGCGACCAGTACACGCGGGGGAGGAGCAGGGAGAAAGCCATGTTGGGACGTCAAAGGAGACTACACAGCTGGAAGAGCCGGCTGCAGTAGAGAACTCTTCAACAGAGAACCCAAAAGAGACAGGGGAGTCAGAGGGGAAAACGGAAACAAAGACGGAAACCCCGGAGGCTGAAGAGATTAACGCGGACGACAGAAATGCGCAACGCGAGTCGAGCACAGAGGCAGATACGCAGACCGAGTCCAGATCCAAATCAAAAGGACCGGAGACCGAACAACACGAGGGGTTTGGGCAGGAAGCCCATACAAAACCAGAATCGAGCACTGAGGATTCTCAATCGAGTAATCCTGCGCAGCAGTCAGAACCAGGTCAAGAGGGCGCAGACTCTAAAGCCGAGCCAGTACAAGAAGAGAATCCAAAAACAGAGGTTTCTTCCGAGCCAAAAACAGAGACAGCACAACTGGAGCCAAACCTGGAAGACTCCTCGAATAGCGCAAAGACAGAGTTAGAGCCGGAGTCAGAGTCAAAAGAGCAGGCCGAAACCAACTCTTCATAAAGACTGCGCAGCGTCTACATAGTCGCCGACACCATCAACCTCTTTTCTCTTCTCTTCTTTTCTTTTCTTTTCTTCTCTTTCTTTCTTCCGCAGGTTCTCCTTCTTACGAAAACGTCCAATCCCGAGGGATCAGGTACGTTCGGTACATTTTTTATTCTACTATTATTATTCATCGGTAACGACCAGTTATGTTTTTTTTTAATGCATACATTTGGGCTTGGCAGGACGGCATGGTGGTTGTTATGGCAGGAAGGGAGGGTCTACTATGATATGGACTGTAATATAGATTGAGCCTGGTGTTGCTATTTGCTATTCAACTGAACTGAGGCGATGATACCCTTATATTTGGTCTTTGGTCTCTGGTCAACTGGTCAACTGGTCAACTGGTGGAAACTTAGGGCACCAGTTGGCCATGCAGGTACTGACGATCACTCATTCCACCGACAAACCAACCACCACCAAAGTAACCAAAAGAAAGCAACCAACTCCATGCAGAACGAAACGACACCCCCCACAGGCACAGACACAGGCACAATGCCCCCCTCCGGCGCCGCAGCCAAAAAAGCCATCCACTTCGGCCCATTCGTCGTAACCCACCAAGTAAGCCACCCAACCCTCCCCAAACCCCCCAGCCAGTGGACGCACCACTAACAAAACAAAAAAACAGGTCTTCTACCAAACCCCCCACACCTACGCCTTAGTAAACCTCAAACCCATCCTCCCAGGCCACGTCCTCGTCTCCCCACACCGCGTAACCCCGCGCGTCCACGACCTAACGCCCACCGAAGCCAGCGACCTCTTCCTCACAACACAGCGGGTGGGGAGGATGATCGAGCGCGTGTACGACGCGCGGGCGCTGAACATAGCGATCCAGGATGGGCGGGAGGCGGGGCAGAGCGTGCCGCATGTGCATGCGCATGTGATTCCGCGGCGGTGGGCGGATTTGGAGCATTTGGGGGGGTCGGATCGGGTTTATGAGTTGCTTGATGGGGAGAAGGGGGATGTTGGGGGTGGGCTTGTTTGGAGGGAGGTTTGGAGGGAGTTTGAACGGGGGAAGGAGAAAGAGGAGGTGGAGGGAAGGGGTGGGCATGGGCAAGGGCAAGGGAGGAGTAGGTTTCCGGTTATTGAGGATAAGGAGAGGAAGCCGAGGTCTGATGAGGAGATGGCGAGGGAGGCTGAGATGTTGGCTAGGGAGATGGAGAGGGAGGGTTAGGTAGAGCAATAGAGTATGATATGTATGTAGGATATAGATACCCATGCGATTGAACTCGACTTGACTATGTTATGTATGGCATTGCTCTTGTGCTTGGTATCATAACAGAAAAAGAAAAACAACCCGAACGCCTTGCCATGTCCGTTGCTGCATATAGAAACGCCGTCTATCATAGCAGTGCAGTCCCCCGATGATAATAGTCCCCCATGAGCCCTCCGAGACCGTCCTCCACGGCTCGTATTAGTTCGCAGTCGCAGTCGCAGTCGCAGCTCTATCCCTCCACAACGCCTCCCGCTCCTTCATAACCTCGTCCGCCCACTCCTTCACCTCGGCCAACTGAATCCGCCCCGCAACATGACAAAACTCCCTCAAATCCGCCCCATGCGCCCTCTCATACTCCACCATCTGCAACAACAACTCCATCTTATCCACATCATGCACAAACTTCGCCTCCAGCGTCGCATTCTCCTCGTACTCCTGAAAGACCCTGAATATCTCCTCCCCCGCCTTCGCACCCCCAGGCACCCCAGCTAGCAGATTCTCGGCGATATAGCTCATAACCGCCGCCTCGCGACGCGCCTTCTCCGCCTTGGTGATATCCTTGTCCACTGGCGTGATGTCACCGACCAACGACTCCGCCATATCGTGCACCAGCGCCATCTTGGTGCAGTGCGGGATGTTCAAGCGGGAAGACAGCGATGGAGGAGCGAGCATGGTCATGATGGACATGCGGTACATGTGGTCGGAGATTGATTCGCCGTGGTCGATGCCGAAGCGGCGCCAGCCTTCGCGTTTTGTGGTCTTGAGGCGTTCGAGGAGGTGGAAGAAGGGGATTGGGGAGGGTGTGTTTTCTTGTGGGGGGTGGGGGAGGGTGGACACGACTGTTTTTGTTCGTTAGTTTGGTTCTTCTGTTCTGTCTTGGGAATTGTGTGTTTCTTACCGGCCTGAGCGGTCCAGGGGGTATCTGGCGTTTCGGAGCCCATGGTGAGAGTGATATGGGGGAGGAATGGGGGAGAGACGGGGAGTTGAACTGGTTGATATTGATCTTTGTCCGGATTGGGAAGAATAAGATAAAGAAGGAGAACAAACAATGCAAACAAAAACAAACATGACAAATTGTGCAAACAGTATAAATTATGCAAACAATGCAAACAACAACATCAACCACATCCATCCATCGCAACGACGACGACGACATAAACAACCAACTTCCATAAATAATGCAGCCAAAAAGACCAAAACAACTGGCCTGGCCTCTTCCCTCCAATGTCTCGGTCTTTCTCCGTAATCTCAAACTGCTGCAATTAGACTCCCTCCCAGACTGGCCCGACATCAATGCCCGCTCTCTCTCCCCATCTCCACAGAACCAGCGCCAACGCGTCAAAGCCGTGGAGTGGGCTTTGTACCAGTTATTCGCCATTTGGGATCCCGATGGCACTAAAGATGTCAGTTCATAGTCTTTTAAGAATATTCCTTCATTCTACGATTAACTCGTGACTATAGAAACTCCGTCCTTTCTTCCCACCCTTGGAACCTCTGCAGTCCGTGAATCTCCGCGCTGCCTTGTTCCGAGCCCTCTCCGATCTGAAGAAAAATGGCATTCTGGGAAGGGAAGCCATCCTGCGCAAATCCGTGCTGGACGACTGCAAGGGAGACCGGTTCGACGAGATCCTCGCCGGTTTCTCCAACGCCGTCGTCCGCAAGGTGCTGGATGCTCTGGGTGAATCGGATGCGAATCCTGCGAGAAGGTTGTCGACTTCCAAGGCTCTGACGCCCGAGGAGTACCACACGGTCATGGTTCCTCTTATCATCTCCCACCGGGTCTCGCTAGCTTCCATGGGTGAACGACGTGCTCGTGTGCGGGCTACCCATGATGAGTTTTCTCAATTGCTTGATTCGAAGAAGACCGAGCTGGCTGGTCGGTCCAACGGCGGTTCCTTCAAATCCGATGGACCATCCAATGCCGACCAGGTTTCTCGGGTTGTGAGATCGAACTGGCTTGGTAGCGAGGAGTGGGCTGATGCCTTGCTCTACGCCGGTTCACGGAGCAGCACAGACGGGTTTCTGGAGCTGCCATTTTCCAAGGCGTGGTCGGCTGCAAATCAGCATACAGTTGAGAGTCTGAGCAATGCCCCACCGCAGGATATACTGGTGGATTTGGAATCCCGTGTTTCCCGTCAACGGAGTCGATTGCATAAATGGCGTGAATTCAGGGATTCTATGCAAAAGAAGGATGACTCAACACATGCAAACCAGGCCAAGAATGCGAATTGCTCTTCTTTTACGTTTAGAGATCATCAATCTCTCACCGTTGCCAGCATTGCCAGGACGGTTCGAAGTCCGGCTAGTCGGACCGATCTGAGGAGTGAGGACACTAGCCTTCTGTCATCTGTCAATGATGCTTTTGCACAGATAGACGGGAAGCCATTATCTCCCAAGCCTATGCCGCAGAAACCTGCAGTGACGATTGGAACAGTTGAGCAAGAGCCATTAGTACCATCCACGGAGCCGCCATACATCGAGGGTACTGGCGACGACGAAAAGCACGAATCCACCATAACCATCAACGCCATCCCCGAAATCACGACAGAACCAGACTCCGTCACCGACAACGAAGATAACGAGGACAACGGGGATGACGAAGAAAACACCCCCAAACAGGCAGCACCCCGCCACCAAACAGAAACACAAACCCTCGCCGAGCGCACCAGGAAATCCATGTCCCTAGTCCCCCCATCAACCACCCCCAACAACCTCAAAAGAGGTATGGCTAACACCAACCACCCATCCCGAAAACGCAACCACAACCACCACCACCGCCACCGCCAATCATTCCCCGTGAACCAATTCGGGACGCCCCGGAAACAGCAACAACAACAACAGCAACAGTCCCGCGCGACCACGCCGCACGACGAGCTCCTCAGTGAAACGGCCGACTACGCAAGTGTCTTCAAGTCTAGGCCGCGCATTGCGCAGAGTCCTATTTCGTCCCCAGCGGTGCATGTGGGTTTTGATGATAAGTTTGATTTGTATGGTGAGAGTGAGTATGAGTATGAATATGAGTATGAGAATGAGAATGAGAACGAGACACCGAGTGGGGGGCGTTATTTGGAGGGCGTGGAGGATTCGCCTTTGTTTTCGCGGGGCAGGATTCGGTATTAAGTTTTAACATTAGTACGTGAGCGTTACGGTGGCCTATGGTTTAACTGGTTTGCTTCGTCACTGGGCTCGTCTATGGATATCATGGTTATGGTTATGGTTGTATGTTGATTCTGATGTTTGATGTCTTATGGGTATTCGACTATTGTGTCGGTTACGTTAATACCAGGGCGTGCTTATAGCTTATTGCTGAAGAATAATAATCCTCTACGATGCTTGATCGATTCTATTGGTTTACTTTTGCGTTTCTATATCATGCCCTACTAGTGGGCTCGCCATTGTTTTTGAGGTCGTCCTCGGTTGGGCTCCCAGTGCTGCTCAGCTCCCTCGATTGACTGATTGATTGATTGAATTTTTAACGTCTACTCGCTCATTAAATGGCATACCACGGGGAGCTACCTCCCACACAATGTTCAGGGGCACAAAGGGAAGCCAGGCGCTGCAATCTAGTGGGCTCGCCATGAACGCCTCCCCGTAAAGAGGGCTCCAACACCTAGGTGTTGTGGGCGAGTTCTAGATAGCACACCCAGTGCTGCTCAGCTCCCTCGGAGTCCCACCAACCCTCACGAGGAATCCCTATGGCACAGTGGACACCCTGCGCCGACACAACACAAGCAAAAAAGGAACAAAACAAAAAAACACACAACAGCAGGGATTCGCTTGTGGTCACCCACCAAACTACTAACCTGCCGGCGTGTGGCTTAAGTACGGCTGAGCGGACGGGAAGCCCTGTTTTCCACACCCTATGGTCGTATGTATCGTCCGAAATGGCGGAATGTGGCTTTTATAAGTTGGGATTTGATTCTCAGGAGTGCGGTGACTGTGGTCAGCCACCAGGTGACCAGACCAGCACCCCTGTCGCTTGGAAATCGGCGTTCGATGCGGAGAACAACATGAAATATCAAATAGGTAGTCTGCGTAGTAGGTATCAAAGTAGTGGTTGAGGTTGTTTCGGTTCTGTTCTGAGACAACATAGTGAGTACATGTAGATTGACCGTTAAATTCAATTGATGCACGATGCACGGTGGAAAAGAAAATAATGGACTATCATAGGAACGACGACGACGCAGCCGTGCGTTCACAGCGTTTTCGTACGTAGTTCGAATTTTGTTCGGCAAATCGGACAAATTTGTTAAGTCACGGGCGAGGCGTTGGCTTCACAGTGTGCACGCCGTTGAACATTGTATGCCACTAGGTTGAGCGTGGTTGTAGCTGAAAAACGTACTCGAGAACTCGAACACTGAATTTGGACGTTGTTGAGCACTGCTGGGGCATCGACTTCATGTTCTATGAACACTTATTCAAAACAACTGAGCGTCCTAGCTCAAGTTGAGTGTGACACAAGTCTTCATCCAACCCATATGGTGAGGCACTGAGCCCGAAAAAGCGCACCCAAATCGTAACTTATCGCGTAGTTGACTAATAACGGTGGCTTGAGATCCAGATTTCTAAAAGCCGGCGTTCTGGTCGGAGACGTCCAGGGCCCTGGGCCCCTGCTAGGTAGTCTTTTTGCTCCTGCTTTCGCTCAAGAGTCAACTGTGAGTGGCATGCCGCGTACGACGGGGAGGAGATGTCTCCCAAGGGAGAATATATACCCGGCATTTGCACAATCTTTCGCAGGAAACCCCAGAAGAGGGAGTCTTACCGAGAAAAATATTGGGAATTTGGCAAATCGGCCTGGGCGAGATCCGACCTCCTCGCATCAAACGGACGCCCGAAGTCTAAATAAAGTTAAACAAACCCGGGGCCCCGGGTTAAAATATAATAGCCAATCATAATTAAGCTTGTCGACTGTTCTATTTTGGTACCTTTGACCCACAGACTCCACTTTATGTCGACTCTTGACACAATTTTTAACTGTCATTTTCACGGCTCTCCTTTCCCTCAGACAAGCTCCAAGCTTCAACGGACTAATCAACCAGACGAGTATCATAAAGATAAAAATGATAACCGGATACTACTGAGACTGGATACTACTAGTGCTGAGATTGCCGTGATACTCCGTAGGGCCGCGTTGCTGTTAGCGGTGATTGCCGTGATATCATAGCGCAGATACATACAGATCTGTCTATGTCCGATTGAATGTTCTATAATTAATCCATCGATGGAGCATTGAATGTCCTCGGTTCATGTCCATCGTGTTCTGACCTAAGATACGGAGAATTCTACCAAAGTGGAAATGACTGACCTGGGCCAAGGTCAAGGAAGTGTGAGCATTGTCGCATTGGCGATGCTCCCCAGCTTGCTCGTGGGGTCTTTTATTTTAGGTTTGCTTTAGTCTCAAGTTATGGCCGTCCTATACATATATTGTCTGGTTTGAAACAAGGTGCAACTGCAAGTTTAACTTCAATGTACCGACCGCACAAACTGGCTATGCACTAGGCCAACCGTTATGCATCAAACAGACAACCGAGACAAGAACTTGCGTTGATCGACCGAACGTGGCATTGCAAACTACAGTATGGCCAGATCTACGTATCTGCTGTCTGCAAGGAGTCACCAATCGCGATGGCCAGAATTAAATCGAGGTTGAATGCTTCGCCAATTACTACGTGAAGTCATTAGACTACTCTGTTCTGGCAGCAAATCGCAAAACGCTATGCTTAAAAGCGTATGTGCAGTGTACATGGCCATGCTATAAAAGGTCGTTTTGATCATGCATATTTCCTCGTCTTTAACGATTCCTTTTCTCTCTGACAATTAGTTGGTTTCCTCCATTTCTTCGTCAAAAACAGGCAAAGACACAATGAGAATTTTACTACGTCTCAGTGTGATGGCCAGTGGCCTCGCTGCACTTTGCACGGGTGCCATAGCCGCACCTCGAGGATCATATGTGGTTCATGAGAAACGTGATTCAGTTCCTAGCACTTGGGTGAATCTGGGTCCGGTTGCCGAAGATTCCAATTTAACGGTCCGAATTGGATTGAAGCAAAGCAATCTTGACAATGCCCACAACTACTTGCGGGATATGTTGGTTTCCGTCTTGCCATTTCTTTTGGAAACGTTTAGTTGAGCTTCTGTTGACTATACTGCTCTTACAGTTCGCATCCAGAGTCCCCCAATTATGGACGGCATTGGACTTCTGAACAAGTGGTCCAAACCTTTGCACCATCCCAGAAAACTGTGGACAATGTTAGGGGCTGGCTAGTCCCAGCCGGGATTGATCCCTCGCGGATTGCCCAATCCGACACCAAACACTGGTTGGGGTTTGCAGCACCAGCTGGGCAAGTGGAACGTATTCTGCAGACCAAGTATTATAGGTACCAGGACAAATCGAGCGGCAAAAAAGTCATTGCATGCCAGCGATACCACGTGCCGGGCCCGATACAGAAAGACGTCGATTACATAGTGCCGGGAGTAATCATGAAGAGCCCACCGGCGAACACAAGGAACAAGCGAGCAGCGAAAAGGTCAGCGGCAGCAATAGCAAAAGAGAAACTGCCCCAAAGGAAGCCAGGTCTTCGATCGCGCGGAGAAGTATTCCACGATAACCGACGGTCGTCACTAGAAAACTGCAGCCATACCATTACACCTGAATGCATTACGGCCCTTTACAAGGTTCCCCCGCCCCCAAAGACACCACACCCGAATAATCCACTGGGTATTTACGAATATGGTGTCTTTTACAACCAGGTTGATCTGGACTCTTTCTTCAGCAATTACAGTCCCTGGATACCCAACGGGACGCACCCGATCCAAGACCTGATAGACGGTGCCAGTGAACCCAGGTTTCCAGGGCCTGATGATACAACTTCTGAAGCAAACCTGGATCTGCAATTGGCCTATCCGCTGATTTATCCTCAGACCCTGACACTCTATCAGACGGATGACCTTCATTATAGTAAGGATAGCGAGAGACTCGGCCAAGGCTTGTTCAATACGTTCCTTGATGCCATTGACGGAGTGAGTAGTGACCGACGCACATAACTACACATTTCAAGGGCAGGCGGATTGATCTGAAACAACAGTCATACTGTCGATACTGTGAATACGGAGAATGTGGCAACAACCCTGACTATGACCCAGTATATCCTGATCCCACTCCACACGGCGGATACAATGGCACCTTGATGTGCGGTGTCTATGAGCCGACTAAAGTTATCTCGATATCGTACGCGGACGACGAAGTCCACTACTCTGCTGCGTACCAAAAGAGGCAGTGTGACGAGTAAGTAATGGTGCTCTTCAATTGCAAGTAACGTTATCCGTCTCCCTGCTAACTGTTTTGTTTCAGAATGCTGAAATTGGGTCTCCAAGGCATTACCATTCTTCTTGGATCTGGTGATTTGGGCGTGGCCTCCAAAGAAGGTACCTGCCTGGGACCTAGGGGAAATATCTTCAGTCCTGGTTACCCTGCTAGGTGAGTCGACGTTAACGTGTGCTGAATCGCAAAAGTTATGTTGCATAGCTGACTCGCACATGCAGCTGTCCTTGGGTGACAGCTGTCGGCGGGACCTACATTCCTTCGAATCATTCGATTACAGATCCTCAACCTGAGGTGGCCACAGACCCTTACTCTATCTCGTCTGGTGGCGGATTCAGCAATATCTATTCAATACCATCTTACCAGGCATCTGCAGTATCCAAGTAAGTGTGCAGATCACGTACCAGTGGTTTTAGATTTGCGACTTTTGCGCACTTAACTGGCCCCCCTGGGACGCGACCCATGACGGCTGCCGCAATCTCGGAAGTCCACATGTTAACATGGAATTATAGATATTTCAAGCATTACAGCCCACCATACCCTTATTATATCAGCATAGGGAACGATTCCTTTGGCGCAAATGGAGGTATCTACAATCGCGCCGGCCGTGGATATCCGGATGTCGCGGCACTTGGTGATCGTATAACGGGTTACGACCAAGGTATACTCACACCTAACGGCGGCGGCACGAGTGCAAGTAAGTACCAGTGATGACAAACCAGTGGTTACAACCAATACCAATAAGCTATCGCATGTATTGCGGAAGATGCTAGTATGATGCTGACATATGATGGCTAACCAGGCGCCCCTATTTTCGCTGCTCTGATCAACCGCATTAACGAGGAACGCCTCAGCAAGGGCAAGGGACCAGTGGGCTTCATTAACGAAGTGCTTTATACACACCCTTTCGTTCTGAACGATATAACCGCTGGAAGTAACACGGCGTGCCGGGAAGCGGCCGGCCCTGATGCTCCAATTGGGGAGGCATTCAAGGCTGTTCCGGGGTATGTTAAGTTCATCCATTCAAATTCCTGGTATCAAAGGATATCAAATTGCTGACCGTCTATCTACAGATGGGATCCGGTGACTGGTTTAGGAACACCGAATTATCCTAAAATGTTGGATTTGTTCATGAGTTTGCCCTAAACTATAGTTTGTCTTGAGGGGACATTTGGGTCCCTGTGGTGTGTATACATACTACATATCTCGTTTTTACCGCCATAATATCACGTTCAAGAACATACTTTTTTTTTTTTTTTTTTTTTTTTTTCCTGACAAACAGCATATCCTTTGTCTCGACGATGGTCAATTAACGTGGGAACCCTATTTGACGACCGCTCCCGAAAAATATCTTGGGCCCTTGGCTATTTCCACGCCTCCTGGGCTAAATATGACGTCTTCAGAGATAGCTATCTCGTTGACGCAGTCTTGGACTCTGGGTGAAGTGCTGAGAGCCTGAGATATTGCGATCAGACGAGACGATGATTACGTGCGCCGGCTCGGAATCCATCTTTCCATCAGCTTGACTTTCTTCCGTGGAAGAAATTGCAAATCCAAATGGCGGAAGTCGGTCGTTATAGATGGATTCAAATCAGAATCACAAATGAACAAGGACAACTGTCAAAGCAGATATCGGCTAGCACACTCTATACGTATTGAAATCAAATAACAGCTCGCGAAGTTTGCTGCCACTGCGAGTCTGTCACTGTCTGTGCCACATTGTAGAAGACATCACATAGTTAAAGGTCAAAATTAGGTTCCAAGAACCAAGGCCATGGACAGGACGAAGGTTTTATCAGGCTACTCTATCAACTTTATCATATCCCGCGGATCTGGCTGGTGGAGATCGTATCGGTAAAAACATGCCGGCACCTGCGGGGGAAGACCTCAAATTTTATTGGCCAAAATATTTGGTCTAACCGAATTGGTAAATATAGCTTATCACCTAGGGTTAGGGTTGGTGATTATATGTACTCGGAATTACTCCCTCCCTCCCGGATAATCTGCTTATCCGAGCAAAATCGAACTTTCTTCCCCACTTTTCTATTTTAAGATACTTAACAACGAAACCAAGTTTTCAACCATTTTACACCACGAACGAAGCGATCGGTGCTTCGCCGTCTGACAGTGGGATTCTGAGATAACTCAGACTGGGCAGTGGGCTCTCAGCCTCTTACGATAGTAATGTTACATTGCTCCATACTGTACCCAGTTCTAAATAATATGCGTCAGCATTTCTTGGTTCATGTTCTGACAACTCGGTCAAGCTACGGAGAATTCTACCGAAGTGGAAATGGCTGACCTGCGCCAAGGCCATAATACTACTGTGCCTCATGGCCAGACTGGCGAGAGGCCCGCAAGAGGCCCGCGAGACTCGCTTCCCAGCTTACTCGTGGGGGCTTCTGATTTGGGTTCGCCCAGGCACAAGTAATGGCCGTTCTATACATCTGTTTTCTGGTTTGAAAGATGCAATTTTAACTTTGTATCGACCGAACCATCTCGCAATCGATCTTACATTTATGAATGTGAGAGACGGGACGAGTGTGACTCAGTCCGAGTAAAAGCAATAGTTAACCAATTGACATATCTGGATGCGGCTAAAAACCAATGATTTACATAGGAAATGTTAGGCCAACCGTTATGCATCAATCAGAAACCGAGACAGAATCTGCCTCCCCACAGATTAATTTGACATGCAGGCACCAACAAGTCACTACTCAACTCGCAAACTACGGAGTATGACTCACAAAACCTGACCGACGACTCAACCTAGCAAAAAGAATGGAGCGTCAGAAATAAGCGTCGGGCAATGCTTGGCCGAAGTCAAGGGCGGTGTCTTATCGTGTAGGCTATGTGCTCTGTTGTGGAGAATCCCTGTTCTGATTGAAGAAGCAGCCTCTGATCGACCGAACCAAACTACAATATGGCCAAATTCTCTCGACCACTTACGGAGTACATACCTGCTGTCAGACTGTCTGCAAGGAGTCAAATTTGCAATGGCCAATTGGAGACTGCATGCTTCGCCGCTTACTATGCCAAGTCATCCGTAAGCACTAGAAATTTGCTGTTCTGGCATGCATGGGAGCATAGGTGCAGTGTACATGGTCATGCTATAAAAAGGCCGTCTCTATCGTGCATAGCCTCTTGTCCTCAGCAATCTTTTTCTTTTTGACAATCAGCTGGTTCCCTCTATTTCTTTGTCAAAAACAGGCAGAGACACAATGAGGGCTTTACTACGTCTCAGTATGATGGCCAGTGGCCTCGCTGCACTTTGCACGGGTGCCATAGCCGCACCTCGAGGATCATATGTGGTTCATGAGAAACGCGATTCAGTTCCTAGCACTTGGGTGAATCTGGGTCCGGTTGCCGAAGATTCCAATTTAACAGTCCGAATTGGATTGAAGCAAAGCAATCTTGACAATGCCCACAACTACTTGCGGGATATGTTGGTTTCCGTCTTGCCATTTCTTTTGGAAACGTTTGCTTGAGCTTCTGTTGACTATACTGCTCTTACAGTTCGCATCCAGAGTCCCCCAATTATGGACGCCATTGGACTTCTGAGCAAGTGATCCAAACTTTTGCGCCATCCCAGAAAACTGTGGACAATGTTAGGGGCTGGCTAGTCGCAGCCGGGATTGATCCCTCGCGGATTGCCCAATCCGACACCAAACACTGGTTGGGGTTTGCAGCACCAGCTGGGAAAGTGGAACGTATCCTGCAGACCAAGTATTATAAGTACCAGGACAAATCTAGTGGCAAGAAGATTGTTGCATGCCAGCAGTACCACGTTCCCGGTCCGATACAGAAAGACGTCGATTACATAGTGCCAGGAGTAATCATGAAGAACCCACCGGCGAACACAAGGAACAAGCGAGCAGCGAAAATGTCAGCGGCAACAAAAGCGAAAAATACACTGGCCCAAAGGGAATCAGGTCTTCAATTGCGCCGAGGAGTATTCCGCGATAATCGACGATCGTCACTCAAGCACTGCAGCAAGGTCATCACGCCAGAATGCATCACGGCCCTTTACAAGGTTCCTCCGCCCCCAAAGACCGCACACCCAAACAACTCACTGGGTATCTTCGAGCTAGGCAGCTTTTACACTCAGGTGGATTTGGACTCCTTTTTCAGCAATTACAGTCCCTGGATACCCAACGGAACGCACCCGATTCTAGACCTGATAGACGGTGCCAGTGGACCTAAGTCTCCTGGGTCTGATGATACAACTACTGAAGCAAATCTGGATCTGCAATTGGCCTTTCCGCTGGTTTATCCTCAGACCCTGACACTCTATCAGACGGACGACGATCATTATAATGAGGAAGACGCAGCAACCGGACCAGGCTTGCTCAACACGTTTCTTGATGCAATTGATGGAGTGAGTTACGACCGAGACACACATAACTACACACTTCAAGGACAAAAAAGACTGACTGAAACAATAGTCATACTGTCGATACTGCGGATATGGGGAGTGCGGCAACGATCCTGACCATGACCCAGTGTATCCTGACCCTTCTCCTGATGGCGGATACAATGGCACCTTGATGTGCGGTGTCTATGAGCCGACCAAAGTTGTCTCGGTATCGTACGGGGATGACGAAGCCCACTACTCTGCTGCGTACCAAAAGAGACAGTGTGACGAGTAAGTATAAAGATTCTCTTCGATTGCTAGTAACATTACCCGTCTCCTTGCTAACTATTTTAATCCAGGATGCTGAAATTGGGTCTCCAGGGCGTCACCATTCTAATTTCATCTGGCGATAGCGGCGTGGCTTCCCGAGAAGGCTGTCTGGGACCTAAGGAAAATATCTTCAGTCCTGATTACCCTGCTAGGTGAGTCGCCATCAGCGTATGCTAAACCTCAAGAGGTGTGGTACGTAGCTGACTCGGACATGTAGCTGTCCTTGGGTAACAGCTGTCGGCGCGACCTACATCCCCTCGAATCATTCTATTACAGATCCTCAACCTGAAATGGCGACAGATCCAAAGTCTTTCGGGTCTGGTGGTGGATTTAGCAATGTCTATTCAATACCATCTTACCAGTCGTCTGCAGTATCCAAGTGAGTGCACAGGTTACCCAGCGGTGGCTCTTAATTTGCGACTTTTGTGCATTTGGCCAGAACGCGACGCATGACGGCTGCCCGCGATCTCGAAAGTCCACTTGCTAACATGAAATGATAGATATTTCAAGCATTACAACCCACCACACCCTTATTATATCAGCATAGGAAACGATTCCTTTGGCGCAAATGGAGGTGTCTACAATCGCATCGGCCGGGGATATCCGGATGTTGCGGCACTCGGTGATAGGATCGTGACTTACGACCAAGGTGAATTGAGCCTTAACGGCGGGACGAGTGCAAGTAAGTACCAGTAACGATAAACCAGTGGCCACAGCCAAACGTATCGCGGGAGACACTACATAGCATGATGCTAACATACGTTGGCTAAACAGGCGCCCCCATTTTCGCCGCCTTAATCAATCGCATTAACGAGGAACGCCTCAGCAAGGGCAAGGGACCAGTGGGCTTCATTAACGAAGCGCTGTACACACACCCTTTCGTTCTGAACGATGTGGCCGCTGGAAGTAACACGGCGTGCCAGGAAGGGGAAGACCCTGATGACATTGGGGAGGGATTTAAAGCTGTTCCCGGGTATGTTAAGTTCATCCGTTTAAATTCCTGGTATGTATTGAAGGATATCAATTGCTGACCGTCTATTTACAGGTGGGATCCGGTGACTGGATTAGGAACACCGAACTATCCTAAAATGTTGGAGTTGTTCATGAGGTTGCCCTAATAATTTTAGTTGTCGTGAGGGTTCATCTGGGCTTGTGCATGTGTATCATACATATAGACTACATACATACCTCGTTTTTATGATACCACCATAAATGGATGTGTCTCAGTCAAAAACGTACGTTTTCGCATTATTTCTTCTGACAAACAGCACACTCTTTGCCTCGACAATGGCCAATTGTCGCGGGATCTGTGTTGGACAACTCCCGGGGATATCTTGGCTATTCCCACGCCTTCATGCTTCCAGCTACAGACGTCTTCGGGTTAGACTTCCTCGTCGACGCAGTCTGAATAGGGTGCCGAGAAATTGGAACCTGAGTATCATAAACGGCGTTTACCTGTGGCTCAGGGGCTATCTTTCGGTCAGCTTGACTCGTCACTCTCTTCCGTGAATGGCGTTGCAAATTTAATGGCGAAAGTTGGTCGTTGTTGAAGATGGATGTTAGAATCATAAATGAATAAGAACAATTATACGGTAAGCCGGAGCAGATATCGGCTATACGTATAGGTAGTAGTTGCACATTTTATATGTGCTGAAGCCAGGTGCCAGGTAGTAGCTCGCTTGCGAAGTTGCGCATTGTAAGAGACCGCCAACTATGTATTTAAAGAGGCAACATTAGGTTCAAAAACACAGGCCATGTCGTCTCGGAACGCAGCATGCGGATCATGCTAAACCCGATTGGTATATGTCGACTGCAGTTCAGCGATCAAAGTTAGTAGGGTGGAAGGGTGAGGAGAGCCCAACAGGTCATTGCCTCAGGCCGAACTGCCCATCTCAATGACCAGTTGCAAGCCATTAGCGAGGCCATTTCAATGATCTACTCATAGGAGCCTCGTCCTGGTCAACAAGAAGCACTGCACCATCTAATATTCAACCGCAAGGACCTAGTATAGATTGCAAAGACCTCCTTCGGCAAGAGCATAATCCTACAGGCAGTGTCTCTAAGTCTATTACACCAATTGCGCTCCCTCTCGACCAAATCGGATTGGAGCAAGAAGCATATGTCGCTCGCATTGGAGGAATGCCGTGTTCCCTCAACCGTGACACTATTGACAAGCTGGTGAAGGCGGTACATGCAAACGCGATACTGTCCTCACGCCTTGTTGATAGTGTCATGATTCCAATGCGAGCGATATACGCTTCTTGCTCCTGCCCGATTTGATCCAAGGGGAGCACAGTTAGTGCAATAGACTTTCCAAGCAATAAGTTAGAGACACTGCCCGAAGATCGCGCTCTTGCCGAAGAAGGTCTTTGCAATTGGTATTAAGTATCCGCGATCAAATACAAGGTGGTGCAAAGTTTCTTGTTGACCAGGACGAGACTCATACGGGTATATCATTGAAATAACCTCGCTAGTGACTCGCAAGACGCAACTCGTCATCGAGATGGGCAGTTCGGCCTGAGCCAATAACTTGTTGAGCCCTTCTCACCCTACTGACTTGGTCGCTGAACTGCAAACCTGTTCTGTCGCCCTTTCCATTGCCTTGGACAGCTTGGTGTCGCTCTGAGTCCCTTTCGTTATGTATGTAGGTATGTATAGTAGTATCATAGGTGGTTAAGTTGGTGTGGTCGGCGTCAAGTCTTGGGTATGAGGCATATTGTTAGAGCGCGTATTTCAACAACCACTCAGTGCAATCAATCGTTGTACATCTTCATAAAGAAATCAACGAGCCTATAATTTATCCTATTACCATCGGTTAGTAAACTAGTCGCGACATATAAAGCCTGCCCTGTTGCTTGAAGTTTGTGTGGGCTTTTTAGCGATATCCTTTGCGAGCATTTACCCAGTCAAAAAAAGCCGCGTAAATAAATGAAGGAAATCCAGGCTGTGTTAAAACGGCGAAGAACCTTAAAAATTGACGCTATGCGGTAGTGGTACATCTAATAGTCATCATTCCCTGAACGCGTTGAGGACAGGACGAAGTGTTTAACTTGAAGGTTAGAAGCGGCACCTGGACCGGAAAAACACTTGCCGGCGCCGTGCGCGGGGCAAGACCTCAAATTTTATTGGCCACAAGACTGAGCTCATTCGGTCTAACCGTATTGGTATATAGGGTTAGGGTTTTGGCTAGATACTGTACACTCATCGGTCTCAGACTGCAGGTGAGCTCCTCGCATTATTGCGGCTACAATGTATGTATATGTGTATACCATACTATCATACGTATCATATATGGCAATTGATGGTTCTGTGGTTGTTGAATCATCGATTCATCACTTTGGTCTTCAGCTTTGAATTGTCACCCGTAAATTAGGGCTGTTGGATAGGAGCAATTAGGGACTTAGGGTTAGTCGGCGTGTCCGCATGGATATACCATATCAACCACAACTCTGTACAGCATATTTTCGAAAACCTGGAGGAAACTGTCAATACAGCGAACATGTCCCGAATCCCCCTGTCGGCAAAGTCTTCATTTATCAAGTCAATAGCACGGTCAGATTCTTGCGGCATTGGAGACTTGGCGAACGCAGGCCGACACACGAATTGCGGTTGGGGTATCGTTCCGTAATGTAGGTACATGTACAATGTACTCCGTACATGTACAAGGTCAGGCTGAGATTCCGTGCGGTCTTCGTCTACCAGGATGTTCCTGCAAGGCTGCGAGAGGTACCAGTCAAGGGGAGAATAAATATGCGGCTGAGACTGTATGAAAGTTGAGACTTATGGCCGCTGGCAGTGAACTCTAAGACCAAAAGCATCGACAATTTCTCTTTGCGAGTCTGTGTTGGACTGCCGTGCGTGTCCTTATCAAGCCGCCATGCTTCTGAAAATTGCTTAAAGAACAATGGTGTTTCTGGGACTCAATCCTAGGGCACGCAGGGAAATCCGAGTTGAATGACTTCTTTGCTTTCGCAGCTGCCAAAATGCAATCTCAGCCGGGCCCAGTTCCAACCGCAAATGCGAACGGACAGGAATCCCTCGTTGAAGGTGAGGCGAAAAAGTTCGACAATGCCGATATTCTTGTTCCTCATCGTTAAGACGTCTATCGGTCCGAAAACTTCTCCATGCCTTTTTGGATTTGGCCCTCGGGTTCGTTGCTCTGCTCTTCTTCGTCTTCGCTTGTTTCGTGTGCAAAATATAAGGGTTCTCCGACACCTCCCGGATCGTTAGCAAATGAGCTGCTTGAGGTATCGAATTATGTATGGTGCCCCTTCCCCTTGTGCAGCTCGCTGGTTCACGGCTCGGTTCAAAGTGAATTCCAAATTCTCACGCAATACAACTACCTATAGGGTGAGACCTTTTCCCCTCTCGTTTTCACCACTATCATCAGCGAAGGGATGAAAAATCTGGCCTCATACTTGCTGCGACGTCGAACCACGCCCATCTCTGTGGAGCAGCTCCTATGTAGGAGGTGCGACAATTTCTGGAGCTCAATGTCCACGACTCAGATATTATTGCTGCGAGCCTTCAACACAATCGGTTTGACGCCGCAAACTCAATTGAAGACGCAGAGGTTTTCCTTATAAAGCACCACAAATAAGGCTTACCGTGGATTATGGCAACACGAACTTG
>HG983358.1:0-99178 GCA_900006255.1 Xeromyces bisporus
AGTACCCACCCAGTGGTGGTGCGACGGGCGGCGACGTGAGCTTCTGGTACGCCACGTATTGTGTCGCTGGGATTGCAATGTAAGCCCCTACACCTATCCTTAAACCCTATGACGTCGTGCTATCATAGCATCCACCATTCCAGAGAAGAAAAGAAACTAACGATACATCGACTAGTGTCGTCCTATGCGGAGTTTACTACTTCATCTGGGTAAAGCTACTCTCCTGGATTGGCGGATATGAACTCCGCCAAACTATCCTGGAGCTGGATCATGGAGCCACGGCGCATAAATTGGTGAGGATTCCTCGGGATGAGCTTGGGAAGTGGGATGCGGAGCATGACGCGTCGGGTCGGCTTCGGAGGAGAATTGGGTATGAACAGGAGGAGGTGAAGGGTTGATTTGTCATGTTCTTTTCTGAGTACGTTTGAGGTACGGAGTACGGAATGTTAGGAAGGGTTAATGTATGGTATGGCATGATATACCTCGCCTCTTAATATGATCGATTCAATGTTGGTCACTGGTCAGTTTGTTCTGAAAAGCTCATGTCAAAGCTCGTTAGCCCGCCCAAACCACAATCCCACAGCCGCCAGGACAACTACGTGTCGTGCATGTATACCGCTTTCTAATGGCTGAATCCTGGTGCTGTTGATAATTGCTGCGATTTGGAAATTGGAATTGGGATGCTGTCACGCTGTGACCTGTCCAACTAACTAAGACTAACTTATTGTCAAACTGACTGCTGTTGCATGCATGCAGCAGGTCTATGTCGATATGTAAGGGGTTTGAGCAAGCGCGTAACTCTTTTGAACACGACGCGACGCGTATGTATCATAGCGTCGGTTATATTACCGGATCATTACAGTATTGTAACTATGATTGTGGGTATGATACGAAGCTCGGACACCTGACACGTGGTGCCATTCCAAATCTGGTTAGACTACCCGCACTTGTGTCATGCCGAACCTTACCCTATTAGGCTAAGTTATCGGAAACTCAACCTTTCCATGGTTGGGGAAGATGGAGATGGGCGTCTTCATTATCGATTATTGCAACTTGAATATTGTGTGTACATTTACAGACTTCGATTAACAGGCTAGTAACAGCAGTTCGCCAAATATTAAACAGATAACGCAAACAGACCAAACTAAAACAACCACGAGCTCCTCTTGGATGATGAAAGTCCCCGATACTCACGCACCCTCGGCGTCGTCCTATCCTCAGCATCACCACCACGACCACCATCACTACCTTTACTACCACCACCTTGCGCGAGCCCCTCCATAACACTACTCCCGCTCCGCTGATGCCGATGCCACTTCCAATTCCGAAACCGCCCCTGCTTCTGTTTACCCACGCCGAAGCCCGGCGCCGGACCTAGCCGATTCCCATCCTCGTCCTCCTCGGCCTTGGGCCGGATATAGTAATGCTCGCTCTCCTCGTCCATGCCAACGTACCAGCGCTCCTTCAGCTGCGTCCCGGCCGGACCAGCGCCGCAGGCGCCCTGCATCTTCGTCGTGGCGGGGCTGTTCACCGCCAACGCGAACAGATTGAGCGGTTCCGTGAAGTCGGTGATTTGCTTCGCGTGGACCTTGAAGAGGATGAACACCAGGCAGATCGCGCTGGTCACGAAGGCGAACAGGAGGATGACGTAGAAAACACACTGCCAGCGGTATGACGGGCCGGAGGAGTAATCCATCGCCTGCAGGGTTCCGGTGAACCACTGCGTTGTCGGGTTGCCTATCTTATCTCCGTCCTTGAAGTAGCCCTGCGGGGCTACTTTTTTGCTGTAGTTCCACATCGGGACGAATGGGGAGTCTTGCGAGCTGAGGATTAGCGTGCTGCCCGCCATGACTGCTAATGCTTCGGCGATGGAGGGGAGGGTTTTGTTCAGGTTGAAGTCGGAGGGGTTGATGGCTTGCGGGACCATTTCGCTGAGAAATCGTGCGTTGCTGGCTGCGCCGTCGGTGATTCCTGCATTGAGGTTTAGGGCTGTTGTCCAGAGGGAGGCGACGTTCTTCCAATCGGATTTCCAGCTGCCTTCGGTCATTTGGGGGTTATGTCTGTTGTATTGGAGTTTGTTGTGGGGGTCTTCGCATCTCGTCGTTAATTTGGCTCCGCTGGCTGCGGCCGAGTATTGTGTGGAGCAAACCCCGGTCAATTTGGATCTGAGCGCGCACAGTGTGTAATTTGGATGAACATAGCCTGTCGGCGATGTGGCGAGTATGTAGACAGCGTTGCCATTATTCCGGACCGTTGTGTTGGCAATTGTGTTGTAGGGATGAGGCAGTTTCCCGAAAATCGGCGGACGCTGGCCGTAACTTGGGCCAAAGCCAAAAATGTCGTCGACGGCAGTCCGATTAAGCCAATCCGGGTATGCCGGTATGTTACCAGGTTGCTGTCGATCCCACGACGTCGCGTCGAACTGGCTGCCTCCAGGCCACATTTTGTATATGATTGGAGCCAGCTCTTCTGCCGTCATTCCCACGCAGAGTACATTGATGGCTGGTGATGGCACTGCGGCTTCGAGGTTGTATTTACCCTCTCCCGACGGATCGTGAGGTTGTAGAATTTGATTGCGCCCATCCTGTGCTGCCGCCACTACGTTTCCATGTGGTAGGGCTGCTGTGACGTTGAGGACCATTCTTCGGTGTTTCGCGGAGAGCTCCTGCATGTCCTGTATATCGATCCAACTGCCCGCGACCGAGGTGTTGTCAAATATGGACGCAATGGGCTGTAGCCGTGTCGATAAATTGGTCGTCTGCTTCTTGTCGCCCGGTTTCAGCGAGCCCCACTCTGACAGATATTGGTAGTAGTTGTGGTAAGCTTGTCCGGCGTGCTCTATTTCCGCGCACGTTGAGCCTTTAGAATCGGGCTCATATTGGTCGTGGTCCATTTCTGAAGTTATCGGCGTCGAGCAGCGACTCTTAATATATTCGGTAGAGGCGTATTGGCTGTAGACGTTGCCAGCAAGTTCTCTTGTCTTAACTTGGCCCATTGTGAGTTTTGGGGAGACTGTCGGTGCTGTTAGCATGTCTGCAAACCAAGATAAAGTCAATATATTAGTATGTAGAAGAAAAAGGACAAACCTAACGCCTCAGCAGCAGTGGTATACAAAAAAGCCACCACCATAGCCATCAAACTAAGCACCCCAGGAATTGTCAGAGCCGAGTATCTCAGCGTCTTCCAGTTAACAATCAACGCCCCTGGCTGCGTGATCCACCCACGCATGCTAATATCCGAGAGCGAAATTCCGTTAGAGCTCCTGGTGATGGCACTGCGACTGAGAACTTGTCCAAGGAACGCGACGAATACGGTGACGAAGGACAATTCAATGGTCTTGGCGAGTATGGCACTGACCAAGGCTGCGTTGGACGCTGAGATACCACCGTCCTCGCCGATGCGTCTTCCATACCGTGGTTTCCAAATTGCCACGACGACGTAGAGGCCTGAGAGAAGGGTGCAGTATATTGCGAGAATTAGGATGGTTAAGGGGACCCGTGATGATCGTCCATGGAGAATGGGCCTGCTGGTTGGGCATCTAATATACTCAGCTCCCCCCGGGTTCGGGGGCGTGAGAAGGGTGGCTCCCGAGGGGTCGTTTAGGAACCACGATGCTGAAGGGGAATTGCCTGGAAGGGTGTCGGAGGGGGAGCGAGAGTGAGAGTGAGAGTGGATATAAGGGTCGGATGGGACATCTTTCATTCCGCCATCATTGTTATTCAGAGTATTATTAGCCTCATGGTCGTTCTCATGCCCATGTCCATCTGGACTTTGAGATGGAGTAACCGCCGTATGTCCCGCCCCAGACGAATCTGCCGGTTGATAACCCACATAGTCGAAGTCCGACGAAAAGGAAGTAGTCGTAGTACGTCTTCTAAGCGGATTCCATGAACGCTGAGGTTTAGGAAAGACATCTTCATCGACACCGGTATCATTCGCGCCGGATTGGGAAGAAAAACCAGAGAAAGGCTGCAATGGGTGTCGCTCTGGTTGTTCCGAGGCCATGGCTTGAGCTCAATCTTAGTTAGCAATACACGCTCTACTACAGAGTGTAGGAGAGAGCAGTGATATTAGGTAGAGGTTAGCATTTAATCATATATTTTTGATTTCTGAATCCGTCGTACGAAGATGACTGATAGGTATCGACCGAATACAATAGGCTCACCACCAAGACCAAGAAAATCGGCCCATCTTAACTCACTCGGAGACGATCCCCATATTAATGGGGACATGACTTGTAACCCTCTTGCTAATAATAGTAGCCGGCCGTCCCAATGCAATGCGGATAAACGACGAGAGGTGCTCGGACGCAACTAAAAGTGTCGGGTTGGGCTAAGATTGGCACCGAATGGCATTGTCACTGGTAGCTTCGAGGGACGATCGATGCATGGAGCCTATCAGCACGCTGATCAAGAGTTGGACGGGATGGAGTCTTACACTATTGGATGAGACTAATGCAACATTCTGGACTTAATCGTAAGTAGCTTCAATATCGAACTGACTATCCCCGAATCTGTTCCTCCGGGCCCAGTTACCTGTCGTTGCAATCGGCTTTTCCACCCTCAATGCCCAAAGTAACCAGTCCTCCACCGGAAGCAGAGCATTCAGGACTCGATTACACAAAAAGGAAAACGCCGTCGTAAACACGGCAGCAGTAGCATCCATCCAGTAATGGTTCGCCGTGGCAACAACCACCGTCAGTACAAGACCGAGATACGCCAAAGCCAAAGTAACCAAGAGGATCGACGACCACCAACTAATTCGGTTATTCGTCCGGTGCCTACTAGTAACCCAACCATCGCGGCGAAACATGCGTTGCAGGATACCCGAGTGCCAGATCAATGTGCACCCAACAGACAAGGCGTAAGTGAAATGCAAACTTGGCATGGCAGCCAGCTGATTAACAGATTTCCCGCCGGCCCAGACGCTCTCGGCATGCTCCTGTCGGACCGTGTCGTGGAACCGGTACGGGGGTTTCGGTAAAAGCCGTGGAGGCATGCAAGGCCAGAAGCAGAAGGTGATAAAGGCTACAAGATTGCCCAACGTCATGGTGCGTCGGACTGTTGCGAAACTGCGATCGTTCGGGGCAACAAAGTAGTACCATGACAAGAAGGCCACGGTGCCGGGGATATGGACGACGGAGTATATCCGGTTGAAGAAGGTCATAAGGCCCGGGAAGCGATCAAGAAAAAATAATTGGAAGTCCAGTTCGTCGACCGGATAGAGCCATTTGATGACGGGCGCCTGGTGCTCCAGGTTGAGAACCGAGATTCCGTGAGCCTGGCTCACTTGAACCACCGACTTGTCTGGCGGCGAGAGAGATTGGGAGATGGACTTGGTGCAAGCATAGAAGAGGTAGTTCAACACCCAGTAGAACATCTCTACCAGGAAAGGGAACCGTTGCAGGACGCGGCTGTGAATGTGTGAGGCAAAGCGGGAGGAATTGGGGGTTCTGACCGTTATTCCGCAACAATCCCGTGTCTTGGAGTACCTGTTCTTCTGCCAGGGACTCGATGCTCCATATCCTTCGGGACGGTCTCCTGCGTAAAGCAGGTTTTCTTCGCCTTCGGAACCACTGCCGATACTGCTGGTGTCGTCGAGTTCAGTGCGTTTCGGCAGTTGATTGCTTCCTCCGATAATGCTATATCCCCGACAACGGTTAAAGTACAACGAAGCCACCATTATACTGACAACAATCTGCCGGGGATTAGCACACAGTACTCACTATCTATCAAGACTAGATTGTGACTCACAATGGGTTCTACCCAGGTATGGGACCGGAACTGTGGCTTGCCCAGATAGGGCTTGTCGGGGGAGACGGAGTGAGGCTCCATGATGAGTAGCACAGAGGTAGAGGAGTGTACATGAGCACCAACGAGTGCTTCTAGATACTGATCAATCCACGAGCAAACACAGAGAGACGGAGACTGTTAATTCAAGCAGATGGATGCAAGAGAAAAGGATGATGATTGCATTCGAATTCCAAGGAGAAGGAAAAAATGGGAAAGAGGAAAAAAATACCGAAAAACCAAAACGAGAGGAATCAATGATGAAGCCATAATAAGCCGAAGAGCAAATACAATCCATCGGCGAGGACGACGGTAGAAGCTGTGTTACTCACACAACGGGCCATTTCGCTTGCGTCTTCTCAGTCAAGCCAGCCCTCTCCACTACCTCTCGGCTTCTTCGTTTAGCCTCTTCCACAATATCTTCCTCGTGCATAGTTTGCAATTTGCCATCCCGGACCACGACCTGGCCGTCAACAACCACCACATCCACGTCTCTCCCCGTGGCCGTATACACAATAGCACTGACAGGATTATACCACGGCTGCGTATGGATACCCCGAGCGTCAATAGCCACGAAGTCCGCCTTCTTCCCAATCACAAGGCTACCAACACGGTCGTCCAGTCCCAGCGCCTTCGCTCCATTTATGGTGGCCATCTCGAGGACCGATTCGGCGGGGACAGCCGTTGGGTCATACGAGACGCTCTTGTGAATTATCCCAGCCAGCTTCATTTCCTGGAGCATGTCACATGTATTGTTGCATGGAGCTCCGTCGGTTCCCAGGCCGATGTTGACTCCTGCCCTTTGTAGGTCCGGAACGCGGCAGATGCCCGAGGCTAGCTTTGCGTTTGAGGTTGGGCAGTGCGCGACGTGTGTGCCGGACGAGGAGAGACGCTGGATGTCGGAGTCGTCTAGGTGGACCATATGGACTAGGACAGTGGAGGGAGAAAGTAGCCCGACAGACTCGCAGAATGACATGGGGGTGTGTGAAATTGAGGAGAGGAATTGTCGGTCGGCTTGAACTTCGGCACAGTGCATTGTGATTGGGATGCCTTTGGAGCGCGACAAGGCGGTCATTTCCTCGTAGAGTGCCTTTGACACACTGGGATTGTTAGTATGGTAGGACATGTTCACGTAGTGCACGTAGGCAGTTATGTGGTGCACTCACCCTCCTGGTGTCCTGGCCCCGAACCACACTCGGATTCGATCATTCGCCTTGCCATTCCATTTCTCCCACATCTTAAGCGTGCCCAGCAACGATGTTTCTCGGTCCTCGACCAATCCAGGATGCATGGCCCACGCGTCGTCTTGGGCGTACCGCGCTGTGTCCATGACTATCTTACCCAGACAGCCTCGAATCCCGCTTTCCTCGACAGCGCGACATAGTCCGTCGAACCCGTATCGGTCAGCGAACTGAGTAACAGATGGGATCAGCCGATCGCTATTTATCAAGGCATTTAAAGGCAAACTCTAGAGCCTACCATGCTTTCTAGAAAACAAGTAGTTCCCGACTTCAGCATTTCCCCGATGCTTAAGCGCGCCGCTGCATATCCATCGGCTTCGGTGAAGTTACCCTGAAGCACCCATATTCGCTCACAGAGCCATGACACGAGTTCTAGATCGTCTGCTGTCCCTCGCAACAAGGTCTGCGCCGTGTGCATATGCGTCGAGATGAGGCCGGGGATCACGATGCGACCACTTAGGTCATATTCATCGTCGTCGGCATATTTGTCTTTCAGCAAGTCAGACTTGCCGAGATCAGCAATGATGTCGTCCTTGACCTGAATCGCTCCGTCGAGGATGATTCTTCGCAAGGGGTCGACAGTGACGATTGTTGCGTGAGTGTATAGCATACTGCGAATCAGTGCCGGTACCGGTAGGCTACCTATTGGACTTCAGTGTGCGTGTAAGTAGGAGTATGTACGCAGCACTTCCAGCGGACATACTCCATACTCGGTCGATTTATTATTCAAGGCATGATGAACAGCGACTACAAGACAGAAATGGTAGTAGTGTATACTCCGTACCACTGTACATGTCTCCGTACAGCGCTGAGACTTGAAGCGACGGAGAACGCCGATCTGCGGAGGAAGCCTTCGGAATAAATGACTCGAACGGATTTGTTGATAGTCAGGATCTGCGGTCTTTATCGGTGCTCTGCCTTGCCTCAACAAGCACAACCCGACCAATCATCCCGACGGAATTGGGGGTTTTGATGGCAAACACCAAGATGAAGCTCTGCATCTTAGCGAGCGTCCGGCCGTTAATCACAGACATTGTCGAACCCTGAAACTGGCAAGAATCCGTCGAGTCCGATCAACTTTGACATGATCGTCTGGCTATCTCGATCTCTTCGGCCCTTCGAATATTCGATCATCGATGCATACACATACTCCGTATGCATTGAATAAAATGGCATTGGCCGATATAGGAACCGACCGATGAAAGAGACTCTTCCTCAGTCGCTTGTTGCGGCTGTAAACAAGTCGACTTGAAACATCCGACGAGCTTCACAATCAAGACATGTCATCTATTGTCCTGCTCTCAATCACAATGATGATTGCTGGCTATGGTGAAGTCAAGCCGGTGTAAGCCTGTAAGGGCTCAACATACTCTGTATGCACTGAAATCGCTGGACTCCGTCGTGGGATGCTTAGCCACTGAGACTGTGCTTCGGAGCGATATTAATCTGTTAGTCGAATTTTGATTCGAAGATGAAACGACTTATCTTATCACTTCTTCTATGACAACGGCTTATGCTTGCTAAAGAAATCCGCTATGGCGTTGATATTAAACACGCGCTGTCGTCGTGCAGCGGAAATCCGCATAGAAGATGCTGTCTTCTCTAAGCTTCAATTGCAGTACCTACAAGTATCAGGAAAGCCCTGATTCTATCCTTTCTATAGCTAGCACTGTGGGTTCACTTACATCCATTCGTTCAACCATCACCAAATCGTCTAAATCATGGACAATTCAATCAACGCCGCCGATGGCCCCGACAACATTGGGCCCCATTCGCATCCTCGCAAACCCTTCAGCCAGCGTGCACGGTCGTTCGTCAAGGCATTCACCACCAAGGAGGGTCTAATAGGTGACTATGACTATGCCTCCCTCTTTCGCCCGGAACTCCCTTTCATGAACAAAGTGGCCCCGGCCATGCCATTCTTTGGCCTCAATGACAGGATCCCCGTTTTGCTGGCCCTAATCCTGGGTCTACAGCATGCTCTTGCTATGCTTGGTGGTGTCATCACGCCACCCAAGATCCTCGCCCAGTCCATGAATCTCGACACCATGGACAAGGAGTATCTGGTGTCGTCAGGCTTGATCGTCTGCGGTATCCTCTCTGCTGTGCAGATTACTCGGTTTCATATCCACAAGACGCCGTAAGTTATCAGTCATCCCCAGTACAGTATAATAATCCTTATATTCCGGTAGCTGATGTACTGTTTCAGTTATTATATCGGCACTGGTGTTATCTCCATGGTCGGCGTGTCATTCTCGATCATTTCCATCGCCACTAAAGCTGTCAACCAGATGTACCAGAATGGCTTCTGTCCGACCTCTGAAGACGGCACCAAACTCCCCTGTCCCGATGCGTACGGTGCTTTCCTTGGCACATCTGCTTGTTGCGCATTGGTCGAGGTTGTCATGGCTTTCATCCCACCGCAAGCGATCAAGAAGATTTTCCCTCCCATTGTGACCGGCCCGACTGTCATGTTAATTGGTGTTTCCCTGCTACAAACTGGTTTCGAAGATTGGGCTGGTGGTTCCTCCGACTGTATGTCTCGCCCATCGTCGGGTATGTACTCCAAATGCCCGACCGTGGACGCCCCTCACGCGCTTCCTTGGGGAAGTGCCGAATTCATCGGCCTTGGATTTTCGGTATACGTGACCATTATTCTTTGTGAACGCTTCGGCGCGCCTATTATGAAGTCGTGTGCCGTCATTATTGGCTTACTTGTCGGATGCATCATTGCGGCCGCTTGTGGTTATTTTGACCGTACTGACATTGACCAGGTGTGTTCTAATTGCTTTTCGTGGTTTATATTCCAATCCCCCTTCGCGTCCTTCAAGCTGACGTCTTCCTTCCTATAGTCTAAAGTGGTCTCGTTTATCTGGGTCCGCACGTTCAAATTACAGGTGTACGGGCCACTGGTTCTGCCCCTAATAGCCGTTTTCATCCTCTGTGCCTGCGAGGCCGTCGGCGATGTGACTGCCACCTGTGACGTTTCCCGAATCGAAGTTCAGGGCGATATCTTCGATTCTCGTATTCAGGGATGTATTTTATCCGACGGTCTCGGCTGTATCTTTGCGGCCTTAGCCACCATGACGCCCATGACGACCTTTGCGCAGAACAACGGTGTCATTGCATTGACACGCTGTGCGAACAGGACGGCGGGTTACTGCTGCTGGTACGCGTCTCTTCTGTGTCTGATTACTATGAAACATTGCTAACATGAAACTTGGTCACCAGTATCATTCTGATTATAGCCGGCATCTTCGCCAAATTCGCCGCCGCCATAGTTGCCATTCCTAGCCCGGTCATGGGGGGTATGACCAGTTTCCTTTACTCATCCGTCCTGGTCAGTGGTCTTGCTATTGTGGGCAAGATTCCGTTTAACCGTCGAAACCGGTTTATCTTTACAGCCTCCTTATGCATGGGGTGAGTTACCGTTATGCAGCTGTTTTTGTCTGAATGTTCCTTCTTCTATCACCAAGTTACTAACAAGAATTATTCAGATACGGAGCAACGCTGGTCCCGAATTGGTTTAGTTACGTCTTTGGTCAGACGGACAACAAGAGCCTTCAAGGCTTTTTGAACGCTATTGTCCTTGTTCTTGAGACGGGGTTCGCTGTTACGGCTTTGTAAGTCTACTCTTAATTCTCACGTCGATTATTTCGCATTCCTTGTCCGCAATATTAAACTAAATACTTCCTCTGCAGCGTGGCAATGATTCTGCACAACGTCATGCAGGATGAAATCGTTGACACCGGCGCCGTCGATGTGGTCGTTCCCGCAGCGCCTGCGGAAGGCAGTAGTAGTCACCATCATGACCCCGGTTCGAGCCAATATCAGTTGGAACAGTTGGATCGAAAATAAATATATGACTAAATATGGGTAACAATAATACGGTTATGTATATGAAATATCCTTTGGCCTTTTGTCTTTGATCTCAATTTACGATGGATGTACTTAACATGAACTTCATTTACCCATCAGTTTTAAGTGAAGCAACATTTTCCATCTTCATGTTTCTCTCTTTCTCTCTGTCTCCTGAGCGACCAGACTATAAGCTTTTCTCCGAGATCTACGGCCTCGCTCCCAGCCAAGCTCTCAGCATCAATGTTGGTAAGTTTCTATATTTTTGCTTCCTTCGACCTGGTGGCAGCCGGCTTACTTTATACAGTTGATGCTGGTAGATACGATGCCATCGATGTTTTGAACGCTGCAGCTACCATATTAATGCCGAGGTCGGTCTGGTCGTTGATTGCCGATGTGCCGAATGACCAATCATGGAATACGTAATCTCATGCCAGCATGCGGCTATCCAATAAAAGCAGTTTATCATGGAGCCACATGTGGGGCACAGAATAAGGTTGACGCTAGTCCCCCTTTGGCTTGTTCCCCGGGACCGGGTGTGTATCTATCATGCATGTACCGAAGCCATTCGTTAAATCCCGAGTCCCTGCGTATTTTACAGCGGACTTGATAGCATCAGTGAAAATACTCCATATACTTGATACTCAATCCAAGTGAAAAGTATGCTAAGTAATTGGCTTTGCCGATAACAGTTCGCCGGACTTGGCTCTTGGTTTGGTGCGTGGCGTTCGGTCTCCGATACTGGAGTCTCCCCGCAGTCATGTGACATACGGTAATCTCCTTGACGGTTCGTCCGTCCTCAACCACATCCCAAACAACTCTCCTACGTTCCTCTTCCCAGCTATGAGCTTGATGCTTCGTGCTACTCCAGTAGCACTGCCTTATTCTCGTTAACTATTTCCAATAGAAAGCGGGAATCATACCACACTCATGTTTCTGGGTTTGGTTGATCCATGTTTCGAGAAAGTCTAAAGTCTAAACTTTGACTCCTGGATACTACTGTCCACACAGGCGCGAAGCTACGCGAAGTTCTGTCTGCAGCTGCCAAGTTTGCCTTAGCGGGCTCGATGTCATAAATATTACTTTCCTGTCCAGGCCTGCGAAATATTCTCTTGTGTTGAGCGCACACCAGAGTCCAGGCATTAACATGGCTTTTACGCACATACATACTCCGGAGAAGAAGCGGAAAGTCAGCCCAAACCATTAATCTAATTCTTGTGGCGATTTTGGACTTGGGATCTGCTCTGGCCGTTCATTACGCTAGGCCTATGCTCGTTAAGTTGCGCGATATCGATTGAACTCAGGTTATTTTGTCTTGTCGCCTCATTTTACTGGTGGCGCCCATAATTCTCGACTTTCCGCTGGAGAAGGCACGGTACTCGAGTTCCCAACTACCATGTCCAGTATCCTTCAGAAGCCCCCGGAGGGTCTCAAGGAAGGGTACATAGGAAATCTGGGCACGAGAATTGCCATGACGGTCATTTTCTCGATTGGCCTGTACAATTCTTTGGAACTTGTTGTCCTCATCCTCATTACCTTCAAACGCTATACTGGTCTCTACTTCTGGAGTCTGCTCTTGTCGACCGTGTTGGGCGTCATCCCCCATGCCGTCGGTTTTATCCTGACTTTCCACAACATCGCCGACAAGTGGGTGGGCATATTTATCTCCACTGTCGGTTGGTATTTTATGGTTCCTGGACAGTCTTTTGTCCTCTACTCACGACTGCATTTGGTACTTCACAATCCAACATTCCGGCGCTACATTCTCGCCATCATTTGCATCGCTTCCATTGTCCTGATTATTCCGGTCACTATCCTGACTTTCGGCTCCGTGTACATCAATAACCCAGCAGTAGACGAAGGGTTCAATGTCATGGAGCGATTTCAGGTGACATACTTCTGCGTACAAGAAATCCTCCTCTCATGCCTTTATATCTGGAAAGCAACCGACCTATTACAAATGGACCCACTTAAAGATTCCCGTCGCTTCAAATTCAAATACGAGCTCCTAACCATAAACCTCACCATCATCGCCATGGACATCGTCTTACTGGTCATGGAGTTCATCGACTGGTACATCATCCAAACCACGCTGAAGACGGCCATCTACAGCATCAAGCTGAAACTGGAGTTTGGCGTTCTGGGCCGCCTTGTTTCGTTTGTCAAGGAAAAACGCTCCATGAGCTCGTCGACGGAAGATGGCGAACTCCCGACTTTTGTGAATCCGTCTCAGGTGCCTGCTAATATTAACCATGCGGCGCAAAGTAGCCGCGATGCATTTCAATCACATCGGATCCCAAGGCGCGTTTCTATATCCAGCTTTGCGACTTCGAGGCGGAGTGCTCGTATGAGCCATATTTCTGAGACAGCACCTGATTTACCCGAGACGTGATATTTGGATGGGATGTTGGTTGGATAGAGTATTTTTCGAAACGTCACTCGGCATACTGCTAGGAAGGTCCAGGTTTTAAACCGGGGACAATCGATGCACTTTCCACTTCAGCACTGTCTCCGGTGGCACAGAATTGCCGCGAAGGGTTCTAATAGAGCGCAGAGTCGCTATTTGAGCCCAGCAGGATCCTTCACAACAGCACTGAATCTTCAGTGAGTCGGTTTTGAGAGCTCCGAACCGAGCTGGCTCATTAATACCTTCCACTCATGCCTGCCGATGGTTGGTAGTCGATTCCGGAGGCACACGCAGTCGCCCGAACAGTCCCGGAATCAGGAATTAATATCACTTGCGAGTAGTGCTCCCTGCAGAGTCGCGGAACGCCTAACCGTCATTGCCATTGATGAATCGCCCGGCAGATTGACACGAAAATAGAGAATCCGAGAAAGATGGAAGATAGAATAGAGCAAACATGGAATACGAAGCAGTGTGACTACATTTATGACGCAGCAAATCGTCATCAACCCAATGCAACCCGATGGGTATCTCCAGCCCTTCATACCAGCAACCAACAGGTAGAAGCAAGCCTAACCACCCATCCCAAAAGAACAATGAAAACGACAATCCACAAGGGCCCCGTAACCACCATCCCCGAAGCCCAAACCACCCCAGGCCTCCAACTCCTCAAATCCTTACTGCCAACCCTCGACACCGACCCAAACAGGCCCGCTCTCGACATCAGCCAATATTTCTCCCCGACAGCGACATTCCAGGTCAATAGCAACCCGCCAGCAGAGGCGAGAAATGTACTACCACTCTTGCAAATGAGAAAGAGACACCTAACCATGCTCTAGCATGAGGTTGATGTGGTTTGGGATATTGAGACCGGTGGTGGTGATGATTCATCCTCATCCTTTAATCACCCTGGCGGTGGTGCTGGTCAGGGACCGCAAGGTGAAGGATCCCATCAACGCACGGTCATGTTTGAGGGAACGACTGTCACGGTGTTCAAGGTGGATCTGGAGCAGTTCCCGGTGCGGTTGAAGGAGTTCAATGTGCTTGAACTGGAGGGGGACGAGGAGGGGGAGTTGAAGGTTGTTGAGATGAGGACATATGTGGACACTCTGCCGTTGCGGGATAGAGCAGCTGGGATGCAGCCGGAGGCGGTTTCGGAGCCGCAGTGATCGTACATACATATTGTAGGAGTATGTACCAATACCATACATAGGTACATATGCTCACCTTCCTAAAGGAGTAAAAGTGAAGCCAAGGAGTTCTTCCGCGCCAACTGGTCCGTGCGTCACGTGTAATCATCCTCCTTAGCTTGTTTTCGGAGTTCCGACTTCATCTTCTCCAACCATCTCCAACTCTCCCAGTCATAGAGAGCTGCTCTATATCCCTCCAATGCACTCCATTATATAGCCGCATCCACAGATACACTGCCATGGTATCTTTCTGGCCCTGGAAGGTAATAGCCAAGAACCAACCCTCGCCCAAACACAGCCCAAAAGTCCATCAACTCACCAACATACTCCAAGCATCAGGGCGAAGACAACTCCCCAGCCTCCTTCGAAAAGACCCTATCCACCCTCAGCACAAAGATCTCCGAATCAATCTCCCACCTCGACGTCCGTCGCCAACATGGCCGCCGCTTCAAAGCCCTCTGGACCCTCTACACGACCTTCGCCTACCTCCTCTACACAATCGTCCTGGTGCTAGTAATCGGCTGGCGAGACTGGGGGATTGCCGAGTACAGTGCCGTAACCGGGGGTCCGGTGTTCATCTACGTTGTTCGTGCGCTGGGGGCGCGGTTTTTCGAATTCCGCGTCGCCAAGGCGCAGACGTATCTTGATGGGTTGTATAAACAGCGGGATGAGACAATTGAGCGGTTGAAGGCCGCTACTAAGTATAATTCTACGCTGCAGTTGTTGGAGAAGTATGGTGGGGATTCGCCGGGTTCGGGTTCAGGGGGTAAGTCGTCGTCTCGGCAGAAGATGGGTGAGCGGAAGGATTCGAGTGTGCGGCAGAGAGGTGGTGGGAAGGGCGGTCAACAGGGGAAGCAGCAGCAACAACAGCAGCAGCAGCAGCAGGCCGTGTTTAGGACTGGCCTTCCTCCACCTCCTACTGCGAATATTCGTCGAGCACCACCTACGCAGGAGAGTCCCAACACTCCCTATCCGTATCCGTATCCGTACTCCGAGCCGCAACAGTTTCCCCCTAACTTACCTCCTCAACAACAACAACAACAACAACAATCACAACAGAACATCCCCGGCTTCGCCCCCAACGCCTATTCCGTCCCTTCACAACAACCCGAACCGTCCTCCCACTGGTACGACCGCTTCCTAGACGTCCTCCTAGGCGAAGACGAAACACAACCCAAAAACCGCCTCGTCCTCCTCTGCGCAAACTGCCGCTTAGTCAACGGCCAAGCCCCACCAGGCGTAAAGACCGCCGACGAACTCGGCCGCTGGCGCTGCTACAGCTGCGGCGCCTGGAACGGCGAAGAAAGCGAGGCGAACCGGGTCCTCGCTAACATCAAAAGCCGGACCCAGACCCGAGATGGGACGCAGAGTCGCGTTGGCGACGCGGCGTGGGAACCGGTTTCGGGGAGTAATGCTTCGTCTGCGGAGGATGTGACGGATGAAGGGGGTGTTGTAGTTGCTGGCACTGCTACTAGTGAGGAGGAGGATGGGGATCTGAGTCGTGATCAGACTGAGTCTCGGAGTCTTTCTGGCGATGATGGGTTGCAGGGGGAGGAAACGGAGGGGAGTAAGGTTGAGTCGGTGGAACAGGAAGAGCCTGAGCCTGAGCCTGAGCCTGAGCTTGAGCCTAATCCGGAGGAGATTGAAGGCCAGTCTGAGTCGGAGCCTGAGCCTGTCCAGCCGCCTAAGCGTGGGCGTGGTAGGCCAAAAGGCAGTAAAAACAAGAAGAGCTACTAGATACGTATACATTGGTGTTCATATATAGGTTGTAATGCAGTTTTCTTTGGTTATCCGTATTTGCTTTGAACATTGAAGTTATGTACGGATTATGATCGTACACAAGCGTCTCTTCTATGTATCATACCATACCAGATGTTAAGGTGTGCATCCAGACAAATAACCAAGTATATGCATCAATATCGTAGACGGTATATCCAGCAATAGTAGACTGGTATGTATCATAAATCATGTCCAAATCCAAAGCAAAGAAATAGACCCCCAAGTAACCAACCCTAGATGCTTCAAACGTTCATGTTCAATCCTCCAAAATCGAATCAACCAGACCCATTGACAGCTTCAGGAGCATCCTTCATCGTCTCGTCCCCGTCACCATTAACGCCATCACGACCAGGCCCAGGATCAGGTTCAGGCCCAGACTCAGACTCAGACGCAGACTCATCATCGTCTTCTTTTCTTTCACTGGGAACGTCGTCATTATTATCGTCTCCATCGCCATTTCGACTCGGCGACTCCTTCTTACCGACATCTCCTTCTTCTCTCTTCCTCTTCCCGAGCGTCTTTTTGGCACCATCATCGCCATCGCCATTACAACCAGCCATCTTCGCCTTGGCGGCTTCCTCCTTTGCCTTGGCGGCTTCCTCCTGCTTCTTCGCAGCTTCCGCCTCCCTTTTGGGCGCCTCTTCCGCCTCCTTCCTGGCCGCTTCTTCCTCCTCCTCCTTAATCCTCACCTTGAGAACCTGCACGCCCAAAGCCGCCGCCTTAACCTCGGCTTCATCCTTATTCAGACAATCAGAGACGGTGGCAATCTCCTCATTCTTGATCAAGATCGAGCATGAGTAACGGTTACACGAGATCCCGTTCTCATCCCTCCCCGACGTCGGCGGCGGAGACCGATATGTCACCGCCTCCGACTTCGCCAGTCGCTGCAGGACATTCACCGGGTGGTTGACATCGACGTCGCCCCGTAGGAACCGCTTCAGCAGGCCCATCAGACCGAGCCGGTCGACGAACTTGGCGCACTCGTCGAGATCACCGGCGGAGTCGACGAATATGGCACCCAGAATGCTCTCGATGAGGTCGGAGAAGAACTTGTCTGCGTTCAGCCGCGTCAGGGATTCCCAGGGGAAGATGTTGGAGTCGTGGAGGGAGTGGTTGATCTCCTCGCGGAGGGCGGAGTGGCGTTTCTTGGTGGCTTTTTGGGAGTTGAGGATTACGGAGCTTTGGGAGCGCATGAAATCGCAGAGGGCAAATTGTTTGGTTTCCGGTTCTTGGATTACGGTTGGTGCTGCTGGGGTTTGTGTTTCCTGGGGTGTGGATTTGTCGGATTCGGCGGTTTTGAGTTTCTTGCTGCTGTGTGCTGGTATGACGGAGACGTGGGTGGTTTCCGTTGTGAGGGTGAATTCTATGCAGAGGAATGCGAGAAGATGTGCGTTTACGAGGGCGTGTTTGAGTTTCGTCATGTCGCCCGGTGAGATTTCTGAGGTGGAGTGTTGTGCTATGGTTGAGATTACCACCATGTCCAGGATGGCATCTCCCAAGAACTCGAGCCGTTGGTACGACTGTGTTTGCACGTCGTAGAAACAGGACGGGTGGGTAAGCGCTTCGACAAGGAGGTATTCGTGTTTAAAGTAGTAACCAATCCTGGGAATCAGCTTGTCAAGATTGGCGATTTTCGTTTCCGTGGGAGGACGAGACCTAATCGCGAAATCCGGCGCGTGATCACTGACCTCAGGTAGGAATGTATGAATGCATGCCCGTGCTTTGGGAAGGCCGCCTTCTAGATATGCCGCGCCGATTAGGGCCTCGACGACATCTGCAAGAACTTTTCTCGACAACTTTCGAGTTTCCGGAGTAGCCGTCTTCTTCTGCGACAGCAATGGCGGTGCCCATTTTCTGGGAGTAAATGATTTCGTGAGTATGAAAGCGTCAAGCCCTGTCCTAATGGCTGCGTCTGCAAGTCGTGGATTCCGGACGATCCCATCGCGACTCTCGGACAGGTATCGTTCATGCCAGGTGGGATTATCAGAGAAGGCTTGACCCGACACTACGAACTTGAGAACCGAATCTCCGAAGAACTCGTATTGCTGGTAGGTGGTTGTTCTTTGCGCGGACGGAGCGCTGATGGCTGTCATTACATGGCGGGTGGTTTCAAACCCGATGTCTTTCAAGATGGTTTCACGTAATCGAGAGACAACCAATAACTTTTCCAGTCCATCGCTGACGACTGGTATGAATAATCCGAGCAGAGCCTTTGCGCGGGGGAGTTTGGCAAAGGTACAAACCTCAGCGGGAAGGCTTTGGACTCTGCTCGCAGTGGCTTGGTCTTCAGGGTCCGCGAACTCTGTAATATTCCCGCTGCCCGCCGGTGCCATGCGCTGCATGAGGTTCCTTCGACGGGGTATTGGACGACACATCAGTCCAACCTTCGGGGACCCGTCTTCCTGTTCGACAATGTTCCAATCTAAGAAGATATATGGCGCGTCATAATGTGCGTGGTCATGAACGAAGCCCATCTCAAGTGGCGGTTTCCCGCTGGAGTAGACCTCTGTGGCTGGAGTATGTTTATCATTCATGCTTAACCAATTCCCCAATTCACTTGCTGGTATGTACGGACTGAAAAGCGTCACAAAGTCATTACCCTTGGTGAATCGTTTGTAGTAGGGGCCTCGGAGATACACCGACGTAACTTCCTTCATCTTCGCCACGTTTTCGCGGGTTAGCTTAGATGGCAGTGACTCACCGAAATGCAAAGTAAACGTGGTATTTTCATCCCAATAGAGATCAATGGGCCCGAGGGTTGGCATGGCCTTCGGTGCAGTCATGACCATAGATAGTTCCTCATTCACGACATCGTTCACTTTCACAGTGATAAAGCTTTGATGCGTAACTGGTTTCTGAGACCACTCATGAGCCTGCTCAATCCACGGATCCCATTGCTCTTTCACATCCAAGTCTGCCGGCAGATCCACGGATTCACCAAGCCTTAGCTCCTGCTTCCCGGTCAACGGGAGAAGGTTTTCATTAATGAGCCCTGCATGGTAAAGATTCTTGTACGCCTGGAACGCAGCATCCTTCCTGGCTGCTCGCTCGGTGCGCCAGAATGACTTTCCTTGAGAATTGCGCACGGTTGGATCCACACAGTTGGGAAGGGTCACTGTTCCTCTGAAGTTGCCTTCGTCGTTACGTTCGAACCGAAATATTGGCTTGGTATCATCGTACGGTTGCTGTGGTAGAACTGAGCAAAAGTGGTATAAATGCTTGACGGTGTCTTCGGCTGTCAACCGGGCACTGTATACAGTTAATAAATATATATAACTAAAGGCAGATTAGAAGTTGTCTTCATACCCAGTAGACTCCACCGATAGTTCTTCTGTCACGATTTCTTCTTCTTGCGCCTCCAAATCCGGAAGTTCGCTCAGTTTCCTTTGTTCATCTTGGTATGCTTCCACGATCAGTCTTTCCAGTTGCCCCCAACGTTCAAAGTCAGCGGCCTCGTCACGCTTCGAGAACATAATGGCATAGGTTGATTCTTTCTGTCGAGCTCGTCCCCGTCGTTGAATGAAGGATTTCAGGTTCGTCGGCCTGTCGTAACAGACCACCATGTTGCACGCACTAATATCAATTCCTTCCTCCAAGACTTCGGTGGAAATGATTAAGTTCTTGTGGCCATCACGAAATTCCATAAGGGTGTCACGCTGGTCCTTAACATCGTGCAGGTCACCGAGCGCGTTCTTGCGCTGTGCATGATTAGACGCGCCCACGTAAGGGGCACATTTAAACCGATCCCTCGTTTTTGGGTGAATTGACAGAATCTTCGCCATCACGCTGACTGTAGCTCGCTGTTCCACGAAGATTAGGCCCGAGAAATCCGATGAGTCAAACTGGTCCAGAAATGTAATCAGTGACTCAAGTTTTGGCGAGACGGGAATGTTGTCGGTATCCGTGAAATCTTGCACCGGCAGTTGAGACAGGAATTCAATCAAGTAATTCCTCTCTGCCTTAGCCAGATCATCGAGTGAGTAGACAAGCTCGGAGGGTGCTTGTTTCAGCTGCTCTATCGAGACATGCACGAAGAAGTCTGCAGCCCACTCGCCCAATTCTTCTACTATATAGCAAGTTCGGTTGATGAATTTCCTTAGCTTATCAGTGCACTCTGTCTTGTGCGTCAGACGCACTTCTTGCAGCTTTTCATCGTCAGAATCCTCCCTCAGTTTCATGACATAAGGGTCACGCTCGATATCAACTTTTCGCCATAAGTCGAATAAGGCTATTAATGACGGACACGTAATCTCAGTAGTCCATACAGATACCGGTTCGTAAACTATGCGATGCAATATCGGACGGTGGCTATGTCTCAATAGCTCTTGCCGATACACGCGAGGTGTCTTGCAGCGTGCATCAAGGTTCAATTCAATCTCCCTGTGAACTAGGTTAGATGGAGCTGGCACTGCGAGTCATAGGGCTAGAAAACCTAGTCCCCGGTAATAATAGGTACGAACTGAAGTTGTTTTGGATTTGACCCTGTCACTGGACTTGCAGTTAGACCAAGAATATGTGGCATTTCTTCCTGATCAGACTTCTTTTTGGCTGGATGATAGAAGTCCTGCATAATTCTATTCGTCGCATGGCGTCGTTTACAGTGGTGGGCTGTGACATATCGGCCGGTCAGATAAATACGATTCTTCTCAATACCATGGTAAAGTCTGCCTCACCGACCTTCATCGAAGACTAGAAGCGCCAATTGAGAGATATTGACAAACCCGTGGCACAAAGCATCCGCAAGGATCCCAGGCGTCGAGACAACAACTTGAATGTCCTTCAAAGCTGCATCCCAGATGTACTGTTCACTCCAACAGTCTATATCATCCAGCCCGGTGAGCGACCTTGTCCCGGCCGTCGGTATATGGGAAGATATCACTTCATGCTGTTGGATACAAAGAGCAACAGTAGGGGTTAGAAACCAAATTAACTAGATAGAGATCAGCTTTAGATGTCACACATGTCAAGCCCCTTAGTAATTCTCTTCCGTCTTACCTTATTAGGGGCGCAAGTTTCGAGTTCTCTCTTAATCCGTAGGATAGCTCTGAATGATTGGATACTGATCAGTCCACCACAAGAACGAACATGGCATATAACGGACTTATTATCTCAGTGTCGTATCCATTGACAACGACAGTAGTCCAGTTATACTTGAAGTTGGCAACAAAAGCAAACATACATATCAGTTTTACCAGTGCCCGTATCCATCTGCAAACGCAAGATCAGCACACCTTTCCTCGCATCCCAGGGGAGTCCAACATAAAGGACATACAGCAACGATCGTATTGTCATTCATACAAGCATCCAGCATCTCAACCTGATACTCTCGAGGCCGGTAGGCTGGGATGCCATTTTCCCCATTTTCCGGGTCTGGCTGAATTTCGACAGTCATGTTGGGGTGGTCAGCACCCGAGCGTCCCCGTCTTATGGGAAGTTATTCCGTTAAGAGAGCCTCGAGGGCAAGGTCCGTGACAGATGTCAGGAAGAAAGAATGCCATATGCCCTGCTTTGCTTTGAAGTGACAGAAACGGATAAAAATAGGGACTTTCAATGAGATTTGCATTGATTGGAGTGGGGCGGCGTTAGTATGTACTGTGTATCGGCCACTCTGTGAATGTGTCAGTTTACGGCGGCTTTATCTAAAGCCACTACGACATGTATTGACGGGATGGCTGCAAAATTCACAAGACGAAGCGAAGCAAGGTTGCTGTCAAAAGCCCATAGAGAACTGGAAATTCAGAGTGGCTTTACCATAAAGCTCTCAGATTCGGTACCAGCCTACCAGGGTGCCGGAGAACCCAACGGGTGTACCGAACATTTAAGCACCCAGGCATGATACATCCAATCGGTGCTTGATGCCAGAAAAATTGCATGTGCTGCAAGAATGAATGAGTATAAAAACTAACCACCAAGATGCCCAAAGTCTAATTTCAGCAGAGTAGCGGCGAAGTGGAAGTTGCTATGCACTATACATCAATATCCAATCCCAGCCGTTGATAACTGTCATTGCTAATTGCTTCTTTGCCATCGGTCTCGTTGGAATACCTAAGCGCAGAAGGCAAGTCGAATTCGGATCCAGACAAGAGAAAGAAAAGAATTATTGAACAGAGCATATACACCAGAGGCCAGAGACAAAAAGAAGAAGACATTATCACGCCGCACACCCGAATGTTAAAGAAAATCAGAACAGAATATGATATAACAGCAAGCATGCATAGTATCCCAATACCACACAACGCCAACACAGTTGGCTTATAACCCAGTGCCAGCACGGACCTACGTTTAAGGCCACTCATGCACCTGTAAGCCCGTTCGTCTGTTCGGTTTTTATCGCATCCGATGAATCGTTTTGACTCCCCTCGTTGCGAGGGCGCTTGGCTTGGGCCTGGAAATTATTTAGGTAATTTGCTTCTTCGTTCGGATGTTTGCGCATTCCGAGTCCAGCGACGGCAATGCGATTTAGAGAATTCAGGTCGTCGTTGCCACCGGGTGTAGGATTCTGAGGGCCTGTAGCCTGTTGGGTGGCTACCGACGGAGGTGCTGCCGCAGATGATGGGTTTGCCGGAGTAGGCACAGTTCCGGAAGTAGGCGGCACCGGTACGTCTGGTCGCGTTTGACTCAAGTCAATGTTTGCGGGAAGCTCAGGAACCTCGCCCTGCGAGTCGAGGAGCCGAGACTGCAGATTGATAACGTATTCTCGAAGCTGGTAGTTCTCTGACTGTAGGGCTTTGTAGTTGTCTTGGATGCTTTCGAAATGCTTCACCTGCTCCTCTAACTTGCGAATGTACGTCTCTTTCCGTTGACGGAACGCTCTCTAATTGAAGAAATCAGCGATGCGGGCCGAATTTCCAGTCATCAAAAACTACTACCATACCTGTGCAGCGCGGTTCTGAGCAGCACGCTTCGATGACGACAACGGCCGTTTGCCGTACCCCTTGCCATCGTCACTGGGACTCTCCGGTTGGGGTATCTCCGGAGTAGGGCCCAGCATAGAAGCCCCAGCTATGGCGGGATCAATATTATGTTGATCGCGAGGGCTTGCAGTGTTGGGTGGCACATGTGTGGGTTGAGTGGCGGGAGGATGCGGTCGTGAAGGAGGCTGTTGTTGTTGTTGTTGTTGTTGATGTGCGGTCAAGTGCTGCTGAGCAGCTAGGAGCTGGTCATGAAGCACTGTATAGTTATACATTATCAGCAACGTCAGTTCCCCTGCGTGCGTAAAACCAGAACCCTACGAGCCCCGGTCGCGAAACCCGAATAACGACGAAACACCCGTTGCGCCCGGTCGGCAACGTGGCCACTTCCACGGCAAATGCAGAGAAGAACTATTTAATTTCTGCGACTCACCCTGATCCGCATGGTCCTGTAATCAGCCATCAGCGTTACTTCAATACATCGTCCATCGCGTCCTACCTATCCCTCAGGTCATGGGTGGGAAGTAAACCCGTCAACACAACCGGGGGAAGACACTATCCGCAGATCCGTCGGGAACGAGATGATGAACAAAAATTCCGCATCCGCGACCAAACAGCGAGAAGTATCCAACACCGGCTGTGCTGACTGTAGATAGAAGACCTGGGGAATGGGGATAGGATGGTCGATCTGATGACAAAGAGGGCATCTGCTTACCTGAGCAGAGGTTTGCATGCCTGGATGCGGCGCTGGAGCTAGTGCGGGCTGCATTTGAGGTAACAAACAGCAACGAGGTGAAGACGCGCCCGAGAATGACGCGTACCAATTCTATCAACAAAGCCGGTAAAAACTAAGAAATCGCAAGAGAATTTTCAATGATGCCTGAGACTCTAGGAGTAAAATATAAAAAATTATAGGCTTGTATAGTAAACAACTTCTGGGCGAAGATGGGAGGAGAAAGGAAAGAGGGTGAATGAGGTAAGCAATAGTTTGCCCGTCGTATGTATGCGGTATCGTATGGTATTGTATCGTATTCAGCAATGGAATCTTCCGAGGCACATGACCGCGATGACAAATAATACAGTCAATTTGTCATCGCTGAGTCATTTGTATGACGTTTAATACCGGATAAACCTGGCAAGCCGGGTCGTGTGAACTCCGATTCCGCTCCGGAATCCCACACCGGCGTAATAAATTACGAAAATAACAATACCAGGCCCACGTGACTACAATAATACGCTAAACCCAAAAGGACGTGAGGGCCCGGAAGAAAATTACTCCCTCCGAGCAAAAGCCCACACAACAAAAACTTCAATCGGATTCCTTCTCTTTTCCTTTCTTCTCCATCCTTCCAAGTTTTGTTTAGGTGAGGCATAACCATCCCATTCTCCTCATAACCATGGACTTAAAGCTAACATCGTTGCCACTCAGATGATGAAAGCCTAGCGTGTCCCATATGAGACCAAGGTCAAATCCCTCCTCTCAGAGTTCAGTTGGTTCTCCTTCGTTTTTCCTGTAACAGGGAAAGGCGGGGGCTTAAGGACTGCTGGACTCGGGCTGGCTGGGAGGATGATATAGGCGTTCGGCACACCCATCCTTGTTACTTCGACGGACGCTATGAAGGCATCTCTGATACAATACAAAACTTGGGGGTGTCCTCTTATGGTTTGTTATGAACGTGTGGGATATATTTTATGTGGTATGGACGCTGTGTTTTAGCGTGCTCTTGTTGGATGTTATTGGGCGTTTGTGCTTGTTTCCTTGTACATACGGTCTTGAGGAGTTCGTTCAATGAGGCAATGAGGGTTGCTAAAAGTTCATGGAGGCTTTAATATCTGTGAATAAAGTCGCTTATATTGCTGAGAATGACGATTATAGACTCTACTATGCCAATTCTTATGCAACTCGATTTTTGAAGCATCTTCATCCCTTTAAATACTCCATCTCCAGCGACAGAAACGCTGTCAATATTCACACGCTAACCATCTCATTCATCACTTTCGAAAATAATCATTCCCAACACCTATTGTTCTTCAGAAGTTTCCATCAATTCCCTTAAAACATCTCAACAGTCTCCCATCAATCCCCTCAGACTGTCGAATCCCGTCGCCATTCCTGCAATCATAACGAGGATTTGATCAAAATTCACAACCGTACTCAACCGGTGCGCAATATCAAGAAGCGTCAAGGCGTCGCGACCGGACCCGGCACTTATGGGCCGCTAAATGAGAACATCAGTCTCCATGACGACGGCCGTGGTGGTTTCCTCCAGAACCATGAGCTGGGGTTGAGAAGCAATGGCACGGGCGAGACAGAAGCAATCTCGGAGAGGATAAGGAGCGCTAGATCTGGTAGCATCCCTTCGTCTTATCAGACTCCTCGACTTCCCTCATAGCGTGATCGAGCCAACCCCGTGCGTGCATGAAGCCCTGGGTCTGTGGTTAGTAAACCTGCAGACGATAAAGTATTCAAATCACTGCCCTCCATCCTCTCCTCCGTACGAACCCCTCGACCCCTTCATCACTCAAAATATCACCCGCCAATCTCCCGGTGACGATACTCTTCTCAAAATCCGGTCCTCGCACGTAAAACGGCTCGAAGCCCGACAGCCGTTCTCCCTGATTGTTCTGTTCTCGTCTCCGAACCCATTTTCTCTTCTTCTTTGTTCGCTCGGAGTCATCTTTTGAAATTTCACAAATGAAACCCGAGTTCAGCCTGTCGAGAGAAAGGAACCACCTTCGCTGATGAATTGACCCGATTATATTCGTGGCTCCGGGGTACGCATTGTTTGCCCGGATTTCGTTATCAATGTTGGCCATAAGGCCTTTGTTGTCTGACTTCGGCGCACGTCTTTGGTTGTCATCATCTTCCTCCTCCGCGCGCTCAATTGGACTCTGCGAGCGTGTGGATTCGTGATCTCGTTCTGGAGGCGAGGGTGACGATGACGACGTAGAAATAGGAGACGGCCGGCGAGTTTGCGTCCGCCTGCGTCTCTTCTTCTGTGGACCACGGACAGGATCTCTTACAAAATCCGAGTTTTTGTCAAGACGGAGAGCCACCGTGTAGTTTGGAGGCAGACGGGTTCCATGTAACCGGAGTCGTATTTTGCCCTTTTGGAGTCATGTCAGTGCTATTTGACATTTTCAAATGATTGCATTTTGGCCTTGGATCCATACATTCCGGAATGCTTCTCGCAACTTCTCACTCTCCGTCATCCGCTGACCAGAAGAGTGCGAAACGTCGTTGATTGACGAAGACGAATCCGTCTCCGCCTCCGTCTCAGGTTCATTCTTCGTGATGTACGGCAAAACCTCGTACACTCCGGTATCCCAAATAAGCATACTCCCGGTGTTTTCAGAGGCGGTCTCAATGAGATGATTCTGCACAATCCTACTTTGTTAGACGCCATAACATCTCCCCTAGTTTCAAACTGCATCCGAACTCTGAGCTAACCTACCCATAAACAATGAACCCTCGTCTCAATCGCATTCCGATTCAGCCTCTCACTATTCGGATCCCCGGGCATCCCAAACACAACAGACCAACTCACCGAGCTGGTCCCCGAGAATTGAAGTCTCAGGTCATAATGAGTCCCGGCAATAGGATGGTCATGCTGATGAATCACGAAATGGGCTCCGTTCTCGTGCTCATTGTGCTTGTATAACCGCGTCCAGTCGGTTAGTGAAATTCGCGGCTCATTTGAACCGGTTGGGCGCATGCATTGGCTCAATTTCGTGGAGATTACTGCGAGGTGGTTTGTCACTGTTGCCTGGCCTGATTCAATTGCCGAGAGACTGGGTGTTTCCGCCTGTGGTTGTTCGTTGTTATTCGTGCCATTGGTTTCGCTGACGGGGTTCTCTTGTGACTTTGTTCTCGTGGGTTCGCTGTTCTCGGTCGACCTGATTCTTGAGCGGCGGCGAGGAGGAGAGACGGGCTTGGAAAGTGTTGACGGTATGCGACTTGGGAGGCCATGTTGTGAACCCTTTCTGTTGGACTCTGTCTGTTTATCATTCTCGCTTCGAAGGCGTTTCATGGTTCGAAGTTGGTGGCCGTCAACTGGCGAGACAAGAAAATTGACGGCCCTGCTGATGTCATAGATAGCGGCTTATCTCCAAAACGCGCTAAGTTCACCGCCTACCTTTTCTTAAAAGAACACTATTATTCTGCCGCTTCATTACTATCTATATCACAAAGGCGGTAGCGCCAGCATCCTCCAAGCCTCCAACCAGAATCCCTCCTCAACTCCCCCCCTTTCATTTCCCTCCCCCAGGCCGGATTTCAGAACCCAACACACCCACAATAATGGCCCCTTCTCGAACCAAACCCACCGAAACCAGGAACCCGAAATCGGACCTTACCCCCGAGATACGCGCCGCCCTCCTCCAAGGCCTAAAAGACGGACAAACAGCAACACAACTATCACAACAATTCTCCATAAACCGTTCTACAATCTACCGGACACAAAAACGCTTCGCAACCCACAACACCATCGAAACGCGACCTCGGCCAGGCCGCCCCCAGAAACATTCGCCGGCTAATGCTAATAAGAAGCGCACAAAGGGGCGTCCCGAACCCAAGACCCTAACGAAAACCGCTACTACTGAAGCCAGGAATCCGAAGTCCGATTTACCACCCGAGACGCGCGCTGCTCTCATACAGGGCTTGAAAGATGGACAGACGCCGACGCAACTATCTAGGCAGTTTTCCATAAATCGGTCTACGATTTATCGGACGCAGAAACGTTTCGCGACACACAATACCCTCGAAACTAGACCGAGGTCTGGTCGTCCACATAAGCTTACGCCGGCTGAGAAGCGGTATGTTTGGTTGCTTGCTCGTCGGAGACCGTATCTTAGTTGGCGGGGGTTGTTAGCGAACGTGGAGTCTAAAATTTCTATTTCCACAATTCGACGCATCATCAACAAGAGGAATTTACGGATGAAAGAAGAGCAGGCAGAAATAGCCAATGGCAAAAATGGACGCAAGAAGACGGAAAAGGCAAGACGCAAGAAAAAGGACAAAGGCAGGAGAGGACGCAAGAAGAAAACCGCTTGAAGATTGTACGAGATTGGCTAGGTTTTGAGCATTGCAATTAAGTCCTCTCCGACGAACGTTCGGTCCAACAAAAGCCCTATAATCCTGTACAAACCGTCCTCCAATTCTTGAACGAACCACATTGTCGTGATCCTGCGATCATGATTAGTAGTGGGAAGGACATATCTTCAAAATGCTGTCTGACTTAATGGGGGATCAAATGACGATCAGAGCAAAGAGAAGGATAATCAACGCTTTTCCGTTTGAGGCACGCCTCCACGCCTCGAATACCCTCAATCCACGAGTCCAGATAATCCTTCGGCGAAATATTGACCGAATCTATATTCCTCGGCAGACAAGAGAATGATTTGGAAGACGGGATTTGAGTACTTGAACAGCGTTCACGCTCGCCGTATACAAGTCCGGTCGAGGTGCACGAAATCTTTTCCAACGCTCTTTTAGGAGGGAAGGGCTGCGATGGATTGGAGTCTTTTTAATGCCATTCATGCTGCTTGGGAAGCCAATGGCCATACCTCAGGTCATAACCGGTTTACCCAGTTCGTCCCACGCAGTCCGTGCTGCGCACAGAGCTTGTGGTTAAATGTACAGTATTCTAATGTTCCTTGGTCCTGTTATGTGCATTTCGAAATGTCGACTGAAATTCGAGTCTTGTGCATACATGCCGTAACAATAATAATAATATTCGGCCGTAACTTATACATGGCCGTGCGAAACAACTAAACATACGCATAACAATAACACCAGAGGTTTCACGACATGGAGCTCAGCTGCGACAGATCCCCAGTATGCCTCACCAAAAGCTACTCAGCAGGCCTCACACTCTGCGGATTATGGAACACATCACCGGGGTCGAGTTGAGCCTTGATCCTCTGCAATCGTGGCAGATTCGATCCCCAGTAGCCGTTCTGTGGATTATCCAAGAGGTAGTCCACATAGCCAGGATAGGCGTGAGAGTCGACTCCCGGCACCGAGGAATTGACGGTATTATGGATACCGGCGAGGTAGTTGACGGCCGTACTCGAGACCTTGCCGAGAAAACTCGCCGTGTAGGACTGCATCCAGAATAGCGTATCCCGATGAGCATAGGCAGTTGAGTTCACAGGACGATCGTTGACCGCACCTCCTTCGAGATCGAATATGACGAACCACGCCTTGGTCCCTTTCTTGGCCGTGTCAATATAATGAAACAAGTCGTCGACACCGGAAGAGGGGATGAGAGTCTTCGAAGTAATTGGTAACGACTTCGAATAAAACCAGCTTGGGACTCCACCACCCACACGTAGGATGAAGTCCTCTGCACGGTTTCCCAACATGCTCGGCCAATCGTCACGCATGGCAATCTTATCATCACCAGGGTCGCCGCCTGGCAAACTTCGTTTGGACTTGAACGCGTCGAACTCTGGTTTGCTGCCGAAGAAGGTACCCGTGACTGCGATTCCCAGTTCGAATACAGTAAGTGTTGTTGCGAAAGTTCGGGGAAGTTCTGGGTCGGAGACGAAGGCCTGCCAGTCTTTGAGGAGCTGGGCTTTGGAATTCGTGTCGCCAAGGTTCAGTATGTAGGAAAACTGAATTGCCTGGCGTGGTGCCGACTGTGTACGAACTTTGAATTCCGTAACGATCCCAAAGCTGGCCGCAGCGCCTTTCACGGCAAAGAAGACGTCGGGGTTCTGAGTGTCTGACGCTCGCACGACACTCGAGTTTGCTAGCACGACTTCGACCTCTTCGACGTGATCTAATGCAGAACCCCATTGGCGCGAGCCTGGACCAAGTCCTCCGATGGTGAAATGTCCGCCGACTCCGACCTGTGGACAGGTCCCATGAGCCATAGCTCTAGCGCCCGCATTATGCAGACGAGTCGTGAGATCACCGAGCAACGTCCCCGCCCCAACAGTCGCGATTTTAGTGGCATCATCCATGGAGAATTGCTGAAAGTTTTTCAGATTGACCACTATCGCGCCATTCGAACCTCCAAGCCCTATAAGAAACGCGGAGTCATGTCAGTCTGATGAGATTAAACCGAACGCCAAACGAACTGTCATCAGTCCATACCGTGATTTCCATAGCTGTGCCCTCCACTCCTTGCCTGGACTTTGTAACCGCCATCAGCAGCGCATTTGACAATCTCGGCAACCTGCCCGGTTGTTTCGGGGAAGGTAACTGCCGCGGGAGTAATAGGAACATTCAAGTTGTACGGTTTCACAAACACGGCTTCAAAAAGCGAGTTGTTCTGAAAAGCAATCAGACTCGAATTTCCCCCGATAGCAGACCAAAGGCACTGATCCACTGGCGAGCTGCTCGTGGTTCCCATTCTCGATGACAGGAGTTGATTCTCAATGAAGGGTTATAGAGGAACGGAGTTCTGGCTGGAAGAAGGAAGGAGACGCTTCCTACTCTGTTCAAGACACAGAAGGCAGGCAGGATTTACGTTCAAGTAGGACAAGCATTATTCACATGGATAGAAGTCCAGCCCTAAATCCTTCAGAGCAGAGGAATGGACAGCTGCTTAGATTGACTTTCTTCACTCTGAGAGGCATCGGCTTATTAGTCGTGTAGTATCAAGCCGCATCAGAGATACTAGGTAGCTAGGCCGCGACTTCTGTCCCGGTGCCGTATAAACGACGAGCTGAAGACCTTCCGAGCAGCTGGATGCCCCAGGGATTCTCAATAAAAAGGCAAGAAAAGATCATCATCGAGGTCCTGGTGTCATAGTGAGCAACAGACGTCTGCATGCGAATAAGAATAAGCTCATGATCCGAACCGTCGCCCAAGACTCTGTAACTTGAAGCTCGGGATGGGTTCGGGAACCAATTCGCAAGCTGTTGATTAATCGCCGTCAACCATGGACCCACCCCGAGCTCTCCGAAAACATTCAAGAGTTGTTGAGGGACCGGAGGGTATAATGGTTAACCTCCAACCTTATACATATGTGTTCCCGAGGCAGAAGACACATAAGAACAAGCAGTGACTCTAACCGCTAAAGGCACCCATGTTCACTCCTATCCAAACCTCACTAGGAGCGCTGCTCCTATTCCATGGATCCTCGGGTCTTCTCTTCCATAACGGCGCTGTGTTCGGGATCTCCTCGTTACTGTCGGGTTGCGTGTTCAACCCAAGTCAAGACAACATCCCCGTCATTGCTGGACTTGCCAGCAGCATTATTCCGGTTTATCTGTTAGCGCCCTCAGTTATACCGGTATATCCGTCGGCCCTGGAGTCTCGGGCTTCTGCAGCTGCGACATTAGGAATCGGCTTCCTCATAGGTTGGGGTACAAAGGTAGGACCAGGCGCTCAATATCAGTATCCCAAACAAGCTAACAAGACGCCGCAGAATGGCCGTGGATGTACCTCGGGACATATGCTATGCGGTCTATCTCGCCTGTCACCGCGCTCGTTGATCGCAACAGCCATATTCTTCACAACAGCCGTATTGACGGCCAACTTCATCACAAAGAGCAGCAATATCCCATCCTGCGGAGAAATCCCTTGCTACATTCCTACATACCCGTCGTCGCCAGAACTCACATTAGCCTTGGGATCAACCGTCCTAGCAAGTTTGACAAATCTCCTCGTTCCACGGCTGCTCAGCCAATCCGAAAGGTCAAAAGTCATCTTCTCCTACTTAGCAGGACTTGAATTTGGACTGGGCCTTCTTATCTCCGGCATGGCAGATCCGGCCAAGGTTCTCCGATTCTTCGCCTTCCTTACTGACCCGTCCCGCTTCGACCCATCGCTAGCTCTCATTATCCTCTTCGGTATTGGCCCATCGCTCATAGCTAATTTGATTGCAAAACCCGGTCAAGCTTCACGAAACGAGAAGGCTGTGGCGAAACCAACTCTCGCAGAGAACTGGAAACTTCCTACAGCCACAGTGGCAGACATTAACTGGCGTTTCGTAGCTGGTGCGGCAGCGTTCGGACTCGGATGGGGGATTAGCGGCGGGTGCCCTGGGCCAGTTCTTCTAAGGGCGATGATTCAACCAGCCTGGGGTCTTGTCACGATGGTCGGCTATATGCTGGGAAACATGGTGTAGGCGAATGCTGACAAGTCAAAGGCTGTTCAGAAACCACAAGTTAGCACGACTGGTCTAACAATAGTTACCGTCTGACTGCGACATGAAAAGCCGGAACAAGCTCCGTTCACAATTTATCAGGATATGTACATGAGAGCTTGGTGCTGAAATGCTTGCATGTCCAGGGGTATAGGGAGCAGAAGAAGCATGCTCACAACTCAGTTTTGTCCCATGTGCCCGGTTGTTTTATATCTCGTATTGGCTCGTGATGATCAGACGCATCAATGTGTCCCTCCAGCTCCATCCATTCAGCCGCAAATGCTGTTATAAGTACACTCCAGTCCTGCATAGTGTCCGCGTCCAAATGCTCGCCGTTATCGTCCATGGTATGCCAGACTTCGGGGAAGCCAGTAGAAGGAGAAGCGTCAATGACATGCAATATTTCCACACCACGAACCAGGAATGGGATATGGTCGTCTCCAATAAGACCGAAGTTACGTAGGTGATATTCGTCTCTAGAACCATCGATAAACCAAGGATCCGTTGCGGCGGACTTGAACTGCTTCAAACTCCGGAAACGGCTTTCAAGCGTCGCAAGTTTCTGATATGCCCAATGAGTCGTCGGGAAATAGGACATGATGGTGGGGCTCTTGGACCCCAGTAAATCCAGAAGAACGAACAGCGATATCGACGACAGCGGCGTCTTGTATGTTGACAGAGCTGGATTCACTTCCGCATCCCAATGCTCTGCTAGAGAGCGTGCGCCGTATAGCGAATCCGTTTCTGTCCATTCTTTGAACGCCTCCTCACCGTCAAGAAATATGACTTGAATTCCTCTCTGCTCCTCCAGAGCTGCACTCACTTGGCCCTCTTTCTGCATAGCATCCCACTTCTTCGTCAAAGCCGAGTCAATGCTTCGCATTGCATGCATCATCATCGCGCACGGTGCCGCGCTGTCAATGGCACCGATAAATCCCTTCGGTTCGTATTTGCTATCGTAATGAGCGGCGAGGGTGAGTCTCCCGACGTCTCCTTCAGGTGCCCAAGGGGGATCGCGCGACGCTATGAGGTTTACAAACGGAACCTCCCTGTTCTTGGAAACGGGGGTTTTTGAAGTTGAGTTCTGGAACTCGATCTTCCAGTTCGGAAGATTCGTTCGGAAGAAGTTCGCAAAGTGATTGAGGACTGCCGTCGAATTGGGCGTGCCTGGGACGCGCGGTCGCAGGATGGGAGAAAGGAGCGCGCCGGTATGGATGTCGAAGTCACGGTCCGGACGCGGAATGCGCTGTAGGGTCTCGTTTGAGAGAGGCTGATATGCTTCTCCGGGAAGCAAAAGGAGCTGCAGACCGATGCATATTGCCAGAACGAGGCCGAAGGAGAGGCCGCTCGAAGCCGAATACATGATTCCCAATGCGCTATTAGGGGCCTTCTCGAGCTCTCATGGCAGGAATGAGTTCTCGACCTGCGAATCCGAAAGATTGTCTCTTTCTCTTTGTTGAGATATTCGGAAGCAACAGCAACAACAACAATGATGCCGCCAAGCCTTCGAGGTCACGTTCTTGTCACGTTCAACAGAATCACCTGACATCAGATACGGAGCTGTTGACCTCGATTTTTTCCTTCTTCCTCTTCATGGAAATATTCCTCGGCCAATTGATCAAAGAAAGACCTGTAGCCTGTCCATTTGGCATCATAGTTGATATCCTCTCGGAGCAATGCGGCTACAGATCCTGCTGCATCCTCAATTACGTGCATCTCTTCCCCGATGCACGCAGAGAGATCTCAACAGCCGATTATTTACTCGTCTAAAGACCACCCAGAAAGCACCGCGGCCATCCAGGGATGTGCAACCAACTCCAAGGCCAAAGGCAGCAACTCCTCATATTCCAAAGACTTCGCAAGCATCGCAACCAAAGACACTTCTCCGAAGAGGTACGGAGCTCCGGGTTTGGCAGCTCTAAAGTTGATTCTGACAGTAAAGACTGCAGGTCCTCCTGAACGAATTCTGATATACCACGGAGGTACGGGAAGCACGATATTCCTTGGGATGCTGCGTGTTTCGACTATCTTTCTCTTTGGAATATCTTGCGTTGTGGTCGCCCCGGCATTCTTTGCTGCGGACTATCCGTCATATGTAGCACCTGCTAGTGAGTTTTCTGGCTTCTTTGTGCGTGTTTGAAATGCACATGCTTACTTTGGTATAGTAATGGTTGCTGGTGCCTTACCTATGGTCTTCGTTGCCTACACTTCTGCTCCATTTGTGAACTTCATCCATCTTACGCTTCCCGTGGCCGCTCGCCGGTCAAAAGAGCATGCCTATCAATATGCAAAGAAGCTTCCCCCAACAGCAACTCTACACATTAACACCATGAAATTCACAACTATTCCTCGGCAAACAGAGGTGCGATTTGGGGATCTCGTGCCTGACAAGAAGTTGACACGCCCTGTCAGCTTCCGCAACCAGAATCCTTCGCCACCGCCTTGGTGGCAGTGGAGGTCCCAGCAGCACTTCTTCACAAGAGAATACAGCAAGCCTGGGTGGAAGTCTTCAACATTTTACCCAGAGCTTTGGAGCCATGTATATCGGCAAATACAGAACAAGGGCCTTTGAAGCAACAGTGAATGCAAGCCCTTAGAGTGGCAGGATATGATTTGCTCTTCCCCTGTAGTATCTTGCTTAAGTTGGCACGGAAATTGGTGAATTCCTTCATCTGGCCATCAATGCCATCCTTGACCAATACCCTATATCATTCACTGATGCGAAAGCTTCAATAACATTGCCGCCAATGTATGTTTACTCGCCGTGCCTCCTCCCTCCTCTTGTCTTCATATTTCCTTTTTACTTCTTTCTCATATCCCGTTTCTTTCTCTTTTCGCTCGTCCTTGCGGCAACCTCTTCAACCAACAACTTCTTACGAACTTGCCCTGCAGCTTGCTTGGCTCTCAAGTCCATTCCGCTTCATCCACTCTACATTTGTAACAAACTCTTTTTCCTTGCTTGAGAAGAATTATGGCTTCTCCGACGAGAGCGAAGGCCGACAATAACTTGTTAGGCCTCTCGACAAGCGAGGCCAGAATTCTATTGCTAGGTATTGTATCCACAAGTAACGGCAAGGTTAGACTTCCCCCTGGTTTACCAATATCGAAAGGAACATATATGAACAAGCAGCATCTCTCGACATCTTCGAACTGACATCGAAGCCCACAGGTAAACTACGAAAAGGTAGCCCAAAAAGGAGGCTGGAAAAATGCTGCTTCTGCTTCTACTACCTACCGCAACGCTCTTAGGAAGTTCCTGAGCATGCACGGCGGCGATAGTGATGGAAACGCCGCTGCTACTTCCACCGATACCGCCCCTGGTAATGCAGAGATCACTCCCAGGAAGACTCCCAACAAGCGCAGGAAGCCCGCTGCTTCCACCGCCGAAGGCGATACCGCCACCGACGCTAATGACGGTGAAGGAGACTCTCCCTCCAAGCCCAAGCGCGCTCGCAAACCTCCTGTGACAAAAGGCAATGCGGCCAAGGGGAGGAGTACAACTCTCTTCGAGTAGGTTGTCTACTTTGCGAATTGCTCATAGTCCTACGAAGATCCGAAGAGTTTCGTTAATCTAACCATGAATCCCCATTGCATTAGGGAATTCCCCGACGCTTACAACTCGGTCGGGGCCAACCCTAAGTCTGACACTTTTGTCAGAGACGATGAGGATTATGACGAGAATTTCAACCCTGATGAACCTGAGTCTGCCGAAGTAGCCACAAGGCTTCTGGACTCTCCTGTTTTTGACAAATCTATTTAACACTATCATATCAGAAATTTCCTCGTCGTTGTTACATTGCTCCATGGCTGGTTGGTTCATTCACGGAGAAGGAGAATGCAAAACCGTATTGAATGCTTTTGCGAAGCATCCTTTGTTTCTTCCTGGTCGTCACTTTCCTGAGTCTTAGGCATTGTTGGGTTGCTTTCACTGCGGCATGCTCATTCACGCCTCTGAGCATTCAGTTGACAACTGCATTATCATAGCCATGGTAAATCTTGCATTGGGCTGGTTTGAATCTCCAGTCTACTCTCTCCAAACCACATATTCAACATTTGAATTCCATCACCAGCTGCCTTTCGCTGCAATTATAGGGTAAAGTGAATGAAGGATTCCTTACCAGCTCCAACCATGTCGCCTGCAGTTGAAAGTGTCAATAATGGTGTCTTGTGCATGAAGTGAACATTTGAAGCGTTCCCTATTGCTGCATTGAAACTATCAACCATACTCCATACTCCGTAACGCAAATGAATATGTATCCTTCGGTGAATAAATGGCCAGCAGATCGTGATGCAAAAACTTCATTACAGGGCCTCAATAGCCCTGCAAAGAACATCCAACCCCCTTTTAGACACCGCATCATCACCCCTACCCTCACCCTCACAATCCTCGTTCTCAGCAGTAGACTCCTTCAACGCCCAAGCAACATCACTCCACCAACCCAACCCAATAAACCCACCACCCTTACGACGCTCCAGACTCTCCTTAAGCCGACTCGTATGCTCCCACTGCCTCGCCGCAACCTCCGCCCTCTCAATAACCTTATCCGGAATCCCACACATAGCAGCACAATGCATCCCAAAACTCCCCTCGGCAACGCCCTCCTCCAGCTTATACAGGAACGTGACACGACGCTCCTCATCGTCGACGTGGATGCGCATCCGCTTCGGCGAGATCTCGGGGTGGTTTTCGAACTCGGCGGCGAGCGAGTGGTAGTGTGTTGCGAAGAAGCCCAGGGCGCCGACGTGCGTGGCGATGTGGTGCAGGACGGCTTGTGCGACGGCGAGGCCGTCGTAGGAGCTTGTGCCGCGGCCGAGCTCGTCGAGGATTACGAGGGAGCGCGGCGTGGCTTCGGAGAGGATTTTCTTGGTTTCGGAGAGTTCGACGAAGAAGGTGGATTGGGCGGCGAAGATGTTGTCGTTGGCGCCTAGGCGGGACATTATGCGGTCTACGGGTGTCATTCGGGCGGATTCACAGGGGAGGTAGCACCCGATTTGGGCCATTATGACGGCGATGCAGGTCTATATCATGGGACAGTTAGCATTGGACTCACGTATGCGTCGGATGCAGGGTCAGGGTAAGACGGACCATTCGGAGGATTGTGGATTTACCAGCGGCGTTGGCTCCAGTGAGCAAGTCAATGTTCGGCTGGTGGCCTCCCAGCTTCACGTCGTTGGGTATGAAGGTATCGACAGACGACATGAGACAAGGGTGCCGCAGCTCTTCGAACTCCAGGACGCTCCGCTCATCGTCAACAAACTCAGGCCGGCAGCTTGGCTGGCCCAGGGACGCAGAGGCCTTGGCCAAGCTAATCAAGCAATCCAGCTGGGCGACAACCTTGACGGCTACGAGCCACGTCTTGTAATCCTTGTCAAACCGAGCGTAGAATCGGCCAGCGACTTCCTTGACGATCTGACTATGTGTCTCTTGTGCTTCCTGCAGCTGACGGATGAGACTCCGCAACTCGGGGAAATAGTATCGTTTGACCTGTTTTGTCGCAGACATCTGATCCCAGTTCTTTGGGACATTTTTCACCTTGACCGGTACCTCGAGTTGGTAGATCTCTTTCCCATTGTCTCGGTAGCAGATGGCAGATGAGCCTAAATCGCGTCGGACTCGCTTTAGGAGGTCATTGAGCTCCTCCTGCAACTTCTCGACATCCCCTTGGGAATTGTCAAAGTCTTCCTCAACGCCGGGCTCAGGAACAAGGATGCCATTCTCCTTAGCCTTAGAACGGTCGAAAGCGGTCTTCCAGTATTCAAGCATCGACCTCAAATCGGGCATCGCTTCAACCAGTTGCCCGATTATCCCATCTCCGGAACCACCACCGTCGTTCAGCAAGCTCATCGTGTAATCGATCTGTTCGAACCCTTGGAGAACGCTGACAAAATCCTGGGCTTTGCAACTCCCCGCGTGAATGCGAGAGATAAGTCGCTCCAGGTCAGGCATCTTGGTCAACTGCGAAGAGAATTGGTCTCGGACCGTTGGGTCCGCGTTGAGAGAATCAACAGCATCCAATCTCGCGTTGATTTTGTTCGCATCGACCAGAGGATGACATACCCACTGTTTGAAGGTTCGCTTCCCAAAGGGGGTTATGCAGCGGTTTAGAAGCTGGAACAGCGTACCGTCGTAGCCTCCGTCGACTGAATTGGCGAAGATCTCCATATTGATCAGAGTCTGGCCGTCCAGAATCAAGCTGGAAGCCTTCCGAATCGGGTCGTACCAGGAGAAGTTGCCGATGGTGATCAAGTCGCGGTCAAGTTTCAGAACCCTAAGGTACTGTACCAAGGCCCCAAACGCAGACATTACGAGATCCATATCCCGAGCCTTACGGAGAGCCTCTGGCCATGCCTTCAAATTGTTCTCGTACTCACAAACGAAGTACTCGCTCGCATCGAGCTCTCTCAAGGTGATATCAGCCTCCCAGAATTCCTTTCGGGGCTTCATATTGTTCCAAATCGTTGTCGGCCCCGTGTTGTTTTTCAAAATGCGCGCAGCCCGTTGAGAAAGACAAGACTTCTCAACGAGCAATTCCTGTGGCCGCGTCTGAGCAACGAAAGTTTCAAACTTCGTCATATCGGCATCGTCGACAAACCCGGACAGAAAGAACTGACCTGTTGCAGTGTCGACGAACGCAATCCCAAACGCAGGAAGGTCATCCACGAGCTCTTCCTTGATGGCCACACAAAACGTCGCCATGTCATCCTGCAGCATGGACCCTTCTACCAGCGTGCCAGACGTGAGGACGCAGGATAGCTCCCGCTTGATAATCTTGTCGTCTTTCCCACCACGACTGGCCTTGCTGCCGTCTCGCTCGCGCATCTCCTTTCCGATCGCCGACTCGGCTTGGTCCACGCGCGCAATTTTGTACCCCTTGGCAACGAACTGACATGCCCAGTAGTCCAAGCTCATCTCAGGCACACCGACCATACGCATGTTGACACGATCCGTGAGCTTGAGGTCGAACAGCTGATGTCCCACAGTCGCATCATTTTCGTAGAGTTCGTAGAATTTGCCCTTCTTGAAGAATACAACCGTATCCCAGAACTTCTGCTTGATTTCCCAATATTGCTTCTCAAATGGCGAAAACCTGTTCCAGGCCAATGGAGGTATATAAAGGGTGCGAGGATCGTATTCAGGGTGACCAGGAGGGTTGCCGTCGATGTCTCGAATAGATGCGAGCCAGGGATATCGCTCTTCAGGTTCTTTGTAACACGCCTTCTCTTTTCTTTCACTAGATGGAGACTTTGTTGGCGCAGGAGGTGCTCGATCCTTTCGGGGTTCCAGAGATTCAGGATCATAAGTCCATTTGGAGGCAGTTCCGTATCGAGCATCTGGGATATCGAGATCCAAATCCTCTGCTTCCTCCTCTTCTTCCTCTCTTCGTGAAGATTGAGCAGGGGACGAATTCTTGCGTGACGAATGGTTTGAAGGTCTCTTGCGCTTCTTAGATGGCTTGACTTCCTCGTCTGAGTCGTCTGCGACAATAAAATCGTCCATTTCTACACCAATAGGTCAGCGCTTCAACAATATGCCTTCGCCATTGACAAGGCTTACCGTCGTCCGAGGCATCTCTTGCTACCTGCTCAAAGTCATCGTCACTCTCGGGGGACGTCTTTCTTCTTTTTGTAGCATTCCCATTTCCTCCACGGGTTTTGTTCGTGCGTTTAGGATTGAATATCTCCTCGTCATCATTCTCGCCCTCCGAGTCAGACTCGACATAGTTCACTTGTTTCTTAGCCTTGAGCGCAAGCAAGACACCCCTGTTAGCCACCGGATATACTCAAGCTGAGATAACCATCAGACTCATAAACTTACTCGGCGCGACGGGGAAGAAAAACTGGCACTACTCGCTTTCTGGCCATTAGAACTAGCCTGCATCCAGAAACCCGAATTAGCACCCGAGCACAGACTCCTTTAATCCGTTAAACATAACAATCCTCCTTCCAATCAATCCCAAACTTACCTTTGTACCACCACCCTTTCTCCTTCCCTCCTCCTCCTTCTCCTCTTTCTCAACATCCTCCTCTTCCTCTTCCTCCTCAGGACCCACAAAATCACTACTCGGAATAGGCGTCAAATTACCCTGGAACTTAGGCGTACTCGTCTTGTTATCATTGCCTTTCCCATTCTTCTTCGACTTCGACGATCCCTTGTTCTCGACACTTCCCTCCGAAGCCCTCTGGGCGGGCGATGACGACGCGGGCTCAACACTCCGACTCGCGGGTGGCGTCGACGGGGACGATTTTTGAAAGAATCCCAGGATCGATTTCTGGTTGGACTTTTGGTTCTTCATGTTTTGTGTGCTGGGTTTTGTTTTCTTTAATGCGGAGGTTGAACTTGGGGGTGTCGCGGTTGCGGTTGTCGGGGAGGAGGAGGAGGGGGGTTGCTGATCTCTGGCCATTGCTGGAGATGATTGTATTTGGATTATTTATGCGATGGACTGTGGCATGCTGGAGTGTAGTAATGATGGCTTTTCTTGGAGTATGATGGTCTGGAGATGCGCGTTGTCGAGGGAGTTGGCTGTAGAAACGTGACGATCGATTGATAAGCGGACGTGACGGGCTGGACGCGTCGGACGCGTCTTCGGAGTGTTAGGGCTACGCGAAATTCTACGGTATCGTAAATCTACCACGGAGAGAAGGCTTCTATTGTACATTCGAGGATATCATAAGAAACTTATAGTATAGAGTACATAAAGCAGAATATACGCTCATCGACTAGCTCCCTGACTCCCAGCTTCAATCATCCGCTGCTTTTGTTGTCTCGCGGCCTTGAATTCATCCCAGCCAGGAGCATTGAGACCCATCTTCTCGAATTCCTCGTCACTGACAACATTCACCATCTTAAACTTCCACTTGCCCATTTTCAGCATGAGTTTGTTGTCTTGCACATAGTTTTCGATCTTGTAGGGCTGCGAAGCCTTAATTGGCGTGAATGATAGCGCATCCTCTCCCATTGGCCCGTCGTCTCCGGGCTTACTTCCGACGTAAACGCCTCGGTTGTTGATAACCCGCTGGCCTTCAGCCTTTGTGGCAACCATGCCGGCGGACCAGATGATCTTGTTAAGAGTCTGGCCGTAGATCAGGGAGTGAGGGAGGGTGACGGTGATGCTCGGCATGTTGGTGAAATTAGTCTGAGGCGCGTACCGATTCCCGGACTGTGGTGTCACGAATTCGGAATAGGGCGACATCGGATGTGGCCCTCTATTCGACTTTTGTTGAAGTGGTGTCGGTTCGTCGGTGGAGGATCGAGGACGGAAAAGTTGGCGGTGTTGCCATGACACTGCCTCCGCTTCCTTGAGTCCGTGGATAAGCTCCACAAATTCAAATGCGAGCGTGTGCTGGGCGACCCTGCTGGCTGGGTCCGCATTCTGTTTCTCCATTATATTTGCAATCTTAGGTAACGGCAAGAAAGTGAACATCTTCAAGTAGCGCTCAACAGAATCATCGGGTAGCCGCACCATGTACTATATAGACAAATCAGCATTATCTTCCTGTCGTTTATTCGGAAAGAAAATATCAAACCTGGTAGAGCTCAAACGGAGACGTCATATCCTTGTCAAGCCAAACCGCATTCCCGGCAGATTTTCCAAGTTTCTCGCCGGCTGAATTGGTCAACAGCGGCGTGGTGAGACCAGCCGGCAGATCCACTGAGTTCTTTAACGGGTTCCGAACCTGTTCGTTGGATGTATTTCTGCTAACCTCCTTGACAGCCTCCATTCCAAAGAGAAGGTTGCCGAACTGATCGTTGCCTCCTACTTGGATTTGGCATCCCTTCTGAAACAGAACCCACCAGTCCCATGCTTGCATCAAAGGATATGAGAATTCAGCGAAAGACATGCCACTCCCGTTGGTTAACCGGGTCTTCACTCTGTTTTCATGTTAGCAGGATGAAAAGGTGAAGTCAGGATTAAACCGAAACCCAGATTAGAAGAAGCTCACGTATCTCTGCCTAACATGGGACCGAGCCGCATGTACGCGCCTAGGTCCCTTAGAACCTCGAGGAAAGGGACCTTGTTCCACCATACGTTGTTATTCACCAACGCTCGTCGCCAAGCCCACTCCCGCCTATATCCGTGTCTCACACCATAGGCTTCAATCGACGCTCCTAGCTTTTTAAGTATCATATGCATACTTGCTATATTCGCTTTGCGCACGGAGGTTGGCTGCATTTCTCTTCCTTGTGTCCTGCCCGACGGGTCACCGATTCGACTCGTGGAACCTCCGAGCTACATGCACACAGCACGTTAGCCGAATCACCTAAGAAAGCGAAGACAGAATAGAGTAAAACGTCAAGGCGCAACGTCTACAAGATTCACTCACCAAAAACGTAACAGGAAGCCCCCAAACATAACCCCATGCCAAAATCATAAACGGCAGCATATGACCAAGGTGAATTGATGGTGCAGTCGGATCAACGCCAGCGTAAAGTCCAACTCTTCTCTCCGTAAGAAGTTGATTTACCAAGTCCCGTCCACTATATGTCGGCATCCAAAGTCAGCTATACATAACTGACACTGCACAAGCCAGAATGTCAAAAGGCTATGTACAGCCAGAAGACCCAACATACCCGACATAGTCATGTACTAAGCACCGCTCCTCGAGGTGCTCTAGAAAACTCTTCCTCTTTCCGGCCTTTATTTCCTTTGCCCATTTGCTCCATTGCTCCTCGGCTTCGGCTTTCCGCCGGAGATGCTGCTGTGTAATCGGTCGTTTTTGGTCGGAATTGATTTCAATCGTTCGGCGTAGGGTGGTCGGTCTATGAGCTGCAGAAGAATGCGACAAGAGCATTCGTGTGGATGCTGCATGGCGACAGACGCCGCATGTTGTCGGTATGGTTATCGGCGATGCACGAACGCGCGCCCCGCGAGAGGCATTCCCTAAATTCGGCCTCATTGGGCCTCCTTATAAGTGACTGGATTTAATGCGTAGGAAACAATTGTGGAATGAAGCTGCAAAGCAGCATGCCCTACTGCTCCGCGATTATCTCCGATGGAATAAAAGGGAACATACTTGATCCGGCCGATCATGCACACTATTCCTTATTAAGCTACTCACGTGGTATATTTTGCAAAACGCGTTATTTTCAATTTTCTTCCTTTCAATTTCTGTCTTTGCATTACAAAATGCTTAATTCCAATCTAACCAACGAAAATTTGCAAAAGAAGCTCGTTGCTCCAACCACTGTCCAATCCCAACGCTTTCCACGCAGACAGCACATCCACTGCGAGTACCTTCGCGTCCGCACCACCTTCCTTCCAAACAGTCTTCCTTGGGACCGCACGCCCAGATATCATGACCATGAAATTTCGCGCAATGGTTCGGTCTTGAAGATCTGAGAAATAGACACCCAACGTTCCCAATGCCTTCAGACTGATATCAAAGCGAAGACGACCGTTTTCCACAAGGAATATGTCCGAGCTTACCAACGCCGCGGCACCGGTCATTTTGCCCAGGAGGCCCAGAATGGCGACATGCGTGAGGCCGTCGCCTCTGGCGTTGCAACCGCGGCTGCCTCTCAAAGTGAATGCGCGAGTCGGGTATGCAGTGAGTATCTCCCAGCCTTTCTGTTCCAGGTGCACGGACACAAGTGAGTCCTGGGCTAAGGGTCGCATGCGTCTTGTGACCTTTCCGCTGGTGTGAGCGCGTACTATGTATTGCCCATTTGACTCGGCGTCGATTCCCGGGAAGTCCATCAGGGAGACGATGCAAGTTGCCTCGGAGGGGTTTACATTGAAGAGACCAATGATGGCACTGCCGGTCTTTGCCCAGCCGGTATAGCTGCCTACTCGTAAGATGTGACCCTCGCTGTAATTGTGGTAGGCATCCAGAGTACGTCCTACGACACTCGGACGAAGAGTCACTGTGTTTCCGTGAACGGTCGGCGCGGTCATCTGGTTAATGATGCTTATATCATGCTTTCCTGGTTCGTCAGTGATACATATTGGGCCTCCTGAAACGCACCGCGAAGCAGCATGAAACGAAGCGTAAGGATGGCTTGTCTGAAACATATCCCAGTCCGGGGTGACATTCATAAACCGCGTTAGCAGTGCGTTATGGGCATTGCAGAAAACATGCCAAGGATGCGAGGCCGGAATATCAGGAAAGAAGTCATCCGAGTTTCGCAGAAGAAAGCTAGGCTTATTGTTTGGGAGCTGAGAATGAAATATGGCTTGTGGAGTCATTGACATGCATGAAATTGTGCGAGCGCTAAAATGCTTAAGAGAAGCGACAGACCAAGCATCCAGATACGAATCTGTATATCTCCTCCTATCTTCAGGATCCTCCAGCAAATCCAAGAAGAATTGAGCGTCGGCTTTGGCAGCGTCGACGCCGACGGAAGTGAGATAGCTGTAAAATTCGTCATAGAAACGTTGAGCATCCTCCGGGTCAATAGTCAACATTGTCCCACCAGCGACGGGGTCTTTGATTGTTACTTGTTTGGTTTTATACCGGGCAGCAAGGTCGCCATCTGGGGAAATCCCTCCCCAGTAGCCCAAAAGGGCGTGCCAGACCGCAATATATCGGATGCTAGGCTGGGTCTCACGGATTGCATCGACGGTTTTCTTGAGACCACGAGGAAATCCTTTTGGATTTGCTTCAAATTGCTTCCAACCTTGCGTGAATTGTGCATCTTCGTCACCATCCAGCGTCTGCCAGTTGTCATCGATGATGATATTGACGATGTTTATGCCGTTTGTTTTCAAGTCTTGAAGGGCATGAAGAATTAAGTCCTCTGTCAAATGCTTTCCCAGTGCGTTCCAGGTGCAGTAAGTTAGACCATCGTACCATTCTGATATCCATTGAACTTGTGGGTCCTTCTCTACTAGCACAGCATCGTCTCCTGTGGGTGAATTTTCTTTTGATGTGACCGGGGGAGCAGGGTCCTCAGGTTCTTTCTCTTGATTTTCTTGTTGAGCGGGAAATTGGACCAATTTCCGCGCTTCATAGATCACAGCACTCAATGCAACCTCGAATTGCGCCGCAACGGCTGCGAGAACCTGAAATTTAGAAGACTCGCTGCTGTCATTTCTGGCCTCAATGTCCAATTCCCCATTTTCTCCCGACTTGAATACTGTCGTCACGTTTTGAGTACCTGATACTGCCAGCAATACCAGGTGCTCGCCGTCTGTCCGAAGAAACGAACACAGAATCGCAGGCTCCGTCAATCGAAACTTCGACTTGCCATGTCTCGGCGCAATCCAGGGAGTCCATAGACGCACTAAAGAAAAGTACCTCGCCGTCGCCTCCGGCACTCCAAGAGCAGTTCGTATCAGCCCAGGCTGCCCTTCTTTCGTCTCGCTCACGTTCCCGGAGAGGTTCCATAAGATCGATCCGGGTGCTTCACTTTTCCGAGCCTCGACATCAACAAGAGATGAAAGACTCGAGAAGTACTTCCCGAACTCATCCTTACTCAATGAAGAAGACGGCAGCTCCGCGGGGGGTTCCTCATCGAATTTTGACTTTCGCGCAGCCCAAAAGAGCTCACCATCGCCTACTTGGCGTTGTTGATTTACCCACTGCCATTCCGAATCCGAATTGGTTCGATACCGAATGGTAAACTGTGCATTACCTCCGGAAGCAGGCAAACGGATACATTCCGAAAAGACATGGCGGTCGAACTTGTAGTCCGTCCCACATCCGGCAACAAGCGGTGCGACTACAGGAGAACATTTCCGAAGTGGCAATGCCTTCCACTCTGTGCCACTGTCGATATTGTGCCATATCTGAGCTTCCCAAGATTGCTCTGGGAACGTGTTGCTCGATTCTAGCACGACTGTGAAGCGTAACTAATTATATTAGCCAGGAGGCAGTTGCCAGTGAGTTTATATACCAGAAAGACCATATGCCTTGAAGAACCACAGAAAACGATCTCCAAAGGCCGATGTATGATACATGTAGCAGTCCAACAGAACAGAATCCATAGAAAAAGGCCAAGTCTACATGTACGCGCAACAACGAAACAAAAAAACAAACTCACCACGTCATCCTCCTCAGACCTCAACGCCTTCTGAACCCTCCGCACACAAGTAACCTGCCCTAACGGCGGGTAGGAAGTCAGATTCGCAAACAGACTCATCTGTGCCGGGCGAATAAACCTCAACTTCGTTTTCGGTTGTGCACCTCGTCGCCGTGCTAATTCCTGCGACTCCTCCTCCTCCTCCTGCTTCTGCTGCTGCTGGTGGTGTTCTTGTTGTTCTTGGTCGGGGTCCTGGTTGACAGGACCGACAACGGGGTGGATTGGTGCTTCTCTGGTGTTGACTTGCATCTGGGAGACTGGGATGTTGATTGGATGGATGGATGGATTGGGGGGAGGGATTTGGTGTAACTTGTACTTGTAAGATAAGGTTTGTACTGAGACTATTAAATGGATGATTGATCAATTGTATCGGTGGCTATTGATTAAGTGAACTATTGAAGTGTGACAATGTTGGAAGAAAGGTACAATGTAAAAGAAAGGATGTCGGGGTGAACTCGTTACTTAGGTTACAGGTATGATGAAGCATGATGCATGATGCATGATGAATGGTGGCGGGAGTAAGATAGCTGGAGCGATGCGTGTGATTGGCCGTACCTATGGCTGTGCTTTGTATGCAGGGCTTCTTAACTACACTGAAGGTACTATGTATTGCTGCCTGCTGCTTACTGCTGGTAAATTGCATTCCGCTGGAAGTTGCTTTGAAGACGATGTGGTATTTATTTCCCAGACTATACAACTACGTCCATATCTCTTTATGGTCGTTGCCAGATATTCAGCTTTGAAAGCCAGAATCCCATCATGCTCCTCCAACTTAGTCAATCTTGATGGTAATCTTGCCGAAATGCTTTTGAGCCCACTGTAACCCATATTGTTAGCAAATGACCAGGCATAACGCATCCAAAGGGGGAAGGAATCCAGAGCACTCACCATGTGTTCGTAAGCCTCTTTCGTCTGCTCCAACGTAAACTTGCTATCGTCAATGACCGGATGGATGTTGTTCGCCTCAATAGCTCGGACCATATCCTCCATCTGGAATCTACTCCCTACGTATATTCCACGAACGGTGCAGAGATGCGTAAGTGTGTCGAGGGCAGAAGGTTGGCTCTTCGGGTCGGCCTGCGCAAGGAAGCCAATGACAGAAATGATACCCTCATATTTAATGGACTTGAAGCTCTGCTGGAGAGTTCCCGGGCCACCAACTTCAACGACGTAATCCACGCCAGCACCACCGGTGAGTTTCTTTGCGGTCTCCCCCCAGCTTGGATCACTCTTGTAGTTGATAATGTGGTCTGCACCAAGCTTCTTCAATTTGTCTGCCTTTTCGGAGCTGGAAGTCGTGGCGATTACAGTGGCACCGGCAGCTTTGGCGAACTACAAAAGGCGAACGGAAACGTCAGCACCGAAAACGATAACACGATCAAAATGATATCTCATAGAGTTGCTTGTCATTTCATACCTGCAGGGCAAAAATGCTGACACCTCCAGACCCCTGGACCAACACAGTCTCACCCGGCTTTAGAGGCTTAAGACCGTACAATGCATTCCAAGCAGTGAGAGCAGCGCAAGTGAGCGTGCTGGACTCGAGATAGTCGAGGTTCTTCGGGGCTCTGACAAGGCCTTGCGCGTCGAAGACACCGTACTGACGGAGAGTACCGTCGATAGTACCACCGACACCAGTTTGAGCAGAATGGCTATCGACGGGACCATATAAGTGTCCCTGGTTAAAGAGAGTCACGACCTTGTCGCCCGGTTTGAACTGCCAGACCTTGGGTCCGACTTGGACTACTTCACCAGCACCATCCGAGCCGGGTACAACGGGGAATTTAAGGGGAAATGGATATTGGCCCTAATAATCAAGAGGAGATTGTGTTCAGCTATGGTTGCTATTTCAAAGCACATATTTCTAGGTATAGCACGAGTCACGGCCCTTGGACTCACCTGTGGAATGATAAGGTCACGGAAGTTCAACGACGCAGCATGGAATTTGACCAAGACCTCGTTGCCAGTGACCTGGGGAACGGGTTTCTCATTGAACGACAGGCTGTTAAAGCCATTCTCTTTGTCGTTGACGACCCATTGCTTCGTCGTAGCGGGAGCCATTTTGTTGTGCAGGTGTATCGTATATAGCCTCCGAGCAGTTGTTCGTAAAGCGTTTATGATAGGTTTGTGTTCTCCTCACCCGGCATCGCTATGTGGGCTGTCCCGCCTTATATATTTTCGACCTTGACGTAAAGGATGATGGTAGCATTACTAATGCTTGTCTTTCACCGCCGTGCTTCAGCGAATCGAGGATGCCGAACGGGTTGGACGCAGAGAGGACGAATCCACGATTGAACCCACAACCTCGCCGTCCCATCACCGCGTGCGCCGTCCCCGACTTTCCGGGCCGTCCATTTCTCGGTATTGATGTGGAGCTTGTTAAGGACAGCATCTCTGGCGCACGAAATGCCGTTCATGCATTGACCGTCGCGAAAACAACGCAGTGGGCATATCAAGGAAATATGATAATCGCATTTGAGTTATAGAAATCAAGTAAATATCGCCGTGATACCATGGATAAGGATTGAAGCAAGCACAAGGCACCGGACGGGAGAGGAACAGGGAGGTATGTATGTTGGGTGGTGCGGATGTAAATCTTCCTCACCGTCACCATGCCTTGATCAACCAGCGCTAACAGCCAATCCATTCCACAGCAAACATTTGCCAATAAATTGCACGCAGGAACAAAATGTCATCCTCGGTCAAGGATGGTAAAGTAATTAAGAAACCGCAATTGACGAAAAGTAGGCGTATTCGGCAAAAACTACTAGGAAAAGAGCAAAGTAAGTAACGTATTGATGTCTCTTCGGCAAAGGAAGAATAAGACTCTCATTGCCTTCCCTCCAGCTTCTTCAAAGCCTCTTCCGCTGGTAGAGCGTACCAACAAGCTCCCGCTGGAGCAGTTCATTTCCTACTATGTCTCTCCGTCTACGTCTGAATCCCACGTTCCGGATGACATTACGCTGGACATCTACTCTGCCCACTCAATCCCCGCCGAAGATTTCGAGGCTTGCTTCCGTCTCGTGGAGTTAACATCAGAGGAAAATTATTCCGGTTCCAGCGTCGGGTGGTCTCCGTCAAAGAAACGGAAGGAAATGAAATTGCCTGATATGAGGTATCTCATACTGCGACGCAGTTCGTCGAAAACTAACGATTCCACCGGAGAGACAGAAGGTTCCGTAGAGTCCTCCAGCCGGCTGAAGGTCCTGGGATTCCTATCACTTATGGTCACGTACGAAGATGGAAAGGAGGTTATTTATTGCTATGAAATTCATTTGTTGCCGGCGGCGCAGGGACAGGGCTTTGGGAAACTCCTGATGGGACGCCTCGAGGACATAGGTCGCCGGATCGGGTTGGAGAAAGCTATGCTGACAGCTTTCAAATCGAATCCAAGGGCTCTGCAGTTTTATGGGCGGCTTGGGTATTCGATGGACGAGTACTCGCCGCAACCGCGCATACTCAGGAACGGGACAATGAAGGAGCCTGATTACTTGATCTTATCGAAGCCATTGCGAGAGGTGTATCCTGATGTAAAGCAAGGAGCACATACCCAGGACGGTGACAAATGAATTCATTTACACTTGCTTGACATTCTTACCCTTCTTCTCCGGATTCTCTTGTTCCCACTCATCTCTGAGTGCAGCAAAAATGGCGTCTGCGACTAGGATAGAAAGACCAAGACTCCATACAAGGGTAATGGCGTAAAAGAAATTGGCATTTCCAGACCCGGCGTATATCCACAGATGGTAAAACGCGGGGCCAAGCAGTGTGGCATACAAAACGGCAGATATGGCGAAGAAGGTGTAACGCATCACTGTCCAATATGAGTACAACGAGCTTTGGAGAGTTGGGAGAAAACATACAAGGGAAAAGGTGTCGGTAGAGTGGTAGCAAGGCGAAATACAGGGAGACGTCGGAGATGCTAGGGTACGGCTTGAATATAGCGAAGAGACCCAAGAGTGAAGTCACGACAAAAAGCGGTTGCCGTCGTAATCGTATGGTCAAGCCTCCCACGTACCCAGCCAGATGCAACCAGAAGACGCCGAGGAAAAATTCTCGGAAGGAGTCGAAAATTTCGATGAAGAAATACCACCACAGGCCGACATTGGGTGTCAAGTCAGGGACGAGCAAGTGAAAGCCATAGGTCGCAGAGACAAACTCCCAGTAATCTTCAACGATGAAGTAGGAGATGCCTAATAGACCTGCTATACCGGCAAGGAAGATAACGAGTTGTTGGGTCATGAAAAGAGCGACACTGGGCAACGATACTGATTCCTGCACGCGTCGGTCATAGCACAGAAGGACAAGAGGGATAAATAAAAGAGCCGGATATAGGGAGAGGTACGACGCAAGTCCCAGTGCAAGCATCGAGTTGAGACAGGTTCCGCGAACGGCATTCGACACGGCGTAGAGAATTGCCAGCGTCGTAAACACACTTGTCGGCCTGCCTAGGCAAGTAGCGATTGTGAAGGGATTGAAAAGGTACCTGATCCCATCAGCACTGCTAAGTCTCAAGAGACTATATTTCGCTTGTACCATGCAGCCACGACAATCCCATCCCATTTGATATTCTTCCGGAGAGATGAATGCAGCCTTCCTGTAGTCGACTGTCCCGAGTCGGAGATGGTGATTAACGCCTTAGCATTCAGAATATCGACTAACGCATAGAAAAGGACAGTCAACAAAGGCGACTCCCGCATGTCAGGTAGCAAGGCGAATAGAGGAAGAAGCAACGGTGCCTATGTTCGGACGCAATGCGTTGGTTATTGACCTCGACAGGGCTAATCGGGGAAGTCCACGTCCGTCCATCCTTACTTGATGAAAGACACCTCCATCGTATGGTGACACATTTCGGGTGTAGAGAAAGAGTCCTTCTTGAACTATCAAGACGTTAGCTAGACGGTCTACATATTCCGCGACAAGTCTCCCGACTCACGTCTCTTGAAGCTGGTGATCGGCGTTGAAATCTCGACTCTTCCGGTCAGCAAGTCGGGGAGAGAAGGGAAAAGCAGGCAAAGCAGAAGCCGTAGGGAGATAGCAGTTCCGAAGAGAGCAAACTCTCTCCGACTGACGACCATCATAGTTGATGCCTTAGAAGACTACACAATGTCCTATGGTTCGGTGGTTTCGATGGTTGTTCCTTGATGCCTCAGGCTGCAGTCACATGCACGGGCCATTCTCCACCAGAGTCAGAAAAGTTCATCAAAAAAAGTTCTCGATCGCTTCGCTTTTTGGTTATCAGCAACTCTTCAGTTCTACACCAATTCTTATATTCCAAAATGGCTAGAGTCAAGAAGAAGGGTACGGACTACTCTCTCATACTAGAAAAATTATTCACTGCTGACAACCCGCTACAGGTACCTCCGGCCAGGCCAAAAACTACATTACCAGAACTCAGGCAGTGCGCAAACTCCAGATATCCCTGCCTGATTTCCGACGACTATGTATCTTCAAGGGTGAGTCTCTGGATGGAATACCGATGTCTTGTCGATTGTAGTTGGTTTGCTAACTCGAGCCGTTCTACTCAAGGTATCTATCCGCGAGAGCCCCGGAACAAGAAGAAGGCCGCCAAAAATTCAACCCCCAGCACCACGTTCTATTACACGAAAGATGTTCAATATCTACTCCATGAGCCGCTTCTGCGAAAATTCCGCGAACAGAAAGCCCTCGCAAAGAAAATCGCTCGCTCGCTCGGACGTGGTGAAGTGAGCGACGCTGCGCGTTTGGAGAAGAACCACGCTCCTAAGCTTACTCTGGATCATATTATCAAAGAGCGTTATCCTACGTTTATTGATGCATTGAGAGACCTTGACGATGCCCTATCCCTTCTCTTTCTCTTCGCTAACCTCCCGTCAACCACCCACGTGCCTCCGAAGGTCATTGGGCTCTGTCAGCGCCTTTGCCATGAGTTCTTGCACTATCTGATCGCCACCAATTCTCTGCGAAAGTCGTTCCTTTCTATCAAGGGAATCTACTACCAAGCGACAATACAAGGACAGGACATCATGTGGCTTGTCCCTTACAAGTTTGTGCAACAGGTGAATGCGGATGTCGATTACCGGATTATGGCCACCTTCGTTCAGTTCTATACTACTCTATTGGGATTTGTCAATTTCAGATTATACTCGTCTATCGGTCTCAGGTATCCGCCCAAGTTTGACACTAGAAGCGACGAGAATGGTGCGGAATTGGCAGCCTTCACCCTCGAGAGCCGCACGACTGGAGAGGCCCCCAAAGCCATCGAGTCTGGTAAAACGAATGGCTTCGCAAACAAGGAGGCGCCCCGTGAGATTCAAGACAAGGTCGACAAGGTAGTCAAGACAGCCGGATTGGATCAGGAGACCGACGACCAAAAGAACGAGAACACAGAGGAGAGTACCGAAGCAATTGACAAATTCGAGCCCGCGGCGCCCGAAGCCGACACACTACCCCAGCCCGAGTTGAGCGGAAACGAGGTCGGCTCGCTTTTTGCACCATTTACTTTTTACATCTCCAGAGAGGCACCAAAGGGACCTATAGAATTCATCCTGCGTGCTTTCGGCTGCAAACGAATCGGCTGGGATGCCGTTCTCGGTGACGGTGCCTTGACACATGACGAGGCGGATCCACGCATAACGCACCAGGTTGTAGATCGCCCTCCTCTTCCACAATCATCTCTTCCTGCTATTCCCGCTGCGGCGAACGATGGCTCCAACCAGACTGTCAAGCCCGGCACCCGGATTCCTGGAAGAACCTACATTCAACCTCAGTGGATTTGGGATTGTATAAACGAAGGAAAGCTACTACGACCTGACTTGTATGCGCCAGGTGCCACTCTTCCCCCTCACCTGAGCCCATGGGTCAAACCCAGCAGGGCCGGCTACGATCCTCGGGCCAGCTTGGCCGACCAGGAAGAGGAAGGTGAAGCCGAAGCAGCGGCCGAAGAGGCCGAAAGTGACGAAGAAATGGAAGATGACACTACAGCTGAGAAGAAAGAGTCTACCGCAGGTGCCAAGGGTGAAGAGAAGCCAAAGCCAGAGGCAGAGGCAGAGGACGATGAATCCGAGGATGAATCCGTCGATGGTGGAATGGACGTCGCAGGAACCGACGATGACGAAAGCGAGAGCGACGAGGAAGAAGAAGAAGATGATGACTTTGGCGGGTTTGACGATAACGAAGCCCAATCCGAATCCGAGGATGAAGGGGAATCTGCCCGAACGCAGCACCAGAAGGAACTCGAAGCTGAGGCTGCTGGTCTTCCGTTCTCTGCATCCAGTGGTACAGACGACAAATCGGCGAAGCAAAAGAACTCGCAGTCTAAGAAATTAGCCTCCAAGAAGCGCAAGGAAGAAGAGGAATTGGAGAGACAGAAGATGATGATGAGTCGCAAGAAGAGAAAGCTGCTCGAGAAGATGATGCACTCGAATAAGAAACAGTCGGACGAGGCGGCGAAGTTGCGATCTAAGAGGAGAAAGATTGAGAAGACCGGAGGAGAGTCGTGAACAGATGCAGCATTTACGAAGGCATAATAAATAAAAGTTTACTTTCTTGTCCTGTCATGCAACGATATATCCTGGGGGCTTTTCGTTTGGCGTCTTGTATATGTTCTACAGAGTTTCGATTGTCCGGCGCTTTTCATTTGATGCTCTATCATGTAGATTAGACAGAATTCGAGGTTTGAGGGTTTGCTAAAGCCATACTAATGTAGTTGAAAGTCCTAACGTATCCAAACGGACCCTAAAGATGATTCTTCTAAGCCCTAACCGGAAAAAAGATATACCCATGGAAGTCGGAAAAATAAACGATATGCCCGGACCCACACTCGGATTGGTGCCTTAGGTATCCTCGTCCTAACTCCATCCCTGCGCCTCATACATGTCAAGTCAGTATCTCGCAATATGAGCGCCATTCAAAACTTCACTGAACCTCCAGCTGTCACACAACATGCTGACTGGGAGTCAATCCGCTCGCTACTCAACAACTGGGCCGTAGCAGCCAAGTTCACCTTCCGAACCCCAAAGAAAGACAAGAGCCGTGCCACGTATGTCTGCGTCGAAGAGAATTGTCCATGGCGATGCTACGCAACAACCAAGAAGGACGGAATGCTAGAGCTGCGAATTAAAGAGGCGCAACACACCTGCGTCACGTCCGGTGTCGCCAAGTTCGGGTCTGCCTCGAGCTCTGCGTTCATCGACGAAGCGGTTTCGCAGCATCTGAAAGTGGACAGGGACACAAAGCCCCGCGAAATTATGGAGGTTATGAAAGTTCATTTCAGTGAAGATGTTAGCTACAAGGTGGCAAATATGGCCCGAAACCGTCTCCTCGATGGGGGACTGGGGGCGCATAGGTACAGCTTCCAATTGCTGCCTCAATATCGCGATCTCATCGTATCGCGCGCTCCGGGTACCCTTGTTGATTTGCAAGTTGATCAATCGTCGGGTTAGTGAGTCATCCGTCGAGATGGATGTTGTAAAAGTGACGTGGTCTTTCGCTAAATGTTGTTTCTGATCCAGGGAATTTTCAACGTGTATTTGTTTGTCCATCTTGTTCCCGTCGGACCTTCCAACACTGCCGTCGCTTCGTTGCCATTGATGGTGGCCTCCTCAGAGGGAGTTTTAATCTCTTTCTTTTTATTGCTGTTGGGGTCGATGCCAACGGGAATAATGTGCCGTTGGCCTGGGCGGTTGTTGAGTCCGAGGACCAAGCTTCGTGGGAGTACTTCTTCAGTAATCTTCAGAATGCCGTCCCGGAGATTTCGTCTGAGGCCTGTGTGCTTGTTTCGAGTAGGGACAAGGGAACCGCTGGACAGATGACGAGCAATGTTGCAGATTTGTTGAACAAGGTCGTCGAAGAAGAAGGAACACTGCCCATCACGGACTTGCTTAACGAGCTATGGCACCGTGTAATGAGCGAGCGCTACATCCGGTTTGAAGAGGCGAGAAGACAGCAAGGAAAAGGAGCCGTGGTTACGCCTTTCTGTGCCTCGGTTCTTTCCGAAGGTCGGAAGTGGGCTCAAAGCTGTTCAGTTCAGCAGTTTTCCCCCGTCGAAGCCCGGGTAATCCAAACTGACAGGTTAGTTAACTTCGTCAACCTGGACGCCCGGTCATGCGGATGTGGTCGATTCCAGCAGGACGGCATTCCTTGTGGACATGCTATGTCGTTCATTTTCAAACTTGGACAGTCTCTTGATGCCTACGTGCCTGCGGAATTGACCATTGCTCGATGGGTAGAAACGTATTCCGAGCCGATGCGGCCGGTCGACATCTCAGGGCTGCGTCCTCGGGTCAACATAGAGGATGAAGAGTGGGTTGACAACGACGAACAGGACGCTGCCAGCGCGCCCGAACCCTGCAACCCCCCGGAGACAGGCTTACCTCGCGGTCGCGGACGTCCGCGCAAAAGAATGGACAAGGAGCAGTATAGAGCGTCGCGAGGAGGTGCAGCTACTCATGCATGACTCCAAACCCGCATCCACCCTGATGGATCCCAAGGCCAAACTGCTACTAATTACAGCTGACGCGGAATGCCCCAAGAAACTTGAGCCTGGTACTCGAGTGTAGTTGGGTCTTTGTTGTATGTCATGCTCGGTACGCGACCGGACATCGCATTCGCTGTTTCTGTCCTCAGCCGCCACCTTGCCAAACCATCGTTCTATCTTCGCGGAAGCACCACCCTCGATCTGGTCTGTACTGGAGACTTTTAGGATCTCAGATACAAAATCTGGTCCTTGAGAATGAAGAACTTGTTATCCAACAAAAGAATACTGCATGCAATCTGGGACCAGAATACAGATCCGGAAACGGACAACGACGCCCTGACGCTTATACGCATGCATTGTGGTGACGGTCCGGTATTTTATATTAGCCACACGGAAAGTGCCCGTGAAACATGGCAAAGACTCGAGGACACTTATAACCCAAGAGGGTTTTCAACGGACCTTTTAGTGATCAAAGACCTCCTATCCACCACATTATCAAATTTTGATACTATGGGTGAATACATCCATAAAATGAAGGCACTTGACGACGATCTCCGGTCAAAGGGCATCTGTATGCCCGACCAAATCGTCTGCGGTATAGTTATCAACAATCTCACTCCAGAATACGATGGCTTCGTTTCCACACTGGCCCAATCTTTCAGGAATGATGAACATTCCTGTAATAAAAACCATATTTTTGCTTCACTGATTGATGAATCTACGAGGCATCTTGGACAAAACCAACTGTTCCCGGCCACCCGTCGACCAAACCGACGTTTCAACCTCTTTTGCGTGAACTGTCATAGAACAAATCACTCAACAAGACTGTCGTGACATGCATCCTTTAAATAGCAATCGGATCCTCAAGTCGAGGCAACGTCCTCAACGAGGATCTAACCAAAACAAACGTTACAACAATGCGCGCCCCCGCAAGGAACTAGGCCAAAGAGGGTCTCTAGAAACTCGAAAACAAAGTTTAGCTGCTGAACTTGCGAGACTTAATTCTATCGCGCCGTCGCCTGAAACAAACCAGGCACAACAACAACTGAACACCACAATCTCCCAGCCAGACCAAGAACCTGCGCATGCATCAGCCGCGGAACCAACAGAGGCCATGGAGATCGTTTAACCTCCCCAAGTTCCCTCTTCGTCGTTGATAACAAGCAAAACATAAGCTCCTTGTCGACGCAGAGGTCATCGGTAATGACCGAATGCAGTTTTGTTACGTCTTTGGACGCCTCCGCGGCCCCGCTGCCCAAGCCGTCTTAGCCTACGTCGAGGATTGCAAAAGGCAGGGAACTGAGTCTGGAAGAGATCTCCTGGATTATATGAATTCATTTTACGGAGACCCAGCCAAGAGAGAGGGCCACCGCGCAACTGTCCCTGATGCGACAGAAGCATAATGAGCCGTTTTACCGTTACCTTCCTACTATCAATACGACATACGATCCCAGGTTTTTCTACAGTTCGGAAGAGGTTGATACACTTGTTAGTTGGGGGAAAGCGACCACTCCCATGGTCAAATTGAAAGGCGAACTATATTCCGTGGAGCGACCTTCTCATCCATGGAAGCAGCGCGCAAGGCCATTTTGGCATGGACCGTTCGGCGAGGCGAATCCTACAAGGTCTTTTGTGCAAATCAGAAGCGCTCCAATTATCGTTGCTTGTCGGGTGAGGCTTGTCCTTTTCGAGTTTACGTTTCAGAGCAAAGCAAGGACGGGGTCTTCGTTATCCGTACTGTTCAGCACCACACCTGCCCTCCGATGACTCACCTAAGCTTCACGGGGAAAAAACAGCCAGAAGTATTTGCAGCCGCGCCTCGAAGGCATCATCGCGGACGACCTGTCAGTTAAGCCACGTACGCTCCAGACTTTCGAGCGGCGCGAGCGGAACAACAATGCGAACTACCTGGCGATGGCCAGGTGTCGGAACCAAGTCAACCGACAACTTGAGGGAGATGAGCGGTCACAGATTCAACTGGTCCAGCCGTTTTTGGACGATATTTCAGCTTCAAATCGTGCAATAATCCTCCCGGGACGAGAATCGCGAATTCCGGCATGCATTCGTCATTCCAAAAGCTGCAATCAATGATGGCGTTTCACATTTGTGATATATTTCTATGTTGTTCCTTTAGATTGTTTTACCAAGAGACATGACGAACTCATCAGTCGTTTTGTCAGCGCTATCGACGCCCCCCGAAAGCGAGCCGACTCAGCATATAAATATTCTCTTTATTTTCAGGCATTAGCCCGGAAAATGGACGAATATGAAATAAAACCAGAGAATATTTATAATATGGACGAGAAAGGATTCCTCATTGGAGTCCTCCCCAAGAGCAAAAGGGTCTTTTCGAGGAGAGCTTATGAGTGTGAGGGTATTAAGCAACGCATGCAAGGCAGTACCAGAGAGTGGATTATCACCAATGCATGTATTTGCGCAGACAACACGTCTCTTTCTCCCGCCCTCATTTATCAAGCGGCCTCTGGCAACCTGCAAGACACCTGGTTGCAAGATCTCGACGCAGGCTCTCATCGATGTTTTGTCGCCTCCTCACCGTCCGGATGGACCAACAATGGTCTGGGACTCGCTTGGCTACGGGATATATTTGATCGTGAGACAAAAGGAAAGGCAAGGAGGGATCGGCGGCTTCTGTTCCTCGATGGCCATGGATCCCATGTCACTATGGAATTCCTAAATTACTGTGAGCAGAGTAAGATCCTTGCAATGACATACCCGCCTCATTCCACGCACACGTTACAGCCATTGGACGTCGGAATTTTCTCTCCTCTTTCCAGAGCCTACGGCGACGAGCTAGAGGCTTTCCTCCATACCTCGCTGGGTCTGAGCGCGGTAACAAAGAAAGAATTTTTCCGTTTCTTTTGGCCAAGCTGGGAGAAGGCTTTGTCTCCCAAAAGTATCGAGTGTTCGTGGCGATCTGTCGGTTTATGGCCGTTGGACCCGGAGGTTGTTCTGGCGAAATTCAATAGGCGGTCGGATGAAAGCCCTTCACCGAGCGAGCCTTCGCAGTCGCCACTGGAAGCGGACGATTGGAGGAACATAGTGAGGCTTGTCGAGGAAGTTTCTTCTGATGTTAATGGCGAGAACACCAAAAACTAAGTTTAACCTTCCACCACCTCTTGACGCAGATGAGTTGCTGCGGGCCTGGAAAGATGCCGTAAATTCTCCCACGGAGGAGCGTTTCCATCAAATATGCAACAAGATTGAACACATCTTCAAATAACAACGAGGTATGTTTCCCGTAACTTGCAATCGAGGACATTGGTTAACACCAATGCAGAAATTCTGCGGTATTTACGACAGACGTATTTGCCAGTCGTCAAAGAATTTGCCTTATTCTCAACGAAGAAAAACCGAAGCTATGGCATTAAATCGACTGCGCGCACAGAATAGTCGCATGCAGCTGTCAAATCGCAGTTGCAAAGTCGAAATTGCGACATCTATAGCCTCCATCGAGCGGTGTTGGAGGTGTGCGAGAGGCAACAGGACCGGCTCAAACAAATTGTAAACGATGATAAGAAGGGCGACTTATGGTCCACGAAGGGAGAGCTCTATAATTTCCTACGAGGGAAAGTGAGTCAGTTCGCCTTGAAAATGATTTTAGACCAGGAGAAAGAAGCCTGGAACGCTGTGAGAGATCCTCAAGGGAAGAACTTTGGGTGTACTGGAATTTTTCGTGGTCAGTTTGGCTTGCCCTGCTGGCACGACATCCTTTCGATGCTCGGCCGTGAAAGCATTCCGCTGCAAATGGTAGATGTCCACTGGCATCTACGGAGAGGGCCTCTACCAGACAATCTCGATGGATTATATCGGATACAGGATCCACGAATCATTCCCCGGCGCCAGCAAGACAGGTCTGGCGACAGTCACAAACGAGACCGCTGCCGTGATGAGCTGCCTGCTCCTCCAAGGAAGAAAAAATTAAGTGCGCCGCCAAGTGAACAACTGCAACCGCGCCCGTCACAGTTCAATCACTGCAGTGCCTGTAGCCAAGTGGGACATCGATACAACGAGGTTAAATGTCCATTCTACGGATCAAGTTTTGGACCTTTTGGTGGGTGAATGTTAACGGTATACGTTGTATATTGTACATAATGAAGGAGAAACAGGAATGTAATGATGAGGCCAGTCCGAAGGGCGTGTCGTGACTCGCGAGGAACAATTCGCAAGTGGAAAAGTAAAATTGGCACAAAATATGATCACTAAGCGCACTAAACCTGGCTAGGTATGGCATAGAGATTTATGCACGAGTGGATACTCGAATAATATTAAGTGGGGCGCACTAACCAAACTTAGTTAGATGGTAGTGCGGCTATGTAGCGATAAGGGTACATAGTGAGACTAGCCCTGCCGTTACCTCAGCATGCTCAGACCTGACTTTGATTGGCTGGGTTTTGCTCACAGGATTGTTAGTAATCAATAAACCGGCGTACTCTATACTTGCCTCAGGATCTCAGGCCTCCCGCCCAATAGGTCCGGCAGTACTACGTACCGCCTACCCACGTGACTGATTACTCACTACATCGGGCGGCAGGCCTGAGGTAAACTCACTATGGGACACATAATAGTTTTTTCGGATTTCAGCCATTTTGTATGGGAAAAGGCCATTTTGGACCACTTCAACGCGTTCTACCAACCACCACACAGCATAGATTCTCATGAAACTTATGCCAACAATTTTTTATGGCATTGTTTTATCTACCTGTACACTTATTTTTTGCTTTGGTGCTGAATTAACCCGCTCAATGCTTGCAAAAGTGTATCACTTCAATCCCATACAAACTTCAAGCAGTAGCTATGGGCTTATGTCGCGACTTTTCTATTGACTGATGGTACTAGGCTAAACTATAGGCTCCTGGATTCCTTTCTGAAGGTGTATTACAGCCAATTACACTGAGTGGCTGTTGGAAAACGCGCTTCAAAACATGCCTCATACCCAAGGATTGACGCCGACCACACCATCTTAACCACGCACCATACATGCCAGAGGCGATCCAGAGCGATACCGAGCTTTCCATGGTAACGAGGAAGGTGCCAGTTCGATTTTGTAGTTCAGCGACCAAGGTGGCAGAGTGAAAAGGGCTCGATAAGTTATTGCTTCAGGTCGGACTGCCCATTTCAGTGATCTATATAGATCTATGTATTGTCGCGTCACGCTAGCGTAATGCTCGCGTAGTTGAGGCATCGCGATATCTCACTACAGGACATTCTTGGACCAAAACAAAGGCCAGGAATATAACGCCTGCCATCCAAATACATTAAATGACTAACTTTCAGATCTCACGGGCAATATTTGGCGAAGTTGTGGTAGAACCTCAAACTCTAGTATGGTGAGAGGGTAAGTTGCGCCCAGACTGCGGATTCGGTCCAAATCCCAATCGGGTTTAGCGTATATTACCAAATGCACGTGATCCCGATTCCCATCCCATTCCCCCTTCACCAAAATCCGCAGTCTGGGTTTCCGAGACAACTCTATACCTAATCAGGCAACAAACCAAATGAGAATTCGTCCGATGTCTTAACGAACCAATTCTCCAAAACGCCTTCTCCGGGGCATTCACATCCTTTTCTCGCATGCTATCGCGCACCGGGAAGGAGATCCAACAGGCACTGATATGACATGTACTCAACTTCAACCAATCCACAATCCCCGCGCCTCAGTTTCCCTCAATCGACCCAATCGACCCAACCAAACCCGCACCATTCCATCTTCGGAGGCGAAAGCAGCCAAGATGTCGATACCCAGTTACCACCGGGGAACCAACAAGCGGCACTGAGAGTGGGAGACGAAGAGACCGAGAATGATACCGAAGACGAGGAAGACGACTTACCACCGTTGGGAATAATCGACCAATCCGCCAGTGACGATGGGACGTATCGCGAAAGTGACAGCGACGAGGAGGAAGGAATTGGATTTAGGTCCGAGCGCGATTCTGGTATCGATGGAGGTTATGGGGATTATAATAATAAATGGAGTGACTTTCCTTCGACAGGCTCACGGATGGATGTGGATGGGGACATAAGTGCAAATGAGAATTTCGTCTATACGTCGTCCGTTTCACCACCGCCGCCGTTGTTATCGTCGCCTCCTACGGATCGTCCGAATAGGTTTCAAGGCCCGAGTTCCACGTGGCGTATGCTGACGTACGAGGAGAGACAGAATGCTCAGGCTCTCGAGGAGATTCGGGCTAGGGATCTCGCGGCGCATCTCTACAATGCGTATGCGCTACGGATGAGGGCGCGAGATATTGCACGAAGTGCTACTGAAGGAGCTCATACGAATAAACATGCCAAGCCCGAGGCCTTCGTTCCTCAAAAGTTGTGGGCGGCTTGGCCTATGCCCGCCAAAGAGGTACCAAGACCCGACGAGCGTTTGAGAAGGGATGTAGACGATGTGTGGACCCTACGAATGCAACCCGATTTGCGACCAAGTGCAGAGCTAGAGGAGTCCCTTATGGCAGTCATGCTCAAGACTGCCAGAGAGAAGTTTGAAGGAAGGGACTGGGAGAGACCTGGACATGGAAACGCCGTCTCGGAACAAAAAGAAGGGGTTGATGACGACCTATATGAAAGTACAGGAGACGAGCGTGAGTACAAAACTGATCCGGACTCTGAGCCAGATGTACCACTTCAGCCTGTGGTTCAAGCAGACGACGAGAAGTCGAGACGACAGCTACGGCCTCTTGCTCGAAACATAATTACGCGTGTTGATGACCTTCTTGTGGGGCTTCATCACACACGCAAGAATGATATGAAGTCTCTTCAAGAAGGCTTTTCCAGCGCCGATACAGAAAGCGAGGATTCGGACACTTCGCGACCAAACAGGAGGAGAACGCGTTCGGTCACGAGTAGAAGCCGGTCCAGAGCAAGGAAACGCCCGCGCAGGTCGGAAGCTACCTCGAACGACAATAAGAATCGAATTACGGAGCTCAGAAGACAGAAATACGAAGCGTCCAAGCGATTTGGCCTCCGAGATTGGTGTCAGGTAGTGGGGCTAGCATCGATGATGGGCTTGCCCACAACTGCAGTAATGAACACGGCGCAACGATGCTCCAACCTCTTCAACGAAGACATGGCATTCCGAACATTCCACCAAGGCTACGTACGACAGGCTGTGGAGGATGAGGGAGAACCCCCAGTGTGGGTGTACTCCGAAAGCGAAACTGAGGATGACGAGTCTGAACATGAACCGGCGCCTCCAACCCCGCATCCGTCACCCCCACAACGGTCTAAATCTCGACACAAACGCCCACGTCGGCAACATTTAAGAGCAGATTCTGAACCTGGGATTACCAGTACCCCCACGCCAGCACCTGCTACACCGGCGACACCTGAAGCTGCTCGTCCTGCTTCCGCCTCTGATGGCCAATCCCTCGATGCGACTGCTCATTGGCCCAGGGGTAGAAGTGGAAAACCCATTCTCAAAGGCGAGCACCGAAAGAAGGACATTGTATGCCCTGTTAACGGTTGTCCGAGACGACATGAAGGATTCTCGAGAACGTGGAATTTGACTCTTCATTTACGACGAGCTCATCCGAGGTATAATCTTAATGGACCTGGGAACAGCACCAAGTCACCGGTTAATGTGTCTTCGGATGAATGAGTCGGTCATGAATGTGTACGTGTATTTGTTAACATTGGATATGACCATGCGCTCTCAGGTTGCGGCTTTGGAAAGAGAATTGAAGAACAAACCTCGCGACGAGCTTTACTATTTTAAGTAAGGTTAGAAAAGCGGACCCATATCAATTCACACCTTACTTTAAGCGGTTAGCGTAATCACGTTTTACACTAGTACCCACCACCCGCATGCTATCATTGGCTAGAAAATCCGACAATCTTATCGCAGATCTTAATTGGCTTGGATTCCCGAAAGTTAAATTGGCGTATCTATGACGTATGGCACGTGCAATGAAGCTCTGGCATCGCAACCAATCAGAGACCGTATAGACACTGGCAGACAAGTTTGAAGACAACAACAACCAAGAAACTCCCGACGTACGGAGATTCAGTCAACAGAATCACGAGAGAGAAGAAGCAGAATAGTAGGGCAACTTCGAATAAGTAGAAGTCTAGAGGACAAAGAGGACGAGAACAGAGACTGTTATCTGAGTCTGACAGCTCCTGGAGACTTGAGAATCGAACCAGCCAGCTCCATTGAAAGCTCCCCGCACGGTTACGAGTCGACTTACGAACTCGGCGACGGAGTCAACTATTTATATTCCCTTCTTGCTGCAGAACTTTCCTGCATTTTTTCTGCACGGTACTCGACTTCACTCCGTCCATCGCCATGGAAAGAATTGCACGCCCTTTGTCCAGACAGTTGTTGAAGTCGCAGCCCCGATATCCATTCTCGGTTCCTCGGCCAATGTACGCTGCTCGGCTTTACACCAGCGGCAAAAGCCATATCGTGCCTCCGGTGGGTTGGGAAACTGTGCAGCAGAGGGGGAACAATTGGCTGACGGAAGGACGCTTTTGCTTCTTGTGTAGTTGAAAGACCAATCGCTGTTCATCGAGAAAGCCTTCGTTAATGGGGAATGGGTGGATTCGCAATCTGGGAAGTCATTCGAGGTTCATGGTGGATGATCCTCCCTTTTTTTCTATGGCCGTCTTGTAGTCAAACTGAGCTGACAACGCCCTCATTTCTCTAATCAACAGATCCCGCTTCTGGGAAGCGCATTGGAGTTTGTCCCGAGTTTGACGTCGCCGATGCCGAAAAGGCCGTCGAGGCTGCGAGAGATGCTTTTCCCAAGTTCCGCAGCCTTCTAGCCCGAGAGCGCTCTCGAATGCTACGCCGATGGTACCAATTAATGGTCGACAACGCAGAGGATCTAGCTACGATAATCACATGGGAGAACGGGAAGCCATTAGCAGACGCCAAGGGCGAGGTAAACTACGCTTCGGGATTTTTTGAATGGTTCAGCGAGGAAGCTCCGCGTGTGTATGGGGATACGATCCCGGCGTCGGTCGCGGGGAACAGGGTCATGACGTTGAAGCAGCCCGTTGGCGTCTGCGGGTTGCTCACGCCGTGGAATTTCCCGGCGGCAATGATCACGAGGAAGGCAGGACCGGCCCTGGCGGCTGGATGTACCGTCGTTATCAAGACGCCCGGTGAGACGCCGTTCACTGCGAATGCGCTGGCCGAGTTGGCGCGCAGGGCCGGCATCCCCAAGGGTGTGGTTAACATCGTCACCGCGTCCAAGAACACCCCGGAGGTGGGTGAGGTGTTGACGACGCATCCGGAGATCCGCAAGGTGTCATTCACCGGCTCGACGAATGTCGGCAAGCTGCTCATGAAGCAGTCATCGTCGACTCTCAAGAAGGTCTCCTGGGAGCTTGGAGGGAATGCGCCATTCATCGTATTCGACGACGTCGAGGACATCGACGCCGCCGTGAACGGCGCCATCGCGTCCAAGTTCAGGAGCTCCGGACAGACCTGCGTCTGCGCCAACCGCATCTACGTCCAAAAGGGCATCTACGACGAGTTCGCCAAGCGTTTCGCGGAGAAGGTCAAGAACTTTAAGCTGGGCACGGGTTTCGCCGATGGCACGACGCACGGCCCCGTCATCCACGGCCGGGCTATGGAGAAGGTCGCCGAGCACGTCCGCGACGCCGAGTCCAAGGGCGCCAATGTCGTCGTTGGCGGTAAAGCGGCTCCCGAGCTCGGACCGAACTTTTACCATCTGACTGTCTTGACTGGGATGAATAAGGACATGCAGCTGGCTTCTGAGGAGACCTTTGGTCCCGTCGCTGGATTGTTCCCCTTTGACAATGAGAAGGAGGTTGTCGACTTGGCTAACCAGGCTGAGGTTGGGCTTGCCGGGTACTTCTACAGCGGGAACGTCAAGCGTATCTTCCGTGTTGCTGAGGCGTTGGAAGTTGGTATGGTTGGTGTCAATACCGGCGCGATTAGCGACGTTGCTTCTCCGTAAGTTTCTCACTTTCCTGGACAAAGTTTTCCCCTTTGCAAAGTATGATGTTGGTAGCTAACACTCAATCAGGTTTGGCGGTGTCAAGCAAAGCGGCTTCGGTCGTGAAGGCAGCAAGTACGGCATTGAGGAGTTTGTCGTGGTCAAGAGTGTGACCTTTGGTGGTATGAATGAACCATTGCAGCAATGAACGAATGTCGTTCTCTGGGTATATGATCTGAATTCTTAATGTGTACATGTAGCAATTTTTGAATACGATGAGCTCCTTTGAGTTGTCATAGCATTTTCTAGTACGGAGTAGTGACCATGGCTTTGGTTCATGAATCATGATATTCTGGTTCAACCTGAGCTCAAGAGAGTTTTTGTCCACGTGGTTTATGTATGCACAATGCACTTATGCACATGTACACATTTCCTCCATTGAAGCTCTCATCTCAACGGAGAATAGCCTGAATACCATCATAGGCCATGTTACGAGTCTCGCCAGTTACATAGGCCGCTTAATTCTACCCAGTTCAAAGACCATAAGATCAAAGGCATAAGGTACGGAAACCAAACAGTCTTCATACGTAGTTGTCCATCGCCATCCAGCAGTGGCGTTCATTTATGTACCTTTGCCAGCCATTTAACACGAATCGCAGTATCATCAGCCAAAAGGTCCAAGGAAGACTGTCAGTCTATCAAATGTCTCTTTGACATTAAAAATTAGCCTGACCGGCATTGGCATGCATTGAACTGCCCAACCCCAAATCCAAATCCAAATGCGGTCAACCCTGAAGCTCCTCGCCGCCGTGTCGAAAGGGCAACCGTCGAAGCTGAAAAAGCCGGCCCTTAGTTTGGAGCAGGTCAGTACTGAGTAGTAGAACACTTCAATACTCCCTACTGTCGACGTCATATATGCTATCAGTATCATTGTTTGGTTGCTGATGTAGCTGGCATGAACAGTTTCTGCAGCAGCAGCGAGTTCTCGGATTTTGGAGGGAGATCACGAGGACGTTGAAGAGTGAGTTTTGCATCACTTGCAGTCTCAGATGGTCGACCAATTCACAGAAACTGATGCTTCGAAGAGATTCCTCCATCACCGACTCGATATGAGCTGCGTGATTTTGCTCGGGATGAGTTTGAGCGGCATCGAAATGTGACGGATTTGGTAGGTGTTCTGACTGGTCTTTTTTAGGGGCATGGTACTGACTGGTCGTCAACAGCAACATGTACGGTATTTGCTTTCGGTATGGAGTTGCTATATCTACCTTTATTGCTGCTATAGTTGCTGACATGGATGTGCAGACTGGGAAAAAGGAGTTTGATAATATAAGGCGGTATATTGATGAGCAGGTTGCTTCGTGACTGTAGGAGCATCTCTGTCTATATCTGCAGGAAGGTCGTTGTACTCCGGTGAATAGGACGGCGAGAACTTCATAGTAGCATCGTATTACCCAGACCGGTTCATTAACCATACCATCCGTACCCGCAAAATAATTGAACGCATGTATGTACACAGCAAAAGTTGAACCAAACGACGTAAAAGAAAAGAACCCAAGAGAGCAGCAATTTCGTATTAAGCTGGCGGAATCTCACTTCTTCCCGGACACCAAACCCTTCACAGCATCCACTATCCCCCCATTACCCTTTTTCTCCTCCGAATCCTCTACGGGCTCGGAGACAGCAGAACCACCAACCCTCCCCGACCCCAAATCTTCCTTAGACTCAGCAGCAGCGGTCGCCGAGCCCTGCTGCTTCGACGCATCCTTCTTCTTCTGCCCCGCCTCCTTCGCAGCACTCTGAATGGCGGCATGACGCTCCCTCCAATCCCGGTCCTCCTGGTCTCGGATCTCCAGCTCACGCAGCCACGCATCGCGCTTCTCCTGGTTCTTGCGCGCGTCGAGCATCTGTTCGAATTCGCGGCGCTGCTGGCGTTCGGCTCGGTAGTACCAGCCTCCCGCGACGATGGCGACGATGGTGAAAGCTTGCGCGTAGATACGGGCTCGGAACATGCGGTTTAGTTCGTTGGAATCACCGACTCTCATGGAGCGGTATGCGCGGTAGAGTGCGTAGCATGTTGCGCCGCATCCTGTTGTGTGTGGGATAGGGAATTGTCAGAGGGCCGGTCCGGTTTTCCGGATATGTCGAATTTCTCGGTTGAATTGGAAGAAGAGGAAGAAGTCACCTAATGGTACGAGAGGCTCTTGTTTAAGACGTCTGAAGAATTTCTGGAGAGGAGTTTCCTCCTTCAATTCGCTGGTGATCGCGTGGAGGACATGGTGCTTGTTAATCGTGCCGTTCTAATTCCATTGCACCCTTGGCAAAGTACGTAGCGCGCAGTGTTAGATCTCAACTTACAATGTATTCTCAAATGACGACGGAGGGGGTGTGTTGCTGCTCATTATTGCGGTGTTTTTGACTTGGAGTGTTGCTATCAATAATGTTTTGATGCGGCTTGCTTCGGGAGATGAGATCAATTTACCGCAGTCTCTCCGCATGTCATCTTCCCGCTCCGCAACATTCGAGCACCTCCGTCAGCTTAGGTGAGTTACAGCATTTGCCATTATCATTTAAGTTACTCCGCACTAATCTTCTTTAAGAATTAGAAAATACGGGTTTGCGAAATTTTCACTATTCAAAATACTGAGGTTCTTTTTAGATTTAAGGTCCTAAAGTACCTGCTCGGAGGTCCGAAACCCCAAAGGCATGCACGAAGAAGTTAACAAGATCAAGCCATGACACCTAAGCTATCATTATAGCCATGAAGCATGTCAAAGGAGACTCAGAAGAGAAGGGATTAAAACGGTAATTCTGCTCTAGACAGATCGCGGGCAATCCTCACTGCTCAGACCCCTCAGTCCAATGCTTTTGAAGCGAACTTTGATCTCCATCTTTGCTTGAAACTGCGTTCTCGTTTCTGCTTCAACATAATCATTCAAAATGGCTTGCAAATAAGCATCTGGTCGATATTGTCATATACCCGATGCTGCTATCATGAGGACTATCGGGTGTCTTTGCAGACTTCGCGTTGGTCTATTTCTTGTCACACTCACTACTATGCGATAATGCGACTATGTGAATTTCGAGTCTTACGTCTGGCATATTCTACATTACTATGAGGCAGTCATGCTGAATATTGCAGAATCTACTTATCCTCTGCTGCCATATCAAATTAGGGCTTCTATTTAGGGTTACTGACATAAGCGCGGGAGCCGATCTCGGATCGCCGAAAGTCACCGCCGCAGAAAAATGGCCCGCATCAAGTAGCTTCGTGCAAACTTTCCGGCCACCTTTCAACCCTTTCTTGTCCGTTCAATCAGGCCCAAATCATGTCCGACGAACCGTCTACCAGCGGCGCTACAACGCCCGTCACTCCCAGATTAAGCGGCCTGGCACTTACCGAATACTCCTCAGCTCCTACCCCGCCTAACGAACGAGTACCGCACAGAGCGCCAGGACTACCCCCGAATTGGGACATTCCCGACAGCCACTTGCTACCAAACGGATACCCTGATGTAAGCAATGAGAATTGCTGCTTCGCTTTCTGGACCAGATCTCTGATTTGTTCATGCGATGAACCCGGTAGTATCTTCGGTTGATTTTGACGTCACGAGTTTACGATGTCATTAACGAGACGCCTCTTCATCATGCCGTTAACCTCAGCAATCGACTCGAATGCAAAGTTCTCTTGAAGCGGGAGGATATGCTCCCTGTATTTAGCTTCAAGCTCCGTGGTGCATACAATAAGATGGCTCATTTGAGCCCGGAACAGAGATGGAAGGGTGTTGTTGCGTGTTCTGCGGGTATGGGTTTTTCTTAGTTGGTGAACTTGGTAATGAAGAGCTGCGTTCTTACTATTAGATTATTACAGGTAACCATGCGCAAGGTGTGGCTTTCTCTGCGCGAAAATTGAAAATCCCAGCGACCATCGTCATGCCCAGCGGTACCCCGGCCATTAAGCACCTCAACGTTTCGCGACTTGGTGGCAGTGTCGTTCTACACGGAAATGATTTCGACGCCGCTAAGGTGGAAGCGCATCGAATGGAGAAGCTACATGGTCTAACGAGCATCCCTCCCTTCGACGACCCGTACGTGGTCGCTGGCCAGGGAACAATTGGAATGGAGGTTTTGCGACAGGCGAATTTGCAAAAACTGGAGGCGGTTTTCTGTGCTGTTGGTGGAGGGGGCTTGATAGCCGGTGCTGGGGTCTACATCAAGCGTATCGCGCCGCAAGTGCGGGTCGTTGGTGTCGAAGCTCATGATGCGAATGCCATGGCCCAGTCGCTGAAGTTGGGTTCCCCGGTTCAACTCAACGAGGTTGGACTCTTCGCAGACGGGGCAGCAGTCAAGGCTGTTGGTGCGGAGCCCTATCGTCTGTGCCGTGAAGTTGTCGACGAAATCATCCAGGTATCGACCGACGAGATCTGTGCCGCCATCAAGGATGCGTTCGAGGACACACGGTCCATCATTGAACCGGCTGGCGCACTCGGTTTGGCCGGTCTTAAGAAATACGTTGCCAAGAACCCTAGCCCCGATACAAGCCGAGAAATGATCGCTGTCACGTCAGGTGCGAACATGGATTTCGACAGATTGCGTTTCGTCGCGGAACGTGCTGCCCTGGGCGAACGCAAAGAGGCCCTCCTAAATGTCAACATCCCGGAGAAGCCTGGTGCATTTGCGAAACTCATTGAGGCTATCCTCCCTCATTCCGTGACTGCATTCAGCTACCGCTATGCCCGAGCGGATTCGGCCGACGTTCTAATGGGCATCTCGTTATCCGCGCTAACCGGCCAGGAAGATCTGGCCAAGATCATGAATGACATCACCAAGGGCGGCATGGCCGTCACGAACGTGAGTGACGACGAATTGGCCAAACGGCATATCCGCTTCCTCGTTGGCGGACGCAGTAGCGTGCCGGACGAGCGTGTCTTCATGTTCGAATTCCCCGAACGACCCGGAGCGCTGGCCAGGTTTCTTCGAACACTGCGTCCCAATCAGAACATCTCGCTGTTCCATTACCGTAACTACGGGGAAGACGTTGGCAAGGTGCTTGCTGGGATTCAGTGTCCGTCCGCGGAGAAGGACGATCTGGAGGCTTTCCTCAAGGAGATTCGATATCCATTCAGCGAATGCACCGACTCACCGACATATAGGACGTTTTTGCGCAGTGATTGAGTCTGTTGAGTTAATGGCTTGGGTTGTCTTTTACGCATGGTTCCTTTACGAGTGTCTAAAAGTGATGAATCTGTGTTGTTGGCGTCTGGGTTACTTTAGATATCTATATGCGTCCAAAGGAGATACGAATGATACGTATTTAGTCGGTGCCCTAGCATCGCCTCTAAGTATGGTAGAGTCTTGTCTGTTCATTCAACAGTACCGGGTGTATGACCTGGGCAGGGCCCTATGATACCTAGGGTTGAGGACCTTACAGAGGTAGTAAACAATCGGCCAATCAGGATACACACACGTCTCCCGGAATCCCGGCGATACCAAAACCCCGAACCTCAACCTCCGCGGCCGGATATCAAAACCAACCCTCAAGCAAGTCCAATCGAATTCCAACAAAACACCCAACAATCCCGCGAAAAGAGCAAAACAAAAGGATAACACTATCCCGATACTCTCCTCCAGATCCACGAAGTCAACCATAACATGCTCTCCGCCGTCCGCGCGTCCGGCGGCATCCTCCTCCGCCGAATTCTATCTCCGCGATTATCCTCCTCCCCGCTACTGTCATTCCCCTCAAGAACCTTCTCGCGATTAGCTCGGATATCTTCGACTTCGACTTCCGGAAATGGACTGGGGAGCTTGCGGTCGCTTTTGTTCCGGGGTGGTCAACAACAAGGACAACAGCAGGTCTCGGTTGGGGCTGCGGCTGCGGGTGCGGGTGCTGTGACTCGACAGGTTGAGCAGGTTCGGGGGATGAAGACGAGGTCTTCTGTGAAGAGGTTGTGTGATGGGTGTAAGGTATGGGTTTGGGATTGTTAGTCTGTTAGTTAGTTCTCGACTTCGACGTGCTAAATTTTCGATCTTCTTTTATAGCCTGTTCGGAGAAAGAGTCGTGTTTATATCATTTGGTGAGGGTTTTTCTTACTTATTTCTTATGGTTTTTGCGGGTTGGATGGTCGATTGACTAACCATTCTCTTACATTGACAGTTCGAAAAACCCGAAGCATAAGCAGCGTCAAGGGAAATAAATGAAATGTACCAATTTCTCGTGCTTATCCGTACATACCCAATTCGATGACTTCTTGCAATTGTGATATTATTACTGCTGTGTTCTCTTTCTGTTGAAGGAAAATGCAAGTTACTACAAGAATACGATGGGATGAAGCAAACTAAGTCAATGCGCAAGGCTTGAAAAAATGAGTGGGAGGGCTCATACGGTTGCCAGTACTTTTCAATCATCTCATTCACGATTACCGGCATCGAGGAACTGGATTCTTCTTGGGCTCTTGGTGGTTTATGGACTGGATGCATACTCCCTGTTGAGCTTTATATGGGGTACTATCGGGTTATACCAATCTTCCATATGGTCGTTTCGTTAGTTATTCAATCTGCTATATCCTAGGATACTGCACGTTTTAGCGGAATTACAATATCAGACCTCTAAGGAGACATATACTGCTACTGCTAGAATACATAAACCGCAGAAGCAAAGATTAGTGAACCTCATCGGAGACGTTGAACATCCCCACGTGACCTGTACCTGTCCCGAACTTTTTTGGACTTCGGAATTTCCAGGATTAAAAGAAAAGAAAAGAACAACCAGAAGAAGTCCTCAATCGAGTGTCGGAAACAGACAGACAGCCATGAGGTCTCCTTCTCTTGCTCGGATATCCCACCGGGCTGTTTCTGGCCTGGCCAGACCCGCGGTTCGTCTTCAATCGCAGAGCTTGCCTCGCCTTTCGAGTCTCCGATGCGCTTCGACGGCCGCGTTGCGTGCGCCCAGTGCCAATGCCGCTCCGGCATATCAGACCTTTCTGAACAGCAATTGGCAGCGGAGGAGGAATGCCTCTACTACTGCTAATGCAGTGTATGAATGAAGTTCCCTTTTGCCTGCTCGAATTCCCGGGAAGTTTGGTTACTGACTCGTGTTTCTGTTTCTGTTTAGTCTTGAAGCTGCTGCGAACAATCCGGAGAATCTCACGCAGGCGAATATTATTGAGAATCTTGATCCCGCTGAAGCTGCGAGGCTTTCGAGAGTTCGGAATATTGGCATTGCGGTAACTATACACCTATTGCAACACCAGTGAGGTTTCGACTTATATCACTAACACAACTACTTGCCCATAGGCACACATCGACAGTGGTAAAACCACCTGCACCGAGAGACTCCTTTACTACACCGGCCGTATCAAGGCGATCCACGAGGTCCGCGGCCGTGACAATGTCGGTGCCAAGATGGATTCCATGGAATTGGAACGTGAAAAGGGTATCACAATCCAGTCCGCCGCTACGTACTGCGACTGGGTGAAGAAGAACCAAGACGGTCAGGACGAGAAATACCATCTGAACTTGATCGATACGCCGGGACACATTGATTTTACCATTGAGGTGGAGCGGGCACTGCGTGTTCTTGATGGGGCTGTCTTGATCATCTGCGCTGCTTCTGGGGTGCAGTCGCAGACGATTACGGTCGATAGGCAAATGAGACGGTACAATGTGCCTCGGATTTCGTTTGTCAATAAGATGGACCGTATGGGTGCGGATCCCTTTAAGGCTATTGAGCAGGTCAACACTAAATTGAAGATTCCTGCGGCTGCGGTCCAGGTTCCTATCGGTGCCGAAGATGAGTTCGCGGGTGTTGTCGATCTGATTCGGATGAAGACACTCTACAACGAAGGTTCCAGCGGTGAAACCATTGTTGAGAAGGATGAGATTCCGGAGAAGGTCAAGGCATTAGCAGAAGAGAAGAGAAGGCTGCTGATTGAGATTCTGGCTGATGTCGATGATGGGATGGCGGAACTGTTCTTGGAGGAGAAAGAGCCGACAGAGCACCAACTGAGGGCCGCTATCCGACGAGCCACCATTGGGTTGAAGTTCACGCCGGTCTTCATCGGTTCTGCTCTGTCTAACAAGGGCGTACAGCCCATGCTGGACGGAGTTGTCGATTATCTTCCCAACCCGTCCGAAGTGGAGAACAACGCTCTGGACAGAAAGCGCAACGAGGCTGCTGTGAAACTTGTGCCGTACAACTCTCTTCCATTTGTCGGACTAGCGTTCAAGCTGGAGGAGAGTAACTTTGGCCAGTTGACTTTCATCAGAGTCTACCAGGGTACGCTTCACAAGGGATCCAACGTCTTCAACGCAAGGAACGACAAGAAAGTAAGAATCCCGCGCATTGTCCGTATGCATTCGAACGAGATGGAGGAAGTCAACGAAATCGGAGCTGGCGAGATCTGTGCCGTCTTTGGCGTTGACTGCGCTTCTGGTGACACTTTCACCGATGGAAACATCGGGTACAGCATGTCATCGATGTTCGTCCCCGAGCCAGTCATTTCGCTCTCCATCAAGCCCAAGAACAACAAGGACGCCGCCAACTTCTCCAAGGCCATGGCGCGTTTCCAGAGAGAGGATCCCACGTTCCGCGTCACGCACGACGCTGAGAGCGAGCAGACCATCATCTCCGGCATGGGTGAACTGCACCTCAGCATCTACGTCGAGCGCATGCGCCGTGAATACCGCGTCGACTGTGAAACCGGCCGACCACAGGTCGCGTACCGAGAAACAATGGGAAGACGCGTAGACTTCGACCACCTCCTCAAGAAGCAATCGGGAGGTCCTGGCGAGTACGCCCGCGTAGCCGGCTGGATGGAACCGCTACCCAACCTCGGCGAGAACAACTTCGAAGAACAAGTCGTCGGAGGAAGCATCTCGGAGAAGTTCCTATTCGCGTGCGAAAAGGGTTTCCACATCGCCTGCGATCGGGGCCCGTTGATCGGCCACAAAGTACTGGGGACCAAGATGGTCATCAACGACGGTGCGACCCACGACACGGACTCGTCCGAAATGTCCTTCAAGAACGCCACGCAGCAGGCGTTCCGGAGGGCGTTCATGGACAGCGGGCCGGCCGTGCTTGAGCCGCTGATGAAGACCGTCGTCACCGCCCCGGCGGAGTTCCAGGGTGATGTTATTTCGCTCCTGAATAAGCGCAATGCTACCATCAACGATACCGAGACTGGTGTTGATGAGTTTACCATCTATGCCGATTGTAGTCTGAATGGGATGTTTGGGTTTAGTACGCACTTGCGTGCCTCGACGCAGGGCAAGGGAGAGTTCACGATGGAGTTTAGCCATTATGAGAAGGCTCCTCCGCAGTTACAGTATGTTGTTTCGGATGTTCTCTCTTTTTCTCTCTTGTTTTGATAGTGACAGCTTGCTGACCGGTATCTTTCTCTCTCTCTCTACAGAAAGGAACTCATTCAGAAGTACCTCCAGGCGCAAGCCGACAGACACAAGAAATAAACAGGTTGATCTATGTTTCTTTGATTTCTCCTCGATTAAGCAAAATGTTGGACTTGGATATAAAAAAAGGAATCGTTTCATTTCATTTCTTCATTTCCCTTACGCAAGATGCACTACTTTTCTCCGATTTGATCTGTTTTTGAACTTGGGCCCGGCGTCGGTTTTAAAGAAAGGGTTATGTATTTTTTTTATATTGGTCTTATTATACTCCCCTCCCGATTCGTCTCTTTCTAGATGTGTATTAGACATGGTGGTTTGCCTTTTCGAATGATATCAGAACAAACGGTTCATTTGATGTACATATAAAACAGCGTCGATTCAGAAGTATCAGAGCAATATGGCGTTTACTTATGTACCGGTATATGTTCACTCCTCGAAACATCTCAACACCGCAAGAGCAGACACCGAGAATGTCGCAACGCGATCATGGCCTGGACCGTCCGTCAGCAAACCTATCCAGAACGAGAACAGGTGGGAGAAACATACCACCATAACCACCCCGTTCCCATCGAACCCTCTTCACCAACTTCCGACTCTTACCAGCAGCATTCTCAATCCCATTCTCCCAAATCTCCGTCTGCGTCACATTCCCATCACCAAATTTCTTATGCACCACACGCCCAGGCGAATCCTCCAAATCCCCACCGGTAGCAGCCGTCCAGACAAGCCGCCCCTCATACCACGGAATCTCGACATCATTCAACGCATGCACAATCACCAAATCCAATCCCTTCCCCGCATACCCATTCCCAGCATCAAGCTCCGCCGTCGGCCCAACACCGGCCAACCGCGCAACCCGCGCCGACGTATTCCAGGTATCCACAATCCGACCGACGAGCCAACTCTGCAACCGCGGATAGCCCACAAGCGGGGAGAGCATGGGCGGCGTAACGCCCTTGAAGCTGTACGACTTGATAAGACTCGGCAGGTTGCTGAAGGACGCTAGGAGGACGATGCCGGCGAAGGGTTCGGGGTCGCGAAGCGCGGGTTGGATCGGGGAGTGATTGGGGTGGGGGTTCTGGGGGTTCTGGAGGGAGGAGCCGAACATGTAGCGCTCGGCGACGGCGGCGCTGACTGCGGTGCCGAGGCTTTGGCCGGTGATGACGATGCGGGAGGGAGGGATGTTGAGGGGTGGGGAGGTGAGGAGGTTGAGGAGGGTCATGCCGTCGGTGATTAGGCCTTCTTCGGTGGGGTGGCCGGTTGAGAGGCCGAAGCCGCGGTAATCGAGGGCGAAGACGTGGACGGGGTTGGCCGGGGTTGAGATGCCGGAGAAGGAGCGGTAGATGTCGGGGCGGTAGGCGGAGCCTATGTGGGCGGCGTTTCCGTGGACTGGATATTTTATATATATATGTGAACGGGAGTAGCTTGTAAATGGAACTCGTTTATACGTACACTGGATTACTACCCTGGCGTTGGGGTCGTTGGCGAGGAACTTGAAGGCCGAGGTCTTCGTGTAGTCTGCTGGAGGGCCGGAGGGGGCATGCGCGTGGAGTTCATCCTCGTGCTGTCGACAGAGATGCAGAGGGAGGATATGCCAGCCGTACAGCGTTTCATTGTCCGGAGTGACTAGGTTGAATGGCTGGACCTGTGTCTCTGTTTATGTCCATGGATTGACCAGATAGTTGAATATCAGATCAGAGATCTATCTCTCCAGCTTATGGCAAACTGGCCGGCCAGCCAGTCAGCCAGCCGGCCGGCCGGCCGGCAGACAAAGACATACGGAGGAATCCAAAGGTCTCGACGTTATTAACGTCCTGCCAGAGAGTCGGATTCAGTTTGTTGACATAGAGAGCGCTGGTCGAGCGGTTAGCATGGTTCATATTTCATAATCCCCGATACTGTAGATAAATACTGCACGTACAAACGCTGGGCGACCGGCTGGGTCAGCGAGAAGATGATGCTCAGATAGAGCAGTCCTCCGGCAGCAAGAGACCAGTAGGCCTTTTTGAAGATCGGCTGCAATCCGGTCATGGCAGGAGATATAGGGCTATAGAGGGAGCCGTTGAGGTTGGAATGGCCGATGGATGAGGCTCTAAAATGACATAACTAGTTAGGGCTTCGGAGGTCACTTGCCATCATCGCCGATGTCATTCGGATTTCTTCCGACTTCAATGTTTCTTTCTTTCTCATCCTCATCCATCCCTACCATATAGTACTCTGTATACGTATGTAGATAGACATGGCCGAGAAGCGAAGGCTTTCCACTCGCGGCCGTCGCGATCCCGCCGCCAAAAGACGTGTTTCCGAGGCGTCGCCGCTGCAACAGGCTCACCCGGCGCGGAAGAGAAGAACTGCCACGCCTGGCGTTTCAGTGCCTCCGTCTCCTTCTCCTCGCCATGAGTCTGTTAGTATTTCGTTACCGGCCAAGATCAAGGATGGAGAGGGTCTTCCGACGCTGTCAATGCCGCAGCCGTCGAATCTGTCGCCGGATGGATACCAGTCAATCGCGGAGAGGTATGCGACTTTCCTCCAGAGGATCGAGGCGTATAGCTAACTCTACGTCTACAGCGCCGTCCTCCTAGCCTCTCTGGAGCGATCCAAGAAGAAATGGCTCAGCGACGGCATTCTCGAGCGGTACTGGACGAAGCCGAAAAAGACCAAAAGAGAACAGCTGGAAGGGAAGAACCCGCCGAAGGAGTCCATGTCCAAGATCGGAGGCTGCAACATTGTCATCGGGCCTCATATCTTCGACGCCATGCTGTACACCGTCAAGGATCCCAATGCGCAGTATCAGAGCACTCCTCCGCAGCGGCAGATGGTTCACTATGGCCCCTATGGCAGCAATAACTTCCAGCAGTACCAGCCGTATCCTGCTCCGACTCCGCCGCCGCCCCATCCTCCTCCTCCTCCTCCTGCTGCTCCTCAAGCGAGACAGTTTGCTCCGTACGTTCCTATTCATTCTGCTTCGCGTCCTCCCGTTCCGCAGTCGCCCGTACCTCAGCCGTCGAATCATTCTTCGCCTCTGCCACAGCAGCCTAAGTCTGTTCATAGCCCTCACCTACCTCCGCCGACTCCACCTTCTGCTGGCCAACCGCAGCCTCTTCCTCTTCCTCCTCCCGCTCAGCCTGGACAAGCATTATCCCCGTCGCAACCTCCTCAAACCCCTCAGACTCCTCAACCCGCGAAACCTAGTCCGGATCCAGTGATTCAAATGCTCGCTACTAGGGCCGCTTCCGATCCCGAGTTGAAGGCATTGATGCGAGTTGTGGCTTCCAGCAAGGCGTCGCAGGACCAGCTACGAACATTCCAGGCGCATATAGACGACCTCAACGCAATCATAAGAACGAGAGAACAGCAGCGGCAACAGTCTCAAATGCAAGGTCTAATCCAACCTCAACCGCGCACACCGCAGGCTGTCCAGCAACCATCGCGGAAACAATCTCAACCTCAACAACGTCCAGTTCAGCCTCAACAAGCGGTTCCAGTTGCCGCACCGTCACGCTCAGGTAGCGGGTCTCAGACACCTGTGCCCAATTTGCAAAATTCGAACGAGACACCACAGTTGAAGGAGGAACCTGACCTTGCCCCAAACTATCCACCACTCAGTACAATGCCGACACCTTCAGAAACAATGCACTCCTCAATATCGAACCCCGAAGCCACATCCGGCCCACCATTTACACCAGGTCCTCCTGATCCTCAGTTCAACACGGCACCACGACCATCACCACAGTCATACCAAACGCCACAACAAATACCAACAGCACCGCGTCCCAGTCCCCAATATCCGATCTATCAAGCCCCGCCGCCCCCTCCTCCCCCAGTCCAATCCCGCCCACCACCACAGCACGGTCCCCCGGTTCACTACTACCGCCCCGTTGCGCCTCCGCCACCGCCCAAAATGAACTACAAGTCCGTAGTCCTCGAGTTTACCTCGCCGCTGACGCCGTACGGAAGCAGCACGTCCGGCCACGCGGGCTCTGGCGATCGCTACCTCTTCCCCGAATATTCGATACTGGACTGGCTACCGGGTGGTAATGCGGTGATTGTGTCATTCCTACTCGTACGAAGAGTCGGTCCAAACGCACCATTTCCGATAGAAACGGCGCCGGAAACGGTTACTGCACGGGGTAAGGCGAAGGCACCGTCTAAGTCTAAGAAAGGCACCAAGGAAAAAGAAAAAGAAAAAGGAAAAGAAAAGCCCGCGCTGAAGGGCAAGAAAGCTCAATCCCAATCCCAAGCACCATCGCCATCGCCATCAACACCTATTCAACAAAAATTCCCCGAAAACGTAAACGGATCACCCACCGAAACGCAGGTGGAAACATCCACAATGTCAATCCCAATCTCAAGCCCGGACAATAACATCGGAGGAGGAGGAGGAGTAGGAGACACCGAAACATCACCCAATTCCAATCCCAACCCCAACCTAAAAGAATACTACCAACCCGTCACCATCAGAATCATCAGCCACTCCCCCAAAATCCTCGAACCGCTCTCCCGAGTCGTCAAGCCAGCCGACCAGGTCCGCGCGTACATGAACGACATCATGGACCGGGCCGAGCGCGCGCCGGAGGGGTTCCTTGCCTATCGTCTTCCGCGGGAGGATAGTGATAATAAAGAGGACGAGAAGGATGCACAAACGCAGACGCAGACGCAGACGTTACAGGAGAGGGATGTTAATAATCACCATCAGAGTAGGAAAGGTGGTACTCCTATCTCAGCATCGGCGTCTACGCATACTGGTCGGCCTAGTCGGGCGGTTAAGCAGAAGTCGGTTGGGATTGATGTGGATTCTGGGGCGGAGAATAATTCTGTTGTTGAGGAGGGTAATGGTGGTGGTGCTGCTAGTGGTAATGTGGAGGAGGAGGAGGAGTTGAAGGATTACTATGGTCCGCCGACGGGGTTTCTTGTGTGATACATATCATAGGGTTGCATGATATCCATTGGTCAAATTGGTAGTGACCTGACCAAAGCGTGTATATGAAGTATTTGATACTTTCAAAGGACATACCGGTATCGTTAGACATGCCGAACCATGAAGATAGGAAGTGCTCCGTAAATATCCAAATTGCCGAGACCAGCTCAACCCAACCAGCGCCAAACCAAACCAAACCAGTATGTACATGCAAATCAAGAAAACACCACCAAAAGAAAAGAAGAAACCAAAATCAAACACTCCCCCCACTCCTTCTAACCGCATCATCCCCAATCACCCCAGCTGCCTCGAGCAACCACCGCGCATTCTCCAAAGACCCCTCTCCACCACCATTAGACATCAAATTCACCGTCCTCCGCCGCTCAGCCTCGCGCGCCTCGAAAGCCCATTTATCACGTTGCACCTGCACCGCGTCGGGGATCCGGGCGGACGAACCAGAACCAGAACCATATCCAGATCCAGAATCGGGCTGGGGGAAAAGAAACCCCCAGACCTCGAGGTTGTAGATTGCGATGCGTGTTTTTGTTGTGGCTGTAGCCGTCGTCGTGGGGGCGAAAGATGGTTGGTGAGGGTGATTTGAAGAGAGGAACACGCCATCCGACCGGACGGGGTCGATGACGAGGTCTGCAGATTCGAGACTGGTGTCGATGAGGACGGAGCCTGCTCCGTGCGGGGTTGGGGGGTTATGAGTCGAGCGGGACGGGGGAGGGATTTGGCAGCCGATTGCGATGCCGGTGTGCGGGGAGAAGTGGGCGGTTGGGGTGTTTGGTTTGTGGGCGGATGGAGAGGGGTTTCCTGGTAGTAGGGTGTGTTTGGGGGTGAGTTGGAAGAGGCAGGGGAGGGTTGAGGGGTCGCTGGGTTTTGTGGATGATGATGATGAGGAGGAGGAGGATTTCCAGGGTTCTGGTAGGTATGCACCTAGGGTTATTAGGTTTTCTTCTTTTTCTTCTTCTTGTTGCCCGGATGGTTCTGTTTGGGTTCCTTGGAGTATGAGAAGTGTTGCTGATTGCCAGGTGAGTACGTGGTGGGAGAAGGAGGTTAGCGATGACCCATGTTGGGCTGTTGAGAAGACCGGGTATAGACGTGCACCACTGCGGAAGAGATTCGGGATAGAAGGGGAGCAGGAAAGGAAGAAAGACAGGTGTGATAGAGTGCTCTGGTTCAGAATCGACGATTCGAAGCTCCCTGGGGACATGATTGAACCTGGCACTGTACAGACTTCAGGCGGCTGCTTTTCCATAGGCCCAGGGGAGGAGGCGGTTCCGTTGCGTTTATGGGAGAGGTCCAGGTTCTTGCTGAATAGAAGATGTTCGAACAAGGATGTCAAAGGGTCGAAGAGGTAGGGCAGAGAAGTGGACACTGTCTTCGCGAACGACTTATAACTGATTCCAGTGGCCTCCGGTTGAAACGCTGCTAGAATGCTGTCCGCCTCTTTCTGAACAGCTTCCATACTCTCAGCGCTGATGTTGGATGTGTATGCCGTAACAGGTTCAAGCGGTTTCAAGGGCGCAATAACAAGCAACAGCATCAGGAGCCGACGGAACGTATCAACAGAGATCCGAGCCTCGTAAGCCTTGTTGACACGCTGATCATGCTTAAACACCTCAATAGCATCCAGAGACTCCAAAGCAGTAAGAGCAAGATCATCCTCGTCATCCTCATCTTCGTCATTCTCCGGCTCATCCACCGCAAACTTCATCGTACGCGGCTTGCCCGACGAGGCATCGTCCCTCTTCTCCTCGGAATCGTCGGCATCAATCGACAACCCCGGCCCTACTACCGGTACATCCCTCCTCCCAACATCAGCAAGACTCCCAAACAGCAACTTAATCCTATCCTTGGGCCCTCGCCGTAACGTCTTCTGATACCGCTCCGTCAACAGCACAGCAACCTTAACCATAGCCTCAAAGGTCGACACGCTCGGAGCAAGCGTATTCTGAAACGGGAACGCGCCCAGGTACGAAACCATTCGGAACACCACCGGCCCGGCATCCAGGGTGTTTGCGTTTGCGTTTGCTGATCCTGTTGCCGAGGAGTTGCTGCCGCCGCCGCTGCCGGATGCAATTTCAATGCCATCGGGAATGCCCAGGAAATCAGACAGGGTCTTTTCGTTCCAGTACTTCAATTCCGCGTTGTCTGTTGCGCGGGTGTAGAAGTTGTCCTTGAAGTGGGTCAATTCTAGGGGCGTGAAGCATTTTATGGCAAAGCGTTCGGCCAGCACTCGGCTTAGTTCCTCTGGTGGTTTTTTTCAATATCAACAAAACATCAACGTAGATCGTGCCGGGATGAATCATTTGGTTTGGTTGATGACATGCTATGGGTTCAATGTCAAGACTCAAGACTAACCTGGCGAGGATGCAGCGCTAGCAGTTTCGGTTGACTGGCCGAGACCCATTGTTTCAAGTTGATAGAAGAAGGGTCTTGCAGATGTCAATTCGGTTGCCCGTAATGTATCTCCAGCTGTAGTTCCCGGGATTGTGCTTCGGGCTGGTAACTTATATCAGTGTTCAAGCACTGAGATTCCTAATCGGCTGCTATCGGCATTGATGCACTGGGACTAGTATTCGCGGAACAATGGCGAGTCATTCAGAAAACGTCCCAGCCAGGTAGGATAGCCTGGATAGCCTGGATAGGACGTGGGAAAGCAAGTAAAGAAAGTCGAAGCAAAAGAACGGAAGACAACCGGATGTAGCCCAGAGCATGTGACCATGAGACGACGACGACGACGACGACGTCAGCAGATTCTCGGAATTCAGTCAGATTGAGGGAAATGGAGAATTAGTTAGAAAGTAGACGCTACTACTAAATAAAGCGTTCAGCTACAGCATCAAGAACCACCACCGGCTATATGATCACAAAGAAAAGCACCAACTTTTTCCCTGGGTATTAGGTATCGGATGCTGTCTGTCAAAGAATCTGCATCAACCATGCTCTGCTCTCTCAAGTCTCTTCCTCTCTCTCTCTCTCTCACTTTCTCCGGGGACCGAAAACTTCAGAACCAGTAGGACCGTAGGTATACAAGCATTAAACCTGGTTCTACAGCATAACAACACCGACTCCTCCTCGCTTCCGCTCATCGGGCTGGTTCCTGTCGTTCACACCACCCACAATGGGAGCGGTGCGGTAGTTGTATAAGTAGTAGTGCAACTGGCCATCCCCGGCGCCGAACTTGAGCGCTTCGAGGAACAGGGGGTTATCGCACAGCGTGAGGGCGTTGAAGACGTCAAAGTTGGCCTGGAGTGGTTGATATATTAGTCCAGTTTCAAGTTTCAGATATAATTGCAGATGAATATGTATACACACCTTCTTCGCTAGAATAAGCGCATCGTTCATCAACATCATCAACCGATCCTTCAACCCCTTCTCCTTCTCCGCAAATGCCGTCTCCGTAGCATAGTAATACATGTACGCCGCGCGGATGCAATCATGCTTCGGATTCTGAATAACCGTCGACTCGAGGTTGTAGAACGAGAAGAAGTCCGTAATCTTGTGCGTCTCCGGATCCTCCACCACGTACGACCAAATCACCTGCTCTTTCCCGGGAACGTCCTTGTGCAGCAACCAGTGCTCGACCTCTTCTTTCGAGAATGCCTGGTTCAGGTCGAACCGTCGCAGGTACCGCTCCAGCAGATCCGCCACGGCATCGGCATCCTTGAGCTCCATGGGTCGCAGGCCGGGGGTTGACGTGGTCACGGGAAGGCGGTTCTTGGTGATCTGGCGAGCTTTGGTGGACCCGTGGGGGAGGGGGGAGAAGCCGACTTCATACAGCTTCAACCAGTCTAGGGGACGGTGGTAGAAGCGGCATGAGCTGACGGGTGTGGGGAGGACTACGCCTCCGGTGTAAATGGCCTGGTAGATACCGCTCAGATAGCAGCGACGGGTGATCTCCTTGATCAGAACAGGCGCTAGTCGTTTGGACCGTAGCTTCTTGTGGATGCAGAGGAAGTTGATCTCGATGACTTTGAGCTTCTGACCGCGCACGCGAATCTCCGTGGGCACGCCGCTGATGGAAGCGACCAATTTGCGAGACTTGCTGGCGCGAACACCGACGTGCCATTGCTTTTGCCATCCAGGAGACATGAGGGCCCTATACATCCATCAACCAGCGACGGGTCAGTAATCCGATCAAAAAAACGACACTTCAAAAGCAACACGCACCATTGCAGAAACGACTGCGAATATCTAAACCGAAACATAGCATCATCATCCTCAACATAGTGATACGTCAACAAATCCCACAGCTCCTGAAGCTCCTTCTCATCCTTCAAATCAAGCGTCGTCCATTCAAACCCATCCAACAACGCATCCGGCTCTTTCGACACCTTGGCCGGATCAATGACCTTAATCGGCCCATCCTCGGTAATCTTCGACTGCTCCTCAAACCGCGTCACCGGCTGCGTCTGCCAGAACTTGTACGACGCCATGTCCTTCTGATTCTTCCCTCCCACCGAAAGCCCCGTGAGCAGGTCCGCGATGCTCATCTTCTGCAGCGCCTCGGGTGCGTTTTCGTTCTCCACCCCGGCCATTTCGTTCTTCAGGGCTGGGTTTTTCTCTAGTAGCGATTTGGCTTCCTTTGTGGACATTTTGGGGAGCTTTTTCTCCGTTGCCGGTTCGGCGTCTGCTGCTGCTGCTGTCGTTGTTGTTGTTGCGTCTGTTGCTTTTGACTTGCCTTTGCTGGGTTTCTCCGTGGTGGGGGCGGGGTTGGCCGGCTTGGCTCTGGGGTTGTTGTCGCCCTCGTTAGGCGCGGTGGCTTTTCCCTTGGGTTCCTTGGATTCTGACATGGTCGTGGTTGGGTGTTGGGGTGGAAGAGAAGTGAACGGGGACGGTCAATTGGGAGTGGAGGGACTCGAGGGTTGGAGCGTTGCACAGTCAAAGTCATGCTTTGCGGCGTTAACCGCATTCATTCCGCCCCACGTCATTTTTTGCGGAGTACGGAGTGTAAACATATATAGTAGTAGTACATGTAGTTGGAATGGCTCTATTTGCAGCTATTTCTGTATAGGAATGCGATATGTAGGCAGAATCAGGAAGAGAAGAGAAAGAAAATATCAAGCCCTATCCAGCCCTCTCTGGCTTGGTCTCAATGACATCGAGAAAGCCGCCGACAAGATGCAGACTGCCAGTGACAAACGCCAGCGCAGCCGTCTCATCCCCGACCCTCTCAGCGCTCCTCTCCGTCGCTGCCAGTTCCCGCGCATAGTCAACCGCCTCCTCAATCGTGCCCAGGACCTTAACTTGGGCGCTCGGATCAATCGCCTTCCACGTCTCCGAGAGCGTCTTCTGCACCTGCAGCTTCTCCACGTCGACCGCGTTCGTGTTCATGCTCACAAGGTCGGGTCGGTAACCGGCGTCCTTGTACGTGACGTTCGCGCAGAATATCGCGTGGGTGAAGGGTCGTTCCGATCCCAGGGCCGTCGCTAGGGTCTCGTGGAGCGCTCGAGCGAGCGCTACGCTGTCTCGGGTCTGCTGGTTGAAGATTAAGAATCGCGGTTTTTTGCTCGCTCCGTCGCTTGACCCGGAACTGGCGCGTATTTGGGATGCAAACCATTGGCCTGCTAGTCTTATGCTCTCGAGGGTATGTCCTCCGTCTATGCACCATGTTAGGTTCCTCTCATGTCTTGTCTCGCATCGACCTCCTAAGCGGGTTTCTTCCAAGCCCTTCCGGAACTTTGCAGGTAGAGACTCCTTCATGATGTCCTGCGGGTTGATATTTTCAACACCGACTCTTCGTAGAAATTCAGCCGCAGCGGCAACAGCTAATGCTGCATTGCTATACTGAAAATCACCGGCAAGTCCCAACCGCACACGGTTGTCACTGTCAAAATCAGGATGTCCCTTCACCACCTCCAACTCAGTCTTCTTCTCCGCCGCACGCGCAAACAAAACCCTCTCGGCACCGGACAGCTGCGAAGTCGTAAACGCCCTGGTACCAGCCTTCACAATCCCACCCTTATGCCACGCAATCTCCTCAATCGTCGACCCCAACATAGCAGTATGATCAATCCCAAGACTCGTAATCGCACTCACCGCCGGACGATCCAGGACGTTCGTGCAGTCATACTGCCCCCCAATCCCACACTCAATCACCGCTGCATCAACCCCTTCCCTGATATACGTATGGAACGCCATGAGCGTCAGGTATCGGAAGTACTGCGGCTTTGTCGTCGGACTAGCCGGGTCCTGCCCCGCTAATTTTGCCGATTCTTCAAGCCGGTCCCATACCTCGAAGAAGTATTGGGCGAATTGGGTCTCTGAGATTGGCGCGTTGTCGATTTGTATGCGTTCCCGCGCAAACCTCAGGTGTGGGGATGTGTAAAGTCCGGTTTTGTGTAGCTTGGGAGGGGAGTTTCCGGTCTCGTTGGATCCAGATGTAGTGTACTGGGAGAGGATAGAGGAGATGAATGCGGATGTCGACCCTTTGCCTTTCGTTCCGGCGACGTGGACGGGATTCAGTCGATTTAGATCTGCTGGCTAAAGGGCAGAGGGCAGAAGTCAGCAAGACCTCAACACAGCCAGTAATCTCTCGGGTGGTCAGGTTCAAACCTGGTACCCAATGCGCCGAAGCCACTCTACTGTCTCGGGGAGAGATCTCTCGTTCATTTCTTGCCTCGACTGGGACCGTCTCAACTCCTCGACGATCGCAAAGTTGGTCTGCAGCGAGTTCAACGCCGCGATCGCATCCTTGGGTTTTCCAGCGTCAGTAAAACGAGTCGTTGAGAGATAATTATTGAGAACGTACCTTGTAATCGCGAGCCATAGTCATTGCGGATGAAGTAGAAAATAGACGCAGCGCACCACTCTTCCAGAAGATATTCGATTTTCGGAATACTTTCATGGAGCTAGAAGACACATGTAGGAATCTGTTCTAGTCTCAGTCTGACTGTCTGAGGTGGTCTATCATAGGAAGCACCTCGACTCCATGTCGTTGCCGGTAGATAGTAACCATGATTATTTGCCTTGCCCGCGGGAAACAATCCTCGTCGGGAAGACCAACCGCCACGTGAAATGCGCAAAATCGATGAAGTTGAAGAAGTTGAAGATGCAAAATCGATTAAAGGAGTTCTGTATTTGAAGTATGTCTATGAATATTAAGTGACTGATGCGCTGCCGCAGAAAAAACCCCAAACCCAAGCAAGTAAAAACGAAACCACCAAAAGCGACGGTACATGTAAAAGAAAGGCTGGCGTGAACTGACCCAGATTAGGGCATAAACAACAGAGACATTGATGGGCCAGATAGAACAACACCCTGCCGGAGGAAGACTGAAAACCCAGAAATATGACCCGTAAACACGTTACTCGACCCTTTTCTTCCCTTCTTCCATGAACCCCAGACGTGCGTTACTGAATCCCCTTTGATGTCTTCTGGACGCGAGCCATCTCCCAACAATCGGATCAGACCGCGCCTTGATCATAGCATCCTGATAGCCTTCTGATCCAGCTGCCGGGGTATTTAGCCTCGGCCAGTTCACCTGTCACCCGCATGTCAGCACTAGGACTTAAAGGAAATACTACTATAGTGAGCGGTAGGTAGACTTACAAAAAGCATTCCGTGTGCTAGTATGAAGTGTAAACACCAGGCATAGACAAGTGTCCAGAAGACAATGAACAACCGACGAGGCCATACTGCGGTGTCGGGTAGACGTCTCGTCAACATGGCAACCATGATCATGAAAATGCTGGCAGCTAGCAGATACGGTATTGACTGGATTATAACGGGCCGTCGATCCACGAAAAGTTGAAAGTCGCCTTGCGCGGAGTCACGAGGCAGGTACGTGCCCAGAAACACATCAAAGGCATCCTGCCTGGGTCCATCTCTGAAGTTGTTGAGTACGTAACGCGTTAACGAGTTATTCAAGTCTTGCACCATTCCGACACGCGTTCGCTTGCCAGTGCGGGTAAAGTCAGTCTTTAGGGCTCCCGTGCCGGAATAGGTCTTGGAGACAACATCCGCATTGTCAGCCCAGACGTTACGGAAAAGATTCTCGAAATCTTGATCGTCTGTTGCCGCTTCTACTGGGCGAAGGATTCCCGCGTCCACGAGTTGGCGTGTAATCGCCCAACGTCCAAGCATGCTCTGAACCACATTAGTCCGGTCCAAGCAATCCATGCAATTTGTCCGCACGACAGATGTTTGCAGCGACCGTATCTCCAGCTGTCCAGCAGATAGACCGGGATTTTGCACTCCGCGGAAGTAGCCTCCTTGTGATAGTCCGTTCGTCAAATGACTCAGTAGCAACTCTGCACGATGCCACTGAAGACCCTTCGTCTCATTGTGAAAGTCAAAGTACACGTAATGTAAGCGGTCCATTTCCTTCTCTTCTTTGTCAGAATCGACAGTATGCACCTTCTCAGGAGTATTGTCATTAGCCTCGGTGGTCTCCACGGGCGAACTGGTCAATGACCGAACCAGGTTTTCGTAGGCCTTCTTGACACGCTCTTCCCTTCCCTTCTGATTCACGAGATTGACGAGGTAATTATCTCCGTATACTCGGATTTGCTCATCGAAATGCTTCCGCGCTGCTTGGACCGCTGTCTCGACACCGCGAACCTGCAACCGCGGTGTATACCTGAGGTTGTTTACTTCGGCCCAGTATACAGGTACACTGCCTCTTGTCTGCACAAATGCGAGTACCTGAAGATCTTTTCCCAGGTCTACCCCGTTCTTTGCCATAGGCTGTCCACCCGCAAATCCAGAGAGCCCTTTGGTCGTGTCGTTCAAGATGACAACCTGCTCCGTCTCGTTAAAGTTCGAGACATGTCCCTGTTCATCTATACCACGTGAGAAGTATCTCGTACCCGCCCTATATCTAGACCTTCTCGTAATTAACGCAAACGTAAACGGCGTGGATTTGACTTTGGCGGGCGAGATTCGCAGCATTCCGAACATCACAGGCAAAATGAAGGGATCAACCCCGGGTTGGGGACCGTAGCGAATACCCGTTGTGTCATTCTCTCCGAGACTAAAGTCAATCAAATCAGACTGGATGAAGCGATTCCAGAAGAAGCGATCATCCGCGCGCTTCCAGATGGGCAAATTGGCATCGCTTTGAGATTGACGCTGGAAACTGTTGGTGATATCCAAAGAGTATGAAAAGTACATCTGACCGCTACGGATCAGGTTCTTCAACAATGCCAAATACGTGTCTTCATCTCGGTCATGCAATGGACGTTCACGAAGGGGTAGGAACTGAGTCCCAGCGACCTTGTAGACGGTATGACCCTGCAGGCGCCCGACTGGCTGGGCCTTGGTAATCACTATGATATATTTGTCTGCAACAATTAGGCATTCCGGCACAGCAATAGTATTAATTACTATTACAGACAGCATGACATACCGAGTTTCAGTTTAATGATACCTAAGATGCCGGCGATGCTAGTGATGCGCTTCGAGCCCGAGAGGCTACCATCGTTGAGACGTAGATCTCCAGTTGGACGTTCGACAACGAGAGCTGGCGAGTCTGGCGATGACGGAGAAAGAAAAGCATAATGAGAGGAAGAGGCATGCAGGTTGATATCGCGAAACGGTAGTGCAGGACGCGCCATCACGGGCAATGCTGATGCTGATGCTCACGGTGAACGATAGACAATGGGGGGAAAGAATAACGAGCGTCGTAACTTAGCAGAGAGGCAGCAGAGAATCCGGCTTGACACGAATGAATTAGAGGATTCTCTCAATGCATGGTAGACATACAGAGTATATACAGACGTGCAGATAGATATGTATATGTAGAGGAAGGAGAAGCACTTCATAGCAACTGCGGGAGTCCATAGAGCCATACAGTAACTTAGACGAATGGACCTCGGAAGTTGGAAGCTGCACCGCCACAATTCCAAGAACCAGAATGGCCCAGGTGGCGGTGCATCCTTCGTCATCTCGCCCGTTGAAGTGTGGCTGAGCCTTTTGGCCCTTCTTTAGTAGGCTACAGTACAACCCAGCAACCATACACTACTGACTACTGCCTCGCCTCAAACCATCTATCTGCCTTCATCCAACTTGCTTGCCCTAACGCTTCAACATTATATCGTCCTCTCCTTTCCAGTCCCCCTCCCTCCCATATTCACACCTTTGCGACCACGATGGCTTCCAGAGCCCCCACTGCAAACCGACCCGGCGCCAGATTCGCCCAGTTTAAGCTTGTCCTCCTTGGTTAGCCCGTTTCCACCGTTGCTGTGCCTACTACAATTGTTCGATTAGATGACTCCTACTGACATGTCTACTTTTTAGGCGAGTCTGCTGTTGGAAAGGTTGGAATTCTCTGTTGGAACTGACTTGCCTGTTGTGATGGCTGATCGCTGACACCGTCCTTGTTTCCCAGAGTTCTCTTGTATTGCGATTCGTTAAAGTGAGTTTGCAATGGCGATGATTCATGCGCTGTTGAATAGGATGTTCATGGTTAACATGTTAAATCTAAGGATCAATTTGATGACTACCGAGAGTCGACTATTGGCGCTGCCTTCCTAACACAGACCATTGCTTTGGACGAGAGTACCACCGTCAAGTTTGAGATATGGGATACCGCTGGTCAGGAACGATATAAGTCGTTGGCTCCGATGTACTACAGAAATGCGAACTGCGCCGTTGTCGTCTACGATATTACACAGGCTGTACGTTCGGGAACCTGTTTCGAAGTGTGAACTATTCTCTTTATCAGATCGTGCTGATTAAGGGTTTCCGGAATCTCTGAATAGGCATCACTTGACAAGGCCAAGTCGTGGGTGAAAGAGTTACAACGCCAAGCCAACGAGAACATCATCATTGCTCTTGCAGGCAACAAGCTTGATCTTGCCACGGAAAATCCCGACAAGAGGGCTATCTCAACTGCCGACGCCGAGGCTTACGCAAACGAAGCCGGACTCCTTTTCTTCGAGACGTCCGCAAAGTCAGCTACAAACGTCCGAGATCTATTCACAGCCATCGCAAAGAAACTTCCTCTTGACCAGGCTGGACCTCGAAATCTGCGGACAACTCCCCGTCCGGGTGTGGACCTGCGACCAGAGGCTCCAGGAACACAAGCCAGCGGTTGTAACTGCTAAACGTCCAAGCACGGATTACGATTGAGTTGTTGGCGCTGCCATAGTTTTTATTCTCTCTACGCGGTGGTTTTTTCCACTCCCTTTCCGGGTTCTTCACGTTAACGTTTCCCTTGACACCTTCGCCGTATCAAGGCTCTTCATTGCCATGATTTGCGCGGAGTCCGCTTGGAATTTGATTTGGCTCTAGACTTATGAGATAGCTTTTCAGCTGGGTTGTTTTTATTTTTGTGTTTGTTGTTGTCCCCGTTTCGTTCCGGCCGGCGTTATGTTATGTATGCTCTTTTCTTTTCTCTTCGTTTTTTCCTCCTTGATGTTATCTGATTACGCTCGCACTACCTTTTAGCCTTCTCGCAGAAATGTTTAGTACTCTACCATACTACTATAATATCTCCGTTGCAATCCTTGCGCAGATTACGAAGCACGTACGGCGTAGGCCTATACAACTAGGTTATGGACAATACCAGCACATAGATACTCCTTACTCTCGCAAGAAACGCTGTAAACACTGCTATCGTATGAGAATAACCTAAGAATTGCACAATTCCAAACCCTTGAAATAATGACTGAGTTATGCCGCAATGCCAGAACCTCGGGAGGAATCCTTTTGCGGTAACTTTTCACAGTCGGAGCAGATCGTAAAGTAAAGCATCATCAAATCTCCGGTCCGTGTTTTCTTTTCCTCGAAGTCGCCCGTAATAATATAGCATCATTTCTTCACCTTATTTACCGACCTTTTAGCACTCTACATTGACGGTACGCAGCTCGCCATGCTGCGCTCCTCTTTCGTGCAAAGCCGCCGGTTGCTGTCGCTTCCTGTTCACCAGCGAACAGGGGCGCAATGGCTCTCTAGAGCTGGTGTTGGCCGCCAACTCTCGGGCCAGGTGAGTTACGAAGAAGGCATTCGGTTTGCCTCGACATATACGCCGTCTTCGCTGCTTGCTAACATCGCTTCCAATTGCTCGTACAGAGATTCTTTACTTCCGACTCCCCGTCCCCTGCCTCTTCTCAATCGGAGTCTACTTCCAAACCCACGTCATCACCCGGCAATGAGGGTGAGGATCTCTGAATTTACCCCCTCTTGAAGAGATAAGCACGAGGACTCCGTATGTCTAACTCGGAATACTGGCATTGCAGGTTCAGCATCTTCCACGTCGCCGGCGACTCCGCCTCGAAAGTCGGGACGGTTCCGCCGATTTATACTGTACACGATTCTCACGTCCGGTTTGGTCTACGGAGGTGGTCTCTACTTGGCCCTGGAATCCGACCAATTCCACGAGATCTTCACCGAATACTTCCCGTATGGTGAGGATACCGTTCTCTATTTCGAAGAACGCGACTTCTACCGTCGCTTCCCCAATTCCGTGGGGATGCGCGAACCGTCTCCGACCGGCCAGAGTGATAGTGTCACTGTTCCTGGAAAGAGTGGTGTTTCTGTGAAAATCGCGGATGAGGAGAAGTCTGGCGACGAGGCTGCCAAAAAGGGCCCCCACATGAGCGCGGTTAAGGGTACCAAGGAGGATGTGGCCAATGAGGCTCAAGTGAAGGCCGACAGTGCCGATCCTGAACAAAGAGACGCTGCCATTATTAAAGCCAAGAAGGACAAGGCTGCCAGAGAACAGGAGAAGGCGGGTAAATCAGGCCAAAAGGAGGAACCCAAGGAGGAGTTCAAGGAGGAGCCTAGGAAACCCGCTGTTTCTGCTGCGCCGGCTCTTGACGTGTCACAGGTGCACGAGGGAGACGATCCTGTTGTGCACGAGCTAATCAAAGTGTTCAATGGCCTCATCACCGCCATTGGCGCTGATGATCAAGCTGGCAAATATACCGGCCCTGTTACCGACGCCGAGAATGAAATCCGGAAGATCGGCGAGAAGATTGTTGCTATCCGCACCGAGTCGCGGAACGCTGCCCAAGAGGAAATCAATCAGGTCCACAGCACTTTTGATGAGTCTGCACGAGAGCTTATCCGCCGCTTCGAGCAAGTCCGCGCGTCAGACGCTGCCCAATTCCGGGAAGAGTATGAGGCAGAACGCGAAAAGCTGGTTCGCTCTTACCAGGATAAGGTTAGCACGGAATTGACAAGGGCAGAAGAATTGGCTGAACAGCGTCTGCGGAATGAACTTGTGGAGCAAGCCATTGAAATGAACCGCAAATACGTACACAACGTTCAGGACTTGGTCGAGAGAGAGCGCGGGGGCCGCCTCAGCAAACTGAACGAGCTCACGGCCGATGTCGGTGAACTGGAGAAGTTGCTGGCAGCCTGGCAAGAGGTCATCAACACGAATCTCAAGACGCAGCAGCTCCAAGTTGCCGTAGACTCCGTCCGCACCGTGCTCGAGCGATCTGATATGCCAAGACCGTTCATTCGCGAACTGGTTGCCGTGAAGGAACTGGCCGCTGAGGACCCCGTCGTTGAGGCGGCGATTGCCTCCATCAACCCAACAGCTTACCAACGGGGCATCCCCTCGACGTCCCAACTCATCGACCGCTTCCGTCGGGTCGCCGGTGAGGTCCGAAAGGCCAGTCTTCTCCCCGAGAACGCCGGAATTGCCAGCCACGCCGCCAGTGTCGTTTTAAGCAAGGTGATGTTCAGGAAGGACGGCCTTGCGAGCGGCGACCACGTCGAGAGTGTGCTCACGCGGACAGAGAGTCTCCTAGAGGAGGGCAATCTCGACGGCGCTGCCCGTGAGGTCAACACCCTCCAAGGATGGGCGAAGATTCTGAGCAAGGATTGGCTGGCAGATGTGCGCAGAGTACTTGAAGTAAAGCAGGCTTTAGAGGTGAGTCTTTCTTTGGACTTCTTTATATACAAATTGGTTATTGTCGCTAACTGAACAATTCAGGTCATTGAGACTGAAGCGCGGCTGCAGTGCTTGAGAGTCGAGTAGATGTCTCCGTCATCATGGCCGCGCTCTTTCTTCAGCTTTTTCTGCATGTACAGGCATTGTAACCCTAGTTGTATTTCTGTGTTGCTAGACTCAATGCGAGCTTTTCTTGTTTCTCTATCATAATGATGGACCATGATGCCGTACATGTACATACTGAACCCTGGCCCAACTGACACCTGAGGCACACATATTAGTAAGCACGCGCGTACACTAATTGTTTGCACTGTTTGCAGCAGTGGCGTAAGTTGTCGCGTGCTGTGTCTCCAGGAAGGTCTTGGCCTCATTGTCCGGCGATAACTCCAAAAATAATCATGCCTTCCTCAAATACGGCTTGTTTTGTCTCTTTTTTATGTCGGGTCTTAAATACTGGTATATAACCGTTGGTCGCCCGCGCGCCTATGGCGAGATTATATCGCTCCCTGTCGCCTCCTCCTCCCCCCGGTTCTAATGTCGCAGCGGGCAAATGAACCAAATCACCATCATCCAACGTCCAACTCACTCCAGAAGCAGCCTGACTTGCGGGTGCAGGATTCTCCGCTTCAGCACTCACTTGGCGACGGGGCTTACAGGACGAATACGAATGATTTACAAATGAACGACAGCAATGCGAGCGGGGAGCTGGAGGGCAGCACGCTAGGGAGCAGTTCTCGCGAAGGGGATACCGCGAGTCAGGAGCAGCGCAGGACGCAGGGCTCCGGTGGTTTTTTCCTCGACTCATCTTCACTGCCTAGGGCGAAATCCTTGCATGCTGGTCATCATCGTCGACCCCGTAGGGATGAACCTTCCGCTAGCGGGAAGCGCGGTGCGACTGAACCCGATTACGCGTTGCCTAAGAAGAAGTCACGTTTTCCTTGGGGTCGTCATCATCATCACCATCATCAAAGACACGCGGTTGAATCGCCTCCTCCGGTAGCGTCAAGCTCGTCGGATGCTACTACAAGCTCCCGAAGGCTGCCGTCAGCCAACCCTTCCGAAACGCAGGAATTACCTACCTCCTCCTCCGACCGAGATGACGGGTCGAGTACAAATCGGGGCATGTTGGGGCTTGATCATGATTCTGCCCAGATTGTAAACCTGGCTTTGAATTTGAGCGAGTCAAGGAAGAAAGGCGGAGGAAGAGCAGGGATTTCTAGCCCGCCGGCTGGAGTGGGAGGGTTTGGCCAGCACCCGTTTCAAGCGCATGGCAATTTACCGCGGCCGTTTACTGGTGATCGACTCAGGACGCAGGATTCTCCAAGGGCATGGAGACAGACTTCGGCATTAAGCCAGTTACCTGATGGTGTTAAAACTGAAGATGATAATCTACCCTCTCACTATTCCGACGCCACTCTCCGACGGGCCGAGAAGGCTCGCCTTCATTTTGAGTTGTCCTACCAGTATCTGCGGTTGCTTCGAGTACTTCCTCCTCTTCAACGTCCAGGGTCAGTTTCTACTTCGGACTCTGGCGCTTCGTCAGCTGGCAGCAGGACCTACAATCCTCTTCAGTGTATTCGCAACCGCAAAATCAGGTTTCGCGAGAGAAGCGCTATCGATCCCGAGACAGACGGATGGAATGACATAGAGAGTGTTCGTGAATGGGTCGATGCGGTTGAAGATCAATACTTCCATCAAGGCCACGGGTTGGCCGATTGTATGAGTATGAAACCACCATCGTCACATAAAGGAAAGCAGCGAAGTATTCAAGGGGAGCCGGAGGATGTTGATATGCTTCCGGTGTCGCCTCCATCGAGTTTAAGGCAAGTAAGCCATGCGAGCGGTGGAATCAAAGTGCGAAGGCCCAGGCTCGATTGGATAATCACGCCTGCGGAGCTGCTTGCCGACGCGGCGTGGGTTGAAGAAGACTCCAACAAAAACAAGCTTGTTGACAAGGAGGGTAACAAGCTTTACGCTGATGCGTCTGAGTTGAGCCCCGTCGATGGCAGCTCAGGGTCCCTAGATTTTCGCGGTCGCCGAAGGTCGAGTTCCCGGCGCAGCCTGTCGCCAGATCCTCGAGGGTCTAACCGCGGACGGTCGAGATATCGGTCGCGAAGTCCATCGCGGTTTAGTGCACGCAGCAGTAACATGTCTGGGAGGGGAAGGGACCCGAGAAGATGGGCGACGAGGTCGACCGCCTCTTCAAGTATTTCTCCACATGACGCCGACGAGCACCACAAGAGACAGCCTGGAGAGCGCCGGACTAAATGGGCAGATCAAACAGCTAATGGCAATGCCCAGATTCCCCCCCTTAAATACCCAGGGGCCATTCGTGTCCCCCAAAAGGGTAATTGGTTGACGCAAGAGTCTAGTGGACCTTCGTCGTACTCCAAAGGGCATAGTCACTTGGCGAAAACGGATCAGAGAGCAGAGTCTGTGTCGTCCGCACCTAGCATAGATGGCAAGCATGGTTCCCATATCCCTAGTAATGCTGTCGAAAGTCCAAGCGTCGGTTCTCCGTCGCGTGTCGGTTGCTTTCCGAGCATCACTGTTGACCTATCTCCGCCGGCGAGTCGATCACCTTCTCCCACCAAAAAACACCTACCCCGAGTAATTGGTACAATCCGTGACCGAAGCAGAAGCAAGCACCGAGGTAGAGGGGCTCGTGAGACTGCGAATGATGAACTCTTAGCTTCTCGGAACACCTCCAAGCAAAGTGCAGGGACGACGCCTGAGCGCTCTGAACATGCACCCTTGCTCGATCCCAGCCGTGTCCAGACCCATCTGTCTTCGTCTTACGGAGATGGCCAACGTGCGAGTGATCCACAGTTAGTTGAAACTTCACGAGGCGAGAAAGGACCTTCTCACTCGGACTCTAAACTGCGACGTGGGATACACAAGGGGAGAGGGAGGATAGCTGAGATTGTGGGCAACGAGGTTTCCAGGGTTGGGGATTTTCTGAAGAAAGATTCCACAGGTCACAATCGAAAACCATCGAGTGCGCCAAGTCTTGCTTCGGATGATAGCGTTCCGGATGAAGGCGAGGGTGCGAAACCGGACTTGAAGAGTTCTCTCTTGCGCCGCTTCGCCACGTCGTCTGATGATGGGCTTCCCTTAGATAATCCTGATTTGGACAAACAAGCCTCGAAGGGCTCCATTCCGAACCAAACAAATGTTACACCTCAGCGACGAACTGGTCAGCATGAACGGGGAGAAGCGTCTGATATGTATCCGCCCCATGAGCGCAGCGCTCCATCCAGCGTTGATCTTTCGAGGCGTGCTCCGAAGAAAGGGACAGGTGCACCGATCGCTCCGCGTGATAAATTCGACTCCCCTACGCCACTCAGTAAGCTACCTGAGGGTCAAACAGGTGTCCCATCGCTACCGAAACCCCGAAAGAAAGACGTGAAAAACGCTTTCTTCCCTGCTAGTCCTCCCGTCACCGGTCTTGCCAGAGCAGAGGCGACAGCAGACCTATCTTCCCGGAATAAAGGCCGAAGTTTTGCGGATGCGCCTCGCGCGTGGAGCATCTCTGATCGCAGCGCCAGCACCTCAGCCAGCTTGGGCTTGCCTGGCAAATCCGAAATTGAGCGTACACGAGCCCTGCTTCTATGTTCGGGCATCAAAGCCCGGGAGATTACGCGACGAGCCGAGATTGTTCGCTATCCACCTCCAGACTTCTTGGTTCAAAGTCGTGATGACCCTGCTGCCCCCATTCCTCGTGTGCCTCGTGTGAATGAGCATGAATACGCTGCTAGGAACTTGTTACGCCAATGCGAACGGTCGGACATGTTGCTCCAGCAGTCCATGCATCGGTTCTCCAATGCAATCTGCCCGCCTCTCAAGTCACAGTTAACTAGCCTTGAAAACCTGATCGACCAATCGCTCAGCGTCCGCGTTCGCGAAGCGTCAATTGACGCCGATAACCTAAATGTCCAGCTCAGCACCACTGCTACCCTCGCCGTGAAGCAACTGGGTGACATTCTTGATCGAGCTGCTAGGAGGCGTCATCGCCGATTACGCTTTATTCGCGGCGCGAGCTTCTTCCTCCTTGAATGGACGCTTGTTACCGTGATGTGGGTTGTCTGGCTTATTGTCATGGTCTTTAAAGCCATACGGGGCGTCTTTCGAGGTGCCATCGGTGGTGTCAAGTGGGTGTTATGGATTTGAGCTTGTCTGATTTTATTTTAATCATTTAACTTCGAGTTTTCTTCTTTTGTTCTTCTTCTTCTTCCCTCTTCTTTTTTCTTATAATTGTTTCCTTGCGAGATGGTTGCGGTATTCTGTGATATGTTGCATTCCTTTCTGATGGCTGGTCCTTCTGTTTCTGTTGTATTTTATATACCCCCCCTTTGTGGCTTAACTACATACGTGCCTCGTGTTATTCTCAAAGTGCAGGTTTCTTATTATTGATGCTCATATTCACTTTCTTACTCATAGCCTATAGGTATACTCACTCATATACTTGCTTTAATAATGAATGATCATTCTGGACTCTGCAAACTCGAGATGAAGTTACTTTTGGAATCTACTCGGCATCCATTCGCTGTCCTGGGATCCCTCGGAGACATATGATAGGATTCTGACTTCTGAGCCCCTGTTGGTCGCTGGTTTGGTTTGTCTTGGTATAGACAGGGATCAGTGATTGCCCAGGCGCCTAAGGATTCTGTTATTTCTTCTGACCACCGCACTCAGGGGTCAATGAAGTTCAGTTCACAACTATCGTACGAGTCCTGTACGACAGAAACCTACCACCAAAAATCAAAATGACCACCGAAGCCACCGCAACCCTCCCCCTAATCCGAGGAACCACCACCCTAAAGTCCGCCCTGGAAGAAGAAGAGGACATGCTCCTCCGCCTAAACTACCCAGAGCGGCGAATCAACTTCTTCGTCCAACTCTACAGCAAAAAAAAGAAATCGCGAACCTCGCCTCCTACCACCTCGGTCTTGGTGTCGGTGTTGGTTCAACGTCAGATTCAGGCTCGGGCTCGGACTCAGGCTCAGGCTCAGATTCAGGTTCCGGCTCGAAATCAGGCACCTGTCAAGTTCGACTCGGAGACGTCTCCGAGTGGGTCCACGGTAGCTTTAACGTTTGTATTCCACTTTATGTGGGGAATAATAATAATAATAATCAAGGTCGTGGAGGTTGGTGAGCTTTGTGTAGGGTGACTTTTTCTACGTTGTATGATATATCATCGGTCAACGGAAAGGACCGACTACTAGCGAAGTCCTTTCCGTTGACCGACGATGTTGGTAGAACTATGGAGATTTGAAAAGCCAATCTTCTTCGAAGTCATAGGTATTAATATTATTAGG
>HG983358.1:100242-211961 GCA_900006255.1 Xeromyces bisporus
GGCTTGATATTCATGCAGGATAATGCTCCCATACATTCGAGCAGATTAATAAAGGATTGGTTGAAGGAGAAGGGTATCGAGGTGATGGACTGGCCCCCAAATTCGCCGGATCTGAACCCTATTGAGCCCATGTGGTTTCCCCTCAAAGAAGGGGTCCATAAAGTCGATCCACACATCGATTCAATACATGGGGGTAAAGATAAGAGGGAGAACCAGCTCTGGGAGGCATTAGAAGAGTCATGGACAAGGATCCGGGGAGATATGCAAAAAAATTTGGTGAAGAGTATGGATACCAGGGTAAACGCTGTGATTGAGGCAAAAGGGCGGTACACTAGGTTTTGAACATGGTTTTGTACTTTAAATTCATATATTTATGTTCTCTGGCCATTTCTCTATTATTTTATATATAAATCGTCTACTTGCAAAGAGAATTCGTTGAGAAATTGTGGTTTGAAAAACATCTATATTTTTCGTGAGGGTGGTCGGCGGGACAAATTACGAGGACTTTTTGCTAAGAACTGTACTATAGTAGCGTGAAGGAAGAATGGGCCAATGGTTATAGTTATAGATAGATCGTAGAGCTTCCAGGGTCTGGTCAAGTAATAGGTAGCTGGTACTCCGTACAGAGTATGAGAAGGCTATGTAGCTGTGTTGCCGCTGAGATGGAAATTCGTCGTCAGGAAGACAGGGAGAAAATCACGTGTTGCGTCATGTGGCCTTCAAACTAGCATACTACTCAGTACCGTGAATTTCAGGCCAGGGGATCACCTAACTTATAATTATTACTGAGAAGTTGAACTTCGTGATATCTTCTTAAGTCATACATGACAGCAACTTGACATCACGATGCCTGACGAAGCCGCAACTCTTCCACTTATTCGTGGTACCACCACGTTAAAGTCGGCTCTCGAGCAAGAGGAGGATATGCTCCTTGATTTGAGCTATCCAGAGCAGCGAATCGACTTCTTCGTGACGCTTCGTAAGGAGCGTGAGGAAATCGCGAAACTCGCTTCCTATCACCTCGGTCTCGATTCATCAGATACCTGCAAACTCGGAGAAGTCAATGAATGGATCCACGGCAGCTTTAATGTTTGCATTCCGGTTTATGTGGGGAATCAAAATCGGGAACCGGAGAGGCGAGCCGTCATCCGGTTTCCCTTGCCGTACAAAGTCGGAGAACACACGCACCCGGGCAATGTGGATGAGAAACTTCGTTGTGAAGTTGCTACTTATGTTTGGATAGAGGATAATTGTCCCGATGTGCCTATTCCTCAGCTGTGGGGATTTGGATTTCCCAGTGGGCTTTGTGTATGATGACTTTACTGGTTTTCGCTGGACTATCATATCACGCATAGTTATAAGGCTAACAAGTCAGGGAATTCACAGTATACAAAGCCCGAGTACACCCCTTTGGCGACCAGGATTTCTTGGTATCTTAAACGATGGGTCTCCTGGCTTTTTGGGCACACCCTACCTATTCCCTACGTCTGCCATCGTCGTTCAATCCTGCGAGAACTTGGCTACCTGGTTTTGGAACATGTTGGCAATTCAGAGGTTCAAATGCTTTCAAGAACATGGAACGCGCATCGGCAAGACGAAGAGAAGAGAAGAAATCTCTACAAGGGCCTATCTAGAATCATGCTTTCCCTGAGTCGAATACCGCTGCCTCGAATTGGATCTTGGACTCTTGATACGAATGGCGTCCTTCAACTCTCCAACCGTCCTCTCTGGTTTGTGTATCATCAATTGGAGAACGGAGGAATCCCGACCAATATCGACCGAACCATGACTTACCCCACAGCAGACGCATACTACCTTGATCTCCTGGGCTGCCATGATAGTCGTATACGTTATCAACCAAACTCGCTGTTTAGCATCGATGATGGTCGTGCTCAAATGGCAAGGCTGACTATTATGCGAGCACTTCTGCCACACTTCACTCAACGAGGTCTTCGTGAAGGTCCGTTTTTCTTCAGACTCACGGATCTCCATCCAAGCAACATTCTCGTTGACGGTCAATGGAATATCAGAAAAATAATTGACCTTGAGTGGGCTTGTTCATTGCCAGCAGAAACCTTGCATCCTCCATACTGGTTAACCGATCAACCCATAGATCTCCTCATAGAGGAAAACCTTGAAACTTTCACACAAACCTATCAAGAATTTATGGGGATTTTCGAAGAGGAGGAAAGTTCTCAGTCGTGTCCTCCTATAAGCAATGCCTGTTCGGTTCATAATAGGACAAGCCTAATGAGAAGGGGCTGGCAGGCTGGCAACTTCTGGTATTTCCATGCATTGGGCAGCACCAAGGGCTTGTTTAACATATTTGACCAACATATACTTCCAATATTTACGTCAGGGCACCGCTCAGGCTTCTCGCAAATTCTATCAGAATTTTGGGCTGCGGATGCGGGTACGGTACTATCTACCAAACTCCACGATAAGGAGGAATACGAACAACGACTACGAAGGTTGTTTGAGCATGCTGCTGAAAGCACTGAAGATTGAAAGGAATCCGACGTTGGCCGTCTTTGTACTTGTTCAGTCCAGACCATTCATTATTTGCTTCTCCTTGCATAATTGCATCCTCTATCCGGCGTTCCTTTCTAGTCGTTATCAGCCAACAAGGACGAAGTACGCAGTCAACGAACATGATCCTAATCACGGGAGGTACGAAGCATATGGCTTAATCTCAGCAGGTCTCTTCTCCAAACATTTCTTAGCTGTTTAGGTGAGGCTTTTTCTCCTTCGTAACCTTTTAATATGCACGGGCAAAGACTTTGTGCTTTGACTATGATGGTGGGTGTAAAATTGCAGATCAACAGGTTGATACGGGGTGATATCCAGTGGTAATATTCCACGTCGGCAGTCAAATGCACGTTGAGCGCGTTGGTCCGTTGCAGCAATCCGTCACCCGTCTTATGTGCATGAACGCTTGGTTGTTAAATAGGCGCTGCTCACTCGTTTCCTCAGGCCCATACTACGATAATAATCATACGTGAGGTTCCTCTTCCCAGCTTTCTATGGTCCTTAGCAAGAGCTCTCTGGACATTTGATACTATGTATGTGTTAGTGGCTTGCTTTGGGGACAACGCTAATGTGTGCAAATAGAAACGAACGGTTTCCTTGCTTCGCACAGCGACCTCGACGCAAGTGTCAAATCTCGTCCGATTATCTGCGCTAAATCATAATCCGCGAAGGTTTGAATGGACACAATCCATGTCCCTCTTTACATTTACCCTCTAACATTTCATCAAATCGTGCAAGCGGATTTAGAAATGCCTCAAGAAAGTAATGCCATGCAGGCAGCCGCCCAACAGGCAGCCGCTCAACAAGCAGCCGCCCAACAAGCAGCCGCCCAACAAGCAGCCGCTCAGCGGGCAGCTAAGGCGGAGGGGGATCGTGAGAACAAGGCAGCTGTGACTAGAGGCCTTACCGATCCCGAGACAATTCAACAGCTCTCAACGTCGGGATATCAAGCTCGAGTGCGAAGAAATATAGTCTAGCCGTAAACGGCGCTGATATTTCTACCGTTAACGGCACCGTTAAATGCTTCGCTTTGCACTTATAATGCAGTGATGTATGTGATCGGAAATTATTGGAATTTGGCTGAAGCGTGTCTCGGATCTCCTCTGCTTAAAGACACGGTTTGTTTTGGTTATCCTCGCTAATTGGTAACTAATTGGCTCTCGAGTCAATATGTAATGGAGTCAGGTTGCCAGGGAAATGTTAACGCTTGTTATTTTGTCTTTGCTTACTTGGTCTATTCTTTTTCTGTGCGGCCATGTTACTTCTAGTGAAACTGACTACTGTCAACGTCATTCTGTTTAAGAAGGGTATGGCATCTGAGTGTCACCTCCATGCAGCACAAAGACGACTCACAAATCACGATAACCCTAACCCAGCCCTATAATGCTATTACGCTTCATGAAAGAAGGACTTTCCCATGAATCGGCATTGTACTCCTTTGTACTTCTAACGGAGTTGGCAGAAACAACGCCTTTGTTGCTTTCTTGAATGTGCCTCTTTGTTGGCCATAAAGCGGCATGTCTCGCGAGGGAATTTTATAAGTAGACGGCCTTAAGCCCCGGGTCCAGGCTGCATTGCATGCTTCTTCTTTTTCTTTTTCTTTAACTTCGCCTTTTCTCTAATCCGTTACCTTCCCAAGTAACATATTTGAGGACTGCTGCCCATACCGAGCCGGGTTTGTTTGATTTGACGGACTCTTAAGCAGATAGCCTCAGTCAAGCCAGTCGAGATACAACAGAAAGTCCCGCGCAACACCCACGGTTGCCATATTGATCACTCCTTTGGAACCCCAGACTGAGAACAAGAGGTCGGAAAGATATGGGGCTCTTCGATCGTATTCGGGGCAAAAAGTCCAACAAGACTGATGCATCCTCGGCTCAAGCGTCGCCTCAATATTGACCTCCACAAGGATCTGACTCTCTCTATTCCAGCTCCGACAGTAATACCGCGCAGGAAGTAGGCGTCGGGCATCAAAAGAGACACCAAGAAAGAAATACCGAAATGGCATCTCCCACTCCCCCCAAGTTCATTGCTGATCGGGTCCGTCAAGTCATTGATCACGCCGACCCGTATAAATCACCAAATAACAGACTTTCGACATGGATAGATTGCCCGTCCATAACATCTCTGTGCACTAGCAATGACATCTATGGCAATGTCGGCAACAGTGCAATCAGCTTGAATCCTCACGTTCCTGTGATCGAACGGAATGAGCCCTGGCCATTCACGGAGCTTCGACAGTTAAACCACATCATTTTTGCCTGCTACCACTATAGGCTGACTGCATCTGACATTGGGATTTTTCTAGTGGAGACCATGTATCGCCGTGATCAGAACCTAGGCGATGCGGTTACAACGTTGGTTGATGCCGGAGGCTCGTATTCGTCAGTTGGCCAGTCTATCGTAATGTACCTGGGTCTATTGAGCCGAGGAACCCTATTAAGTGAGCACCTAGTCCCAGGTGACACCTCTTTGCGACCGAAGTGGACTGTTCATAGTCAAAACCGTGCTAGTGATTTTTCATCGCTCCGTCGGCGCCGTTCAGATGCTCCCCATTCTGCTGCGGCTGCTAGAGCTCGACGGTATTCTCGGATTCGTAGTGAGTACCCGGAATCACAGAAGGCCCCGAACGTGCAAGCTGTGCAATATAACAGACAGAATCAGGTCCGGAGTTTGAACGGGAATTCCAACGACAGTCGTTCTCGTGATAGTGCAGCGACTGCTAACGATACTGACACTGTTTGGCCTCAGCCCGAATATGTCCCTGGTCCTGTTCCAGGCTCCGTCTCGTACTCCCCTCCTTACCCCGACCCATCTCCCAGTCAGCAATCAACCGACCAACCAGACGGCTCTGTTCCGCGTCCTCCTTCTCCGCAAACTTCTAAGCCGCGTTGGCCATTCTATGATGATAGCTCTCGCAAGCATGAGCCCAAGAACAACCCGCATACTAACAAGCGACACAGCCTAGGATGTTCCTATGAACTGGGTACCCCGCGCCGCGCAAGCATCCGCGTAGGCGGAAGCATCCGTAAACGCCCAGCCGAACGCGCAGACAACCCATCCGGAGAGCGGAAACAACAACAACGAGAAGAAAATGTCCATGAAAAGGAATAGCAGCACCCCGTGGCACCCGTTCACCGCCCAGGCTACGATGCTAACGAGCGACGCCGAATGCGTCGAGGTATGCATGGCGATACTTTGCCGGCGGGTTCAACATCGGAGGTCGTCTCCAATTCTGTGCACGAGGGCGCTGCCAATCCTCCCCCTTCGATCCGGAGGCGTGGGACCCGGGGTAGGGAAATTTTGGATTGTAATCCTTGGAAGTTTTTGGATGAGTATCGGCGTACGGATGAGAAGCGTTAGGCCTCCAGCTTTTGAGAGGTTTTCTTTGGTTTGCGGGGGTTGCATAGGTATTGTGCGACTTCCTATGGGCTTCTTCCTTTTGGTAAAGTTCAACCTTAGCCCACATAAATTCTGACTTTCTGTTTCAACATTTCATGACGGTCTTTGGTTTGTCTGAGAAGCATTCTGACGTCTGATTTTCTACATGTATATCCTGGTTTGTCTCTGAATCTCTGATGGAGGCGTTGGTCCTATCTGGAAGGAGTTCTCAGTCTGGTAAATTGGATACCACATCTAGGTAGCAGGTCAATAGAGAGTAGAGACAATCCAGAAAACTTCAAAACGTTCCCTATGCGCCTGGTCGATGACTTTGAAGTTGTTCATTCAAACTTCATGGTGACGGTTAGATTCCAACTGCTGAATTCGACGCAGATTGTGAAATAGTCTAATATAACAAATAAAAGCCGATTTTCAAAGATTCGAAGCCGGGCTAGCTCAATCGGCAGAGCGTGAGACTCTTATGGAGTCAATCTCAAGGTTGCGGGTTCGACCCCCGCGTTCGGCTGTTCTTTTTGTCTTTATTTTGTCTTTTTTATTTTATTTTTTTATTTCTTGACCTTTCTTGGTCAATATGCGAGCGAGGACGTTTGAAATCAGTTGAAGGAGGTTGATATTATCAGATCGAAAAATGACGGAGATATGACGGAGTGAAATGGGCTGGTGGTCGAACGGTTAGGCGTTTGACTTGGCATTCCGCTTGGTGCGTTCATCACCAAGTGGTCGTGGGTTCGAATCCCTCCCGGCCCAACTTCCACGAATCTCTCCTAACAGAGTATCTATCCATCACAGGTTTTTCTCGTTTTTCCCTGTGATTATTCCTTATACGTAAGGAATAAATTAGGCAAATGCCGGATAGATCTTCCCCACCCCCTCTGGGAGGCACCTCCCCGCCGTATGCCACCATCGTGAGCGAGTAGGCGTAAAACATTCTTATTATTATTATTATTATTATGACGGAGTGAATTTGGCTGCCTACAGAGTAAGGTCGGAGATTTGATTTTAAAGGTACGGGTCACGACACGCGACTGCGGCAAAGCAGATGTTCCCAGGATATGCAGAAGAGTAACAGAAAGTAGCGAAGTAACAAAGGAAATAAGAAAGAAAAGGAGAGAAGAAGATGAGGCTGCAAGTTGCAACTTCAACTCTACCTAAGCGCTAACTTTAGTTAGTATATAGTTAGTACGGAGACGGTTCAACTGACATCGCTTCAACTCTTCGACCGGCCACATTTCGCTTACGACTTGCCTTGAGGATTATTCTTGTTCTTACTCTCTCTTATACTGATTCTGGCCGGCGTTGAATTGTTACTGCCATTAGGTATATGCATGTACATACACCATATCAATAGCCCTCGCATTCACTCCCCTCCTCCTCTCCTCCGCCTGGTCATAGGCATTCATTCCCCCGTCAGCCATAATCCAAATCGCCTCCTCCGTACTTCGTTCAAATCGCCTGCGAGCGTAGCCTGAGAGTCAGTGAAACCCCTCCTGTTGCGGCACCGTTCTCTCCGCGTTGTCGAGTCGCATCAATCCCATCCCGCGTGTCACCGGAAAACCCCAGGCGGAGCGCACCGTAAGCTCGCGGGAGCCGGAACCGAGTGAGCCGTCCACAGTTGACCGTTGACTTTGACTTGACCTCTATGAACTTTCTGAACACACCCACCGAGGCATTGGAGCTGCTGGATTCTGCACTGCGCTTCCTCCAGGGTCCGTATCTGTTTTCTCCCGCTTCCAAGCTGCGTGCCCATGGTGGTGCGGACGCAGCATTTTCAACATGGCCGCCTTCGTGCGAGTATCCGGCCCGCCGAATGGTAACTTTTTGATAGGTTATCCTGGCATTTCTGCGACGATGGTGAGTTATTTWTTYKTTTTTTTTTTTTTTTTTTTTTTTTTTTTTTTTTTTCCTTCGTTTTGTATGCGATTTGGTAGAAACGACAGTGTTAATCGAATATACAGCCTCGTATTGAAGGCAAGGTTGAAATTCGTCCCAGCGTCGGCGTCACGGCCCCCGTCAATATATCCCTCGTCACTATATCTCTCTGCCGTCGCGAAACCATTCACCCATCGGCCGATTCGGTCGCCAAAAGACATATCGCACCTCCTAGAAAAGAAATCACAGATGTGGTGGGAAAAGAAATGCTACTGTTCCGATGCGCGACGGGCCGCGAATACGACGAGGTCATCGTCATGGATCTTCCGTTTGTCCTGTTCATTCCGTTTGGACGTGGCGGGACCGATAGCTCGAGACGCGTGCCCCCGGCCAGTTTGCAGCTGCCCAGTCGCACCGCCGAGACTTACTTCGAGATGGTAGTGACGGTTCAGCAGGGACAGGCGGAACATAGGAAATATCAATTCCCCGTGCCCATCGCTCGGTACGATACCCTGTCAACGTTTGGCATGTACAACCACCCTGAGTCTGCGGAGAGGGTGGCGGACCACCTAGTTACCCTGGGGATATCCTTGCCGCGGTGGTCGTACGGTCCGCTCGACCCGGTGAGCGTCTACGTCAAGTTATCTCCCAATCCGGACTATATGAACAAAGCCAGACGGGTCACCATAAATAGAATTACGATTGGCATTGAAGAGGAGGTTACGTACAACCACGAAGGCGACGAGGCGCAACGGAAGATCAAAACCTTGGCTAAGCGGACGGAGACGGTTGGTGTGAAGTTGCCCGAGTCCGGGTATCTCACGAACCTTGGGCTTGTTTTTCCGGGCAAGGATTTAAGAGACTCGGATGGAGTCCTTCCCAAAAGCTCGCAGGCGTTTCCGATGTACTCCGTGAGTGGCTTCACGACCACGGCGAGTCTCTATAAAATCGAGTACTATTTGACCGTGAAGGTGTGTTCTTTTTCTCTGAGAAACGCTACTAGCCATCCCCGCTGACTGTCGTTCCAACCAGGCCCACTTAACCTCCGCCAGAGATATTCTTATCCGAAAACCTATTGTTGTCTGTCCTCTTGATCATGCCGCATGTAAGGAGGAAATGGAAGCCATCGAACAAGCAGCGCGAGAAGCCGTCCATGTGAACCCATACAACCCTATGTTACCTCTCCCATCGATTGTCCGACTCAACGACCCCGATGCCTTCAAGCACCTAGGAGTTGCAGTTGTTGGCGGTCGGAAATTACCGCTCATCGATTGATCGACCGGTAATTTCTAGTACATGGATATTAGACACATTCATACTCACATGAATCCTAAGTCGGCGCCAGCTCATTGCGCTGGGGTTATTTTCCCCCAAGGAAGGATATTTCAGTTCCTTCATGGACTTGGTACGTCGGCGGCGCTACTCTACGTTATATTCCACAGACATGACCTCCTGACGTGTTTAAAAAAGGACACGAGACGAAGTCCTATAATGCTATCCAACATATCCAGCACACAGACGGAAAAGTCGACGACGACCACAACCTTACCACACCCGCGGACACCTGGGTTCTTATTTTCTTTTCGCAGCTACAGCTACATAGCTCGCCACGACGCAGAGCACAGAGCGCAGAGCACGGAGCACAGTTATTTATGTTTTGAATGAACGATTGCATGAGTTTGGAGTTTGCATGGCATTTATGGAATTGTCGTTTTTTCATGATGGATTGGTTCATTCTCCAGCCTTGTTTTGCCTGCCATGGCAGGTCGTCTTACACTTTTCGCCTTTTTTTCTTTATCTGATGAAGATATCTAAATACATATCCCCCTTACTTTATTTCACTGAGATTATACACTACATACAAAGGGGAGATACCACGGTAGAGCATCTTTCTCACTTGGCTATCGTTCAACATTACAACGTAGTCTAACGGTACAAACCAACAATTATGTACTCGAATATAGACAATGGATATATCAGATGGACACTACTATTATATATATCATAATAACCATCTCATTTCCCACCACCCCCGATCTCCAAAAACCCCAACGCCAAACCCAACACATCCGGATCTAGTACTTCACCACCACAATCCCGCCGTTGCTCGGGGCTGGCACCGACATCCCGAAGACAGGATCTGAGAATGTCCAAATTAACCTGATATTGAGCCGAAGAGGGACCGAAGGTGTTTAGGGTGTTGCTGAGGTTTGAGGAGATCTATAGAAGTTTGCATCATACACCATGCATGCTAACTTAGAGAGAGAGCGGCATGATCCTGGTGAAAGCCAGCTGGCGATGGCATTGGCATACATACCTGGAATAGTACCTCGTTGTAGTTTGTGCGGGTTGCGGCTGCCATGAGGTTGTCTGTTTTCTGAGTGCAGTGATCTGTGTTCATGCCCATGGTGAATGACGGATGTGGATTGTGGAAGGACGTTGAATTTGACACTTGACATGACACCTGACAGGCAGAAAACCCCGCGGAGATGGATAGGGACCTCGGAGGTGTGATAAGATAAGAGATAAGATAAGATCGAAAATAAGATAAGATAAGGAAAGAAAAGTCAATCTCTCAACATCAACCATCACCACCACAAGTACACTGTACAATAATCCAACACTCAATCTTTCCAACATGGCAGACGCAGACGAAGACGCAATCCACCACCCCTCCTCCACCTCCACAAACGACCCCTCAATACACATCGAAACAGACCTATCCGACGAAACGCAAGACTTCCGCCTCCTAAACCACATCTCCCTGTAAGTCAACAACAACAACAACAACACCCACACAACAACAACACAACAAGAAAGAAACTAAACTAACAAAAACCATCCAACCAATTTGGTTGATGTGATATACAATTCAGCCTCTCAGACCCAACAACCCAAACAACCCTCCCCAAACGCGGCGAGAAGGACTTCGAACCAAACCCGACGAACTACCAGTCCGATGTCCTCAGCGCGTCGAGACAGGCTATGCACAATGCGCTCTCGTTCCCAAGACTGCATCATCCGAAGCAGAGGGTTGTTGGCGTTTTTGCTCCGGGGGGTCCGGCGCCGCCTTCTTCTATTACCGGGCCCAGTTCCAGTTCCAAATCTAATTCTAATCTTTCTAATAAGGAGGGTGAGGGTGGTGGTGAGGGTGGTGAGGGTGCTACCGCTGGTACAAAAACAACAACAACAACAACAGCAACAGGCGTATCCCCACACACCTGCGTCTACGTAACAAACCCCAAAGGCCAATACTTCCGAACAATGGGCCAAGCAGACCGCTGGAACCGCATCTGGCTACTCCCCGAAGAAGCGCTGTATCTGCTTGAGCGCGGGAGTTTGGATATCAGGTGGCCTGAGGATTTGACTTCGTCTACCACTACCACCACCACCGCCGCTACCACTACTGGGGAAGAAAAGGGTAGTACGGAGGAAGGGAAGGGGAAAGACGAAACCGAAAATGAAACCCAACAAGAAAAAAAGAAAAAAGAACCAGAACCAGAAATAATGCCACCATTCCCCATGAGCTTACAAGCTGCGTATGCCTGCTTGCTTGGTCGCGGCGGGTTGACGCCGGAGAGGTTCTCCGTGTATACGGGGTTGAGGAGGTTGGGGTATACGCTTATTCGGGCCCCGGGTTGGGATGAGTGTGAGCGTGATGGTGACCATGGCGATAATGGTGCGGTAGGAAGTGAAGAGTCGGGGACCGGGACCGGGACTGTTGCAAGACCGCAGCAAGGCCAGGGATTAGTCGGGTTGCTTGGACGGTTGTTTCGGTGGATATATGAATCGAGCTCGTCGGGTTCGGGTTCGGGGTCGGGGTCGACGGTGACGGGGCCCGTGGTGGGCGTTGGTATTCATCGGAATTATAGTAAGTTATTGACTACTTACTCTCTTTCTTTTTCTTTGACTATGGTTATGGCTGTCGCTATTGACTATGCATGATATAACTGACCAACCAAACAGACGACATCTACCGCAAACTCTCCCTAATCCCCTGGTACGACCCAACAACAACCCCAACAACGACAGCAGCAACAACAACAAAAAACCAAACAACACCCCCCTTCCGCACAACCTTCCACGTCTACAAACCCTCCACACCATTCCGCAAATCAAACCCCCCAGAACCCGACTTCCGCATAGCCGTCATCAACGCCCGAACGCAACCCTCCATCCCCACGTCGGCGCAGCTCGGCGCGCTGCTCGAAACCACCCCGCTTGATCCGCCACGGGGGGAGAAGATGAGTCGGCTTCTCTACATGCGTCTGCGGCATGGGTATAGGAATGTTATTCTGGCGGTTGTGGATCAGGGGGTTGTTAGTTATATTCGGATCGGGGATGCGGCGTTTGGGAAGGAGAGGATCTATGAAGAGAAGGGTGGGTTTAGGTCGAAACATGGGCCGCGGCCGAAGCAGAGGGGGCGATAGAAGCATATCAATTCAATCAGTACGGACTCTACCACGGAGTATCATAAAATCATATAAACGTCTCATCATTCAACCAAGGCTATTCTATGGATGTCTCCCCTGGAATAAGGCCCTTTTTATCCACGGGTAGGATATAGACTGAATAAAAGGGAGGTGCCCGATGATAGGGATATGATCATTTGCTTTGCCATCCGCTTCAGGACGGCCGTCCGCCGTCAATATGTGCAAGGACGGTCGTGGGATGCCCATTGGATGGCCAATTGTGACTGAAACCATGTGCTCCGACTCCTCCCGCTACCTTACGCAACGGCGGACTTTCAAATAGGCGCAGCAATGAGCTATATCATGTGGCTGGATCATCTCAACCTGTCCAAGTTGACTTGGTAGGTAGGGCATACCTAAGGGTATATATCATTAAGGACGCCGCTCGTATATCCTAAGCGGCTATGTTATCCATAACTCCGACGCTTGTAACAAATAGTAGTCATCAATCGTGATACAAGTCATACATCATGACAAGCATCTCCTTCGTGAACATCGTAACAGTTATTTATACCAGGAAAAGAGCAGACACTGCATGAGAGTGAATCAGTACAACAGAACCGATCCCAATCATCCATAGTGATCTTACAATTCAAGTATCCAAATAATCAGCCGCCATTAACAACTCCAAACAGAGTTCCGGCGGAATATCCATGTCAGGCACATTGGCCTGTTCTTTGTTCTTTTCATTGTAGCAGAAATACTCGCATACTTTTTCCAGGACGAGGCCACTGTAATGGTGACCAGTCAGCAACCGTCATAATTGATATAGGAAACTGGTCTTCTGCACATACCTAATATTCTCAAGCACACAACGCCCCGTAATAGCCTCAGAAAAGTTACCTATTAACCAGAACGAGTCAGCATACAAGTTTTCCGTATACACTCAACAAAATAACCGAAACGAATTCCATATGTAATCCCAGGAACACATAGGCCTCATCCACAAAACATTGGACAAAGCCTAGAGTAGACCTGGGAATTAAAGATAACATTTCCTATTTGTTCTTCGCCACTAGAGTGAATCCAGACATTGATAGTGCTGAGCGTAACGCCGGATGCAAAGAAATGGCGTTCCGATAGCAAGCAGTACATAATAAACCAACATATAACAGGGGAACGAACAAGGGGTGTTAGTGTTACTGACTTGAAGGCTCTAGCATGCGTCGAATAGTCCCCGAAACACACGCGGTGCTTCGAGGAATGATATACTCAAAGCCATCCCCCGAGATGAGTGTTACATATTCCGAGGGGGTGGAAGGAGATGGATTCATGATGAGCGATGAGAGAGTGAAAGAAAGAGAGATGGAAGGAAGAAAGAAGGAAGAGAAATTTGTTGTGTGTTCCATTGAGAGGCTTTTTAAATCTGACTAATTGCGGTGGTCCGTGCTTAAGCTCCGAGCGAGCTTCTTCTGACTTCATCGAATTCCGAGCATCCAGATTCCCCAGTCAGTCACTGTTGGAATGTACGGGTTAGAAACAACGATAAATTGCCCGTATAGACTAAAGATATAATGTCCTACTCATATGCCATGCGTCCGCGTCTCTGGGACGCCGTACGCCAATTGCACCCGATTCAATACAGATCAAGCACGGGCACGCTAATCAGGCGAATATCATCAAAACCCGCGAAGAACCTATCCGGAAGATCCTGCATGGTCACCGGCGGCACATCCGGGATCGGATTCGCAATTGCAGAGCGATTCCTACAAGAAGGCGCTGAGAAAGTCGTGCTGGTTGGGAGGTCTTATCCACGACTAGAAGAAGCGGCTATTCGATTACAGGAAGCCGTTTTGAAATCTGGCGCTACTGCCTCTGCTTCTGCTTCTGCTTCTGGTGGTGCTGGTGGTGCTGGTGATGATAAGACGACCCAGTCGACGGAAGGGGATGCTAGCCAGCAGGGCTTGGATGCGCAGTTGAACGAGGACGTGCTGCCGAGTACTGTTGCTACGTCGGACCGAATTGGTCTGTTAGTAGGAGATGTTGCGGATGCTGGGTCTTGGATGCGTGAATTGGAAAATGAATTAGTGCGTGTTATCCTTACTTGGAAATGAGAGACATGCCTCAACCTCTGCTCTGCTCTGATGTCGTCGTCGTCGTCGTCGTCGTTGTTCTTGTTATTGACAACGCTACGGGATAACTGATATCCAACACCACGCTTTCCAGGAAACCATGGATATCCTCATAAACGCCGCAGGGATAACAAACACCACCTTCCTCCCCAAAACCGACCCGGGCGAGATCACCCAAACTCTCCGCACAAACCTCGAAGGCGCAATCCACACCTCACGAGCCCTAATGCGGGCCTCCATACGCGGTCGTCTTAGATCAAAAAAGAACCAAAACCAACCAGGACTCTCAGAACACCCGTCCTCAAAATGCATCATTAACATCTCCTCCCTGCTTGCCATCAAGGCCGGGACGGGGACTGTGCCGTACGCTGCTTCCAAGGCTGGGCTGCTTGGTTTGACCCGCTCGGTAGCGGCGGAGGCCGCAGATACGTTGAAAGATGTGGTGATTCGGTCTAATGCTATTCTTCCGGGTTATATCGAGACTCCCATGGTAGCAGGTGTGTGCATGTCCTTTTCCAGCAAGGGGGGTATGGAGTTATTTACAGGAAACTAACTGGGTTCCGTCTTTGTAGGTTTTGGGGAGAAAGAGACGGCTAGACTCAAGGCCCAGATTCCGCTGCGTCGGTTCGGTCAGGCTAGTGAAGTTGCTGATGCGGCGGTTTTTCTGGCGAGGAATGAGTACGCGAATAACTGTGTTCTTAATTTGGATGGTGGAGCGAGTGCTGTTTAATGGCTGGTCTCTACTATCATAACATGCAGATGGATTATGACTATCCAGGTACAGTGTCCATCTCAAATGAATGACGGAGCAAGAGACATCCCGATCGGTTGAACGTGGCACTATGGCCACTGATCAAATCATTAACGTGACCTACAGCTTTCCATCTGAAAACGCACATACTGAAGGCAAAAGCTCTCCATCTATACGACACCAATATTCATACACATAACATTTTACTATGATACAAGTGGACAGAGCAAAACGGCGAAACAACCACCCACAACGAGGACTCGTTCAAACTCGAACCCAACCCGATATTTTCCATGACCAGACTCCCGTGACAACTTATCTATCTCATCTGAATTTCTCTTGCCCGATTATCAGAAACCAATTAATCAATCATAATAGCACCGCCGGCATCCTCATCCAAAACGATAGGATGATCACCGTCCCCATCAGTCGACACGCCAGCGACACGCTTAGACCGCACCTGCAGGTCTGTCTCTTCGGCCTCGCGCTTGCGCTTCCCCGTTGTCGTTTCGGGGCCGGAGATGCCCGCGACGGGTTCGCTGGTGGGAGCGGGAGCGGGTTTTGGTTTTTGTGGAATTTCAATAAATTTTTCTAAGGTAATGGGCTTGCTCTCTTCCGAGGGAGCTTCAGGTCTGTTTTTATTTTAATTAGTTAGCCTGCGAAGTAATATAAAACTGTTAAGAACAAGAAAAGAATCTCACACTCACATTTGCTCATAAACAACCAACTCAAGATTCACTCGAGGCTTCTCATCATCCTCATCCACAACCGTGACGAAAGTCTCACCCTTAACGCCAAGCTCAGACAGCTTCTTCGGCAGGTTATCCTCCAGGTCGGGGTCATAGATAGTCCCGATCTCGCTACTAAGCGAAATCTCCTCGCCGTAGCCTAATTGCCCACGGAGGATGTATTGGACTAAGTCGTTGAGCGTTGCGCGGGTCGGATCGATGATGATTTTCCCCTGGGCAACGGAGCAAACAGGACAGTTAGGGTTGGGTGGTTTTAAGGAGTCGGAGTTTAGGGCTCGGGCGCCTGACTTTTCGAGGAAAACCTGTTTACGAAAAGTGAGAATTTGTTATAAAACAAATGGATCGAATAGGAGTGGTGAAAGGCATAGTGGACTTTGCTGTATGCATACCATCTTCGCGTTTTGGTAGTCATCTTTCAGCACCTTGAAGGCCTGTAGAGCGCAGATGCTTGCTGTCATCGCGTTCGCCGTAGCAATCGCAGGGATAATATTGCCGGCCATTTCTGAGGGGATATAGTCAGTATATGGTATCGACTATGCTTGCGGCGCTTTGACTCACGTTTGATATCGAACTTAGACTTCGGTTCAATCCCAAATATCTGAGCTCGCAAGTTCGCTGTGGCAGACACGAAATCCAGAGTATCGTCATCATCTTTATCAAAGACGAGAATAGGTTGAACGTCGCTCTTTGACGTATCTTGGAGTGTTCTTAACCGCTTGCTTAGGCGATCCAAACTGTTGCCCCATATTTCCGTCAGTTCAATCGTCCGCCAAATGAAGCCAACGATAAGTAACCAACCTGTCTTTAAAGACCACTAAATCCTCCGCCAGCGTCCACACTCTCTGATCGATGCAGGGAATGGTGGATTCGACAGAGGAGGACTGTTCTTGCAGCTCGTCGAAGTTAAGTGGTTGCGGAGGTTCTCTCGATCTCCACATGTCTTCCATTCCGCGTAGTCGTTCTATGTCTTCTTTGAATACTTTGTTGAATACTTTTTGGGCGAAGTCTGTGTTGCCGATGGATTGACGGATTTCTTTCAGCGCGTTGGCTTCGTTGAGCAGGTTCTCGATTTCCTTGGCTATTTGACTGTTAGCCGTTTTGGATCAGGCTGTTGGTCGTGAGTTGAATTGGAGTGTCTTCAGCTTACCGTTCTCGGAGTCAATTGTCTCGTCGATGTCTGGTGTATCGTCTTCGCTCGTTCCGAATAGCTCCCTTGAAACCAGTCAGCGGATGAAGTCCTCATGCAGCACTGAACTCAAAGACGTACGGAAAAAGATAGCTCTTCGCCCATACAATACAATGAATAGGCTGGCTCGGCGTACTGCGTATAGTACAAACCGGAAACGACTTCGGAACCTCCTTTGAATTACAATCGTAGCATTCGCTAAGTCCCTGGTAACCGAACCGTCAGCGCTTTCTATACCACAATTAATACGAACCCCGTCGTAACATTGTAGAGACGCTACCTTCTTAATCACCTGAACCTGCCCATTAAACCCAGTCGTCCCACTCTCGATAAGCGGTACATTCGCCGACAAGCACATGCGATTGACATGGCGCCTCGCGTCGAGATTATCCAACGCGTTAAACACGACGTTAAACGACGCGAACCAATCGACGTTAAACTGGCTATCCTTGATATTGGCGTGATACGCTTCGAGCTTTGCCTTTGGCTGGAACTTATGCGCAACTTCCTTCGCTACCTAAACACAATCGCGCAACGTGTCAGAATCATCGCAATGAAGCGGCGAAGAGAGCGACGCAGGGGAATCGGGGRGKKGGGGGATATATGAATGCAAAGACGACGAAGGAGGAGGAGGAGGTTGAACAGATCGCGAAGAAGCGAGCACAACGCACCAGAGCTTTCGATTTCTTGATATGCTCGTAGCGGAATAGGAATTGACGGTTCAGATTGCTGAGATCAATGGTGTCGAGGTCTATTACGTGGATTTCGCCAAATCCGGAGAGGAGGAGGTTCTTGAGCAGTTCGCATCCGATTCCACCCGCTCCGACGACGAGGACTCGCGACTATGAGACGTCAATCGCAAGCTCTGGAATTCAGCGATACTATTAATGAGACTTACCTCTCGAATGCGCCTTGAAAGGCTTCCTCCGAGAGATCTCTTAAGATAGGTTTCTCGCGCCATGTTTATTTGGACGGCGAGGAATAGACGACTCCGTTTGGTGTAGGAGGTAGAAATGACAAGAAGAGAATAACCATCAGAGATACTCTAGGCTAGATAGAGGTTGATGCGATGCAGCGATATGACGATGTCGGTTCGCGACTTGAAATGACATCTCTTTGTCTAAAGCCTAGACTTCACCAACATACGGACTGCAGTGATGGAATCCTGCAGGGATCTGCCATTTGCCAGTTGCCAGTTGAAGCTGGACAGTTGCCCCTTGCTTACTAACAGCGATTTCGGAGGCAAAAGAAAAGAGGAATTGAAGCTTCAACCTTTTGACCAGAGAAATAGAATTCTTTGTGACTTGAGAGCATACCTATCATAGATTCACATCGTTGCCCAATCGGTGGTGGAGATACAGAAGTGTGAAGTTGCTCGTGGCTCCTTTCTTCATCATGAATCCATAGAACAACACATTCAAAAGACATAAAGGAATAGACAAGTGACAAGAATAATAAGAAGAATGTCCGACGACGAAGCCGACCCAGAACTGCTAGACCTCCTCCGCCAATCCCTAGGGCAAGCACCAGCAACCGCCAAACCACCACCCCCAGAAACCAGAGTCCTCGAAGGCGCCCAATACGTCTTCGACAATGCCATTGACGTCGCGCTAGACCCAACCAGGACCAGAGAAGCAGCCGAGACAATCTGGCGCTTGATGCAGGAGAAGGAATTCTCCACGCGGACCTGGTCAGAGCATGAGTTGCACCCGAAGACCCGGGATGAGAGTGCGGTCGAGTTCATCTTTGTTATGGATCTGTTGAATTTTAGTTTCTGGTCCGGGGAGGCGGATGTAGAGAGGCGGTTTGCTGTTGATTATCGGGGGAGGAAGTGGACGGGGTATTGGGCGTTGGTTGCTGCGTTGAGGAGGGCGTTGGATGAGGGTATGTTTATGTTTATGGTTTACCTATCCTATGCCATCTTTTTGTTGATGAAGAGGAAGAAGATTGAAGATTTGCTAACCGGTGAACGCAGGGATACCTATCACCAGCCCTGAGTACTGGGCGGATCATGACCAATGCACCGATGAAGTGCTGAAGCACGTCTTCCGATCCGCAACGGACGAGGGCATCCCCTTGTTCGAGGAGCGAGTGCAATGCCTGCGCGAGGCCGGAAATGTTCTCTGTGAGGTACCCAGCTCATTCATTCCCTATGGCTGCCAAACCTCAGTCGTAACCTATACCTAATGCTAAGAAACATCATCCAACCGTTCAAAGAAATTCGATGGCACCTTCACCAACTGCATCTACGATGCCAATCACTCAGCAGCAGGTCTTGTGAACCTGCTCGCCGAGAACTTCTCATGCTTCCGAGACGAAGCCGTTTTCCACGGAAAGAGGGTGCGGTTATATAAACGGGCTCAGATCCTGGTCGCTGACATCTGGGCCTGCTTTAATGGCCAGGGTTATGGGGAGTTTTCCGATATTGACAAGATTACCATGTTTGCAGGTACGTTACTGCCTCTTGACCCCTGCTCTGCACGATCTTGTGAAACTTAACAACCTAACCAATGATTATAGACTACCGCATCCCGCAAATCCTCTACCACCTAGGCTGCCTCCGATACTCCCCGCCATTGGAGTCGCATATCCGACAGCTCAAGCCCCTACCAAGCGGCTCAACTTGGGAAGTTGAAATCCGAGGCACGACCATCTGGTGCATAGAGCTCATCAAACGCGAAATCGAACGACGACATCCAGAGGCCAAAGTCGCCAAACCGCATTCACAATTACAATCACATCACAGTCACCACGCATCATTTTCTAACGGCAACTCGCTCGGAAATGGCACCATAAATGGCAACGGTACCACCAATGGCAATGGCACCAACGGCACCAGCAATGGTAATGCTAATGGTAATGGTAATGGCGTCGGAGACCTGGAGTCTCCCGCTACTACCGCTACCACTACCGCTGCTGCTACCGGCCTGAATGCGATTCTGATCGATTTCTTCCTTTACGATACAATGAAGTCGCTCGAGAAGCAGAATCTCGAGGTTATTCCTCATCATCGGACTAGGAGTATTTGGTATTGATGTCGGTTTGGGAGGGGTTGGATGGTTTTCTTTCTTAATTTCCTGCACGTTGCAATACAGGCTATTCCTGGTTTGTGTTCGTCTTTCTATTGGAGGTTATGCGAGTCTGGTTCCTTTGCGGATTGGGTTGGGTGATTCTTTGCTTATGAGCGTGTTTATACGGAGTACCAGTTGACTTGGACAGTGATTGTTAGACTTGGACCATATGCCTAGACTCTAGAGATGGATAGAAATAGATGTACAATGCAAATCGTATAATCATTCAAGGGGTATCATACGCTCATATCAAAAGAAACATCCGAAAAGCAGACGACATATCAGTTCAACCTCTTACTCCGCTGCGGCGCTGCCCACGCCTCTCCAACTTCTCAATCCTCTGCAATATCTCAGCCTTCCACTCCAAAAAGTCCTCCTGCCTCTCCTCACTCAACCAATCCACACGATCCTGCATCATAGTCCCCAGACCAGGCAGAAGCCCACCTCTCGACGAATCCCGGGACGACAATAAGAGCGACGAATCCGCACCATGAAACTTGGCCTTCTTAGGCATAACCCCAGCATTATCCTTCTCGGAATCAGCCCCGGCAGCGTCCTCTCCATCCAAATCCCCCACCATAGGGACGTTTTCGAACCATTCGTTCCCATTCGCCCAGCCCAGTTCCATGATTAATGCTATCCACTGATCAACGTCTACTTTATGTTTTTTCTCCGTAGATGGAAAACCAAGACTGACGAGGGCGGTCTGGCGCATTTCGGCAAAGGTTTTCTTGTCGAGCTTTTTGGGTTCGGGTGGTTTAGAATCGGAATCGGCATCGGAATTTTTGGCTTTTGATGATGATGATTCTGTTGTCGTTTTTGTTGTCATTGTTGCTGTTGGGGGAGGGTTTCGCCGTCTAGCAAGGACGAGAAAGTACACGGCGACGATTAGGGCGTTGACAAGTTCCTTGAATTCATTGTCATTCTCCACGTCCCGCGTGGATAGGACTGGGTCTAAGAATTCCAGCATCTCGCCGTCTGCATTTTCATTATCAAGACCGCTCGAGCGTGTCGCGACAAGATGCAAAATGGACGAAACCCCAGCGAAGATATGCGGAGGAAGCGTTTTTGACACTGGCGGTCGTGACCAGGTGCTTCTTCGCGGAGCTGGAGTCGAGAGCGTCTTGCATACTGCCCGGATGTTTGCCATCACCCAACCCGGTGCATCGGGTACGGGATTAGTTGGGCGTGATGTCGAGCCATTGGGACGAGTCGGTTTTGCCGTGGTCGTCTTCCGTACTATTGATGGTGGCGAAGGAGCTGATGTTCGCTTAGGAGATCCGTCTGCCGTTCTCTTCACTGGTGCGGTTCTGCTAGGCGTGTCTTGGAGGGCTCTGGGTGTTGTTGTTTTCGGAGGCGTCCGCGCTGATCTCGGTGTCGATGCACCAGATGCTGCTCGTGAAGGCGTTAATTCGCCGGCCGCGGAACGCTTCGTCTCGGATATGCTACTCGTTAACGAGCGGTCGAGGAGAGCAAATAGTTTCTTGTAGACGCGTGGTGGGCATGGAGGATGTCCCATTAACGGGGGGAGTTTTAGGGCTCGACTTAGCCTGTCGTATCCGGACCGTTAGCATTGACTGGCTGATGGTAGTAAGAGTAAGACTAGTAAACGGAAGCGACTTCACACCTTCTGCAGGCAATCTCGGCACAGGCATATGGCCGCGCGATCTCCTCCTCTGGCTTTAGGCTGGTAGAGTAGCTGCGGGATTGCGCGACGAGGGATAGGGACAGGCTGAGGAGTTGTGGCGGGAGGTCGTTGGCGTGAGTGGGCAATTGAGTAGCGAGAGCCTGTTCCACGGGTCTATTGTTCATTTTGGATACTAATAGTAGTAGTAGTAGTAGTATATAGTAGTTCTACAGCAGAGCGTCGACTGAAGTGGTTGTTTTCTAGAGGTGATGACTAAGATCGATACCTACCTAATCGGGAAGATCTGAAGCTGTTTACTTCCACCATTCCACTTCCACAGAGACATACACCAGGATAGAATAGGATAGGATAGGATAGGAACATGTCAGTCACTGTAAGTTGACCCTCGAAATCCCCAGATTCCACCTCACTAACGCCATGCCACAGCTCCATACCACCCACGGAGACCTCAAGGTCGAGCTCTTCTGCGAAACAGTCCCGCGAACAGCAGAGGTACGCTACGCCCTCCTGGCAATCGCAACAAGCATACCAATTCCCCAAAACTTACAATAAAAACAGAACTTCCTCGCCCTCTGCGCAACAGGCGCATACAACAACACCCCCTTCCACCGACTAATCCCCGGCTTCATGATCCAAGGCGGCGACATCTCCCTCGGCCAAGCCAACCAACAACGACAACAACAACAACAAGAACAACAACACCAACCCCTCCCCTTCGACATCCCCAAAGGCGGCACCTCAATCCACCACCCCTCCGCCCTAAACCAAGAAATCCACCTCCCAGCCCTCCGCCACAGCACGCGCGGCGTGCTCTCCATGGCCGCCCGCCCACTGAAAGACCCCACAGCACCGGGCTCGCAAAACGCCACCGGGAACACGATCAACGGGAGCCAGTTCTTCGTGACCTTTGCGCCGGCGCCGCATTTGGATGGTGCCAGTACGGTCTTTGGGAAGGTGTTGAATGTCAATCCGCAGGATTTGGGGGGTGATGTGCTCACCAGGCTTGAGAGGGCGGAGGTCAAGGTTGATAAGAAGGGGAGAGTCGTGCAGGGTGGTTCTGGGTTGGAGTTGGGGATTAAGTCGGTGACTATTCATGCGAATCCGTTTGCGAAGTGATTTTTTGTTCTTTTATGACCGGTGGTCGTCGCCGGTTTGGGATATGCGTATGGGGGGAATTATTCGTCAGAAGGAATTGACGATGGATGGCCGCCGCCGTGCGGGTTACCGGTTTCATTGCTGGTTGAGGTCTCTCGATTTGGACGGGGAGTCCTCGCCCTTGCCGACGGAGTCCTAGCCGGCGCCGTTCATGTTCTACCGATTCGGACATGCATTGAAAGGAATCGATGCATTTGGAAGGCTCATCTTCCTATAAGAGCCGCACCCAGTGTTGGCCGCATCGCGCTCAAGGGACTGCAATTCCATGTGGGATGGAAAATTACAGTCTATCCTGCAGGGACAGCCATTCTACATACATTCTGAAATACGAATGAAGCATTTTCACCACGCAAGAGAAAGAAAAATCATCATTATGTAAATTGAGCAACTTTTTCAATCCAAATCCAAACACGGACAGGACAGTCATACCCACCAGATAGAACCAACAACACCGATAACAACCCAGTCTCACGGATATCGAGATATAAACAAGACCGGAAGGAATATCAAATGCAACATCATGCCTCTAGACAAACGACGCAACCAACGAACAAAAACAAAAGCAAGTCATGGGAATCGTAAAACAGCGGAAGAACGTAAGCACTCAAGATAAGTCAAAGCATAAGAGGCCATCGTAGCTCATCACGATTTCTGTTCCTTACTGCCCTCCTTCTGCTCAACGTCGTTCTCGTAGCCCTCGACCTTCATGTCCTTCAATCCCAATTCGTCTTCCTCTTCATCGGTACGAGTATACTCTTCAATGACGAGTTGCGGATCGGGAGCTGGTGAACATAGATCCTGGACGTAGCTGTTGGCCATGGGATCCTCCAGCACAACGCTGAATTTCAGATCTCCCTTGATCGCAGAATCAAGACGGCTAAAGAAGCGGTTCCACTTGTCCCTGAGATCGGTTGGCATCGAGTCACCTCCGGAACCAGCGGTGTCTTCGACATCAAAAATTTGGCCACGCAGCTGGTCACGAATCTCAGTGAAGAGACCCTCAATGGTGGTGAACCGACCGCCCAAGGTTCCAGGCTGTACTGTCATTTCGAGATCCTCGCAAATCAAAGCGCACGTGTCGGACTTGAGGACGTCACGGGAAAGATCTGCGATATTCTCCACCTTGACCGTGACTCGCTTACCCTTCTCCGGAACCTCACCCCCGGTCTTTACGTCGTTTGTGCGGTAGCCACAATGTTGGCAGACCGTGCTCCAGATGAAGACTTCCTTGAAGTGAGGGATGTTGACTTTCTGCATGTTGACGCTGCAGGGCTTGGTGCAACCAGGGCATTCGGCAGGAAGTGTGTAGACTTTTCCATCGATGATGTCGTCTTCCAGATCAGCAGCTTCCTTCATATTACCCTCTTCGCGTTTCACTGCTTCCGGATCAGCGGCGAGTCCGAGGGCTTCGTTCTGTTCGTGGGTTCGAGGGTAGTCTTGTCGTCTGTACTTATTGCCTCTGTCGTTGGGGCTCGGTGCAATCCATGAATTCCCAGTTGGGTCATCCAAGGAGACAGTGAAGGGGAAGGCCTCTCTCGCCAACATCTTCTCAAGGTTCTGGATTATCGGTTCTAGAGCATTGTAAAGTTCAGGAACCTGGATTCTGCGCAACGGTTGTTCACTCGATAGAGACTCGTGGATCCTCTGTACAACTCCCTCGACGGTAGAAAGCTGGCTTTCGCCCTTTGGCATCTCAATTCCGAGAGACTCATGTTTGAAGATTGCGGTGTCGCTTTTGACAACCTGTCTTTGGAGGTCGGCCTCGTTCTCGATATTCACGGTGTATTTTGTTCCTTGCTCTTGAATTTGGCTTGCGGATTTTATCGAGTTGTCTTTGAAATCGCAATGGGGGCATTCGAAAGAATCGAGAATAACATCGCGGAAGAAGGGCACGCGAATTAGCAGCATTCTCGTCGTTCCCTACAATGATCTGTCAGTACCAAGCTCACGCTGCCATAAGTCAATTCCCGCAAGAAGAACATACATTTCTATGACAGTTCATGCACATGCTCTCCAGAGTCATGAGGCCAGTGTCATCGTTCCTCTCCACCAATTCGTCGAGCTTCTGAAACTGCGACTCCCCGGCACCATTCTGGGTGACTGTATCCTTTGCTTCTGCGGACATGATGTGCGACGGCGTATTTTACCAGTGTAAATATCAGAGTGAGAAGTGGAAATTGTAAGAACCAAAAGTTTGCCTCAGAAAAAAATCCAAAAAGTCTTTCTTTGATTTTCCACCGTGGCGGGGAATCGCCATTTCGGGTTTAGCGCCCGTTGCTGCCCCGCGCTAGTCCTAATGTAGAACGGAGATGAAGCGCCGATTGTCCGAAGAAAAGCTCCAAAAGTGAGAAGAGACAGCCAAAAGAAATACCACCAGAACAATTGACGACTACTGGAGGAAGTCAAATAGCCCCAAGGAAGACGAAGAGTCGGCTTGCGATCGTTGTTTTGATGCCAGGAGAGCCTGTAGTCCTCCCTGTTTCCTGGCCTTGGCTCTTTTCTTGCTGCTGGCGTTCTCAGCAGCTTTGCTCTCTTGCACGTTCTCCGACGTGCCAGTGCCCTGGAGAGGATCTTTTCCACTGGTAGAGGGACCGGCCGCAGTTGCAGACTGCTGAACGGTTGGCGTAGTAGTTCGCGATGAAGGATTGGTTCGAACAATCTCCTGTCGACGAGGTTTTACCGTCTTTCGATGGCACCGAAGACATTTGAACACAGTGGCATCGACGGGTGCGTCCTTGGCTGTCTGTTTCTTAGACCGTTTCCCTTTCGTTTTTCTTTTGACTTGGGTAGTTTTGGTCCATTCGGGCTTTCTTATGCTTCCACACGCTCCACAGGCGGTTTCATGCTGTCGTTTATTCAGCGGTTTGAAGTCTTCGTGGAGTATTTGGTTGTGAACTGCCAGCAAGTGAGCTGATGTAGACGGGCTCTGGGAGACCAGGAAATCGGCAGATTCCTTGAGATACTGTAGTCGTAAGGAACATTCACTGGGAGGCATGATGCTGGACGGTAATGGAGAATTCCAGTTGCCAGCGATGAGGAGAGTAGATGGACATGTTTTGCTCGTTTGTTGAAGAAAAGTCTCCCGCCAATAATCTCGACTCGTGATTCTTTACTTCTACTTCTTCACCTTTTTATCCTGCTACTTCCGTTTCTTTTTTTCCTACAATTTTTTCCAAGCACGCATTGTCTATTTCTTGCCGTTAGACGTAGCGCTGGTTTCTATCACCAGCACGGTTATTTAGTGGCCAGGGCCAACAACCAACTGGTGTCATCAATAGCAAGGACTTCATCAACCTTTCAAGATGGCATGGAAACCTCCTTCTCGTTCCATCAGGGTAGCCCTTGAAGGCTGTGTGAGTGCCATCAATATCCCGTCTCTAATACAGAAATGAAGTGAAACTAACATCTCGGACATCTCAGGGACATGGCACTTTGCACAATATCTACGCTTCAGTTGAAAGGGCTGCCGCTCTCAAAGGGTGGGATGGCGTTGATTTGCTTATTATCGGCGGTGACTTTCAGGTTGATCCCTCCCAGTTTTCTACGATTTTTTTTTTTTTTTTTTTTTTTTTTTTTTTTTTTTTGTATACTCATTCTGACTGGGGATCATAGGCCTTGCGAAACTCAAACGACGTAGCATGCATGTCCGTTCCAAACAAATTCAAAGCAATAGGGGACTTCCACGAGTACTACAGTGGAAGACGCATTGCTCCATACCTGACTATTTTTATTGGAGGTAATCATGAGGCCAGTAACTATCTCTTCGAACTCTACTATGGCGGTTGGGTTGCCCCAAATATTTACTACCTTGGTGCTGCCAATGTTATCCGCTGCGGACCCCTCCGAATTGCTGGTATGTCTGGGATCTGGAAAGGTTACGACTACAGGAAGCCTCACTATGAGAGATTGCCATACAATCAAGATGACATCCACGGTATTTACCACGTCAGAGAGCTAGATGTTCGCAAGCTTCTCCAGATTCGGACCCAGGTTGACCTTGGTCTCTCGCACGACTGGCCTAAGGGAGTTGAACTCTTAGGTGACTATGAGTCACTTTTTCGACGCAAGACGGGGTTTCGTAAAGATTCTAACCAGGGCAGACTGGGCAGTGTAGCGGCAAAATACGTTCTTGACCGTCTGCGTCCTGCCTACTGGTTTTCGGCGCATTTGCACGTCAAATATGCCGCTTCCATTCAGCATGGTGAATACATACCCGCAAGGGGCCCGAAGTCAAAGTTGGAACCTGCTTCGCAGAAGTCCAGCTTACAGGCTCCGCAACCCCAACAAGCCCAAAAAATACCCTATTCTTTCGGCTTGGATGGCTCCATTTTGACATCCATGCTTGATGACGACGAAGAAAGCACTGCTCCAAACGTGGACCATGCTCAACAGGACACTGGGGATAATGAAACCGTCCCTAGGACCCAGAACGACAACGTTGTCTCGGAACCAAACAAGACTGAGCCAGGTCCAGCCAGCGAGATTACTCAGGACATTGCTCATGAATCGCCCGAAAACAAGTTGAATGCAGATCCTGGTTCTGCAGGAATCACTCATGCAGAAAACACTCAAGACCCGGTATCTGCATGGAATAATTTCTACCATGTGGCTGCCGAAAATGAAGCGGTCGAGAGAGCTCGTTTTGATGAAGGGGACAGGCTTCAAGGCGGCCGCAACCCTGATACCAGGCATGACATAACCTGGCATAGAGTCGACGTCGGTGAAGACGGTGTCGGTAGGAGATTTATAGAAACCGAGAGACCCGAAATCTTGCAGGAACGCGAAAGCAAAAAACAGAAAGTTGAACACGGAACAGACACAGTCAAAAACTCGGACGAGATAGACTTGGACTTGGATAGTGACTCTGACAATGAGGTTGCTAACGCCGCGACCAGTGAACGCAAGAGTGCCAATGAGCATGGGACATCTTCGAAAGCAAGTGATGCGAATATGGCTGCGGAGAACACCCCGAAAGGCCTTCCTAACGAAGAGGGAGGTGTTCCTGAAGAACTTCGAAGTCAACTCCCTGCCAGTTTTGCACGTCCTGAACCGGCTCAGACGGCGGTAATTAACGGGCCCTTGCCAAGAGACATAAACAACACCGTTACGCAGTTCCTTGCCTTGGATAAGTGCCTTCCACGTAATGACTTCCTTCAACTCACAGAATTCCATACTATTTCAGATCAAGACAATGTTCAGTCTGAACGACCATATCGTCTACAATACGACAAAGAATGGCTTGCAATAACCCGGGTTTTCGCCAACGACCTTCATCTGGGCGATCCCAACGCCAGAGCCTCTCCGGACAAAGGAGATCTCTACTACGAACCTCTGATCAAACGAGAGGAAGAATGGATCGAGGAAAATGTGGTGAAACCTGGAAAGCTGACTATTCCGGACAACTTTACGCCGACTGCCCCATTCTACGACCCTTCTGTCCCTGTCGACACTAATGAGATGCCTCCTGAGTATCCTAACCCCCAGACTGCTCAGTTCTGCGAATTAATAGGGATCGAGAACAAGTTCCGTCTTAGTGACGAAGAGCGCCAGGCGCGTATGGAAGCTGGACCACGACCCGAGCCTGAACCTAAGGGCCCGCCCCGGTTCCAACAACGAGGTCGTCGTGGTGGAAATCGTGGCCCTCGCCGTTGGTTGTAATCGAGACCTATCATAATTGAGTGCTAGACTTGTTTGGCCATCATGGCTATACCGGCTGCTATGAAGTCTAAGCCCCAAACAGCATTATCCTACGACTTAATCATCCAGCGACTGCCGATGCTTACTCTCTTCCGACTTGAAGTATGATGCTTCAATGTTCTCTGCAATAACTGAAACGAAGAGGCTCGTGATAGTTCCATCCTCCAAGTCAATATATGCTTCGACAATTTCAATGTTGAAGTTCATTATCGAATCCTGCTTCACGTTCATCATTATTATTGCTTTAGAGGTGTCATGTATCACTTAGGACGTTACGACTACATACATACGAGCAACGGAAAAAATGGAAAAGACATTGATATTATAGATCTTGCAGAGACAAGTAACTGATAAAGTAGAATTCCAGAGCGAGACGACTGACTGGAGTTAGGATAGCGACGCCACCAAATCAATGCAACCATAGCTAAGGGAAACGTTGCGGACATTGGAAAATCAGAATTGAAAGTCGTGACACTAAGAAGAGAGGAATTAGGCATATCATACGGCCTCGCAATGTGAAACGGTGAGCCTGCATCCAGAAAGGCATAATAATCAACAGTTACCGTCGTCATCACCGAGACAAGGGACACACCATTTCATGCCGTTTGACACAGTATTCGAACCAGGCAGCGTCTAACATAGCAGGCCCAGTAAAGTTAGAACCCAAGTACTTGGTCTCAAGCGCAATCGAGCCAGATGAAGTTGTCGCATACTACCACAGCAAGAATGTCGCGGCTCAAACCTGTTGTTTTCCGCTTTGCACTGTCCGCGACGTCTTCGACAAGACGACGATAATAATGTTAGGTAGAATAAATTCATGCTAATGCATTCCGTCCCATAGTTAATATACATGTACATATCATATAAAGCATTAGGACAAGCAGTTTCACTCAATCTCCTCAATCCTTGGCTTTTCATTTCCTTCCCTTCCAGCCAAAGGACTGACACTTAGGCCAGCAATCCTGTCACCCAACTCCAAACGCTCTTCCATGTCCCGATTCCTATCATGGGTTCCAACTCCCCATAGCAAGGATTTTTCCGACCAGGCCTCAAGACTCTCGATAAGCACGCGGATATGACCACGAGCAATACCGTCTGTCTCGCGGTCCTCAACATATCTCAGCGTACGGAGCATATGCGGAATGTTTCCAATCGTGGCGGGTCCGCCGCCATGGCCTCTCGTTGCAGGAGCGACGGGGACGTCGGTAAGGGAGAAGCCAAAGTCCACGGCTGCAGCTCCGCGCGTTTCCCGGGCAGTGTCGAGGGCTTTGAGAATATCAAGAATGAGGACGATACTGGCGCGTCGGAGGATTGCACTTTCCGGATCTGGTTCCAGCGTTAGGATTGACAGGGCGAGATCAACTGAAGACGAGGCAATGGACGGCCCAAGGCCTAGTATATTTGTTTGGACGGCGGTTGCGAGTATGGAAATTGCGGATGTACGAGCCCGGAGGTCATCGGGATTTTCGTCTGCAGCTGCACCGGAGACCCAGGCGGAAAGAGTTTTGGCGGAGAAAGCGGCTTGCTCGGGGGTTTCGGAGTCGTCATCGCCATCATCGCGATGTTGTCCAACATCGTGAGTTGCTTCCGATGTTGACGGCTCGGGCGAAGGTATGCGCCATCCCGGTCCCAAGGGTGGATCCTGCTTACGGCTTTCACGATCCCTTTCACGCTGTTCCTTCTCGAGCTGCTGTTTCCGGCGTTTCTGCATTTCGGGTTTCTGTCCTCGTCTGCCAGCCACGGATATCATGCCTTCACCAAATATCCTGGCAGTATCCCCTGTCAGGGCTTCTCCGAGATCCTGGACAGTGCGGAGTAAGGACTCGCCGATTTTGAGTCGCTGGTTGAGGGTTCGTTCCTCCGTCCTATCCGCGTACTGCTCGACAAGCGTTTTTACGACTGTTCGTGAATGCTTCGAGGCCAATGTTCCAATTAGCTTGATAGCGTTCAAGTATATAAATTCCTCGTTGGCGGCTGATTCCGAAACAGGGTCTGTTATAATCGACATTAACAGTGTCAAGGTCGACGGAACGTCGAGAACAGGGGAAGACTTCTTAATCAAATCTGATAGAAGTGAGAGTCCCTCTGCTTGCACCGGGGGCATATCCGAGTTGAGGTTCGTTAATGCTTGACGATGAGTGTCAAGGTCGGAAATATGGGAAGGCTTCTGCGCAGTTTCTTGTTTCTCTTGTTCTTCTGGGTAGACAAGCTGGACTTCAAGCAGCATTGATGCTGTCGTGCCTGGTTTCGACAGTGACGATGGAAGTTGAGGAAGTAACTGGTCCAATGCTGATTTGATGTTCTCAAGAATTGGCCGGATCTCCTGGGATGGAGAAAACCCTGGGGAAGCGAGGATGGTAGACAGTAAGCTAAATACTGCTGACAGCAACTCAGTTGAGTCTCCTTGAGCCGAGCCATCTTCTGCTAGTCCATTTTCTTCCTTGGAGACAATATTGGACAGAGACGATAGCGATACTCCTCCAGCAGCATGTCCTTGTCTTCTTCGGCTTCCTGCTTTTATTTGACCAAGTTCCCCATCTATGAGTTGTTTTATGAGCTCGAGAATCCTCAAAGGGCGGCGTGACAGGATATCTTTGAAGTTATCGAGTAATTTGCCAGCGATTTTCGCACTAACTAGCTTCCGGACTGTACTCTCGGATTCGTCCGTTTCTCCTCCAATCGCCGGTCGACTTGAAGATGTATGATCCTCGGAAGGTAGCAACCAAGCTCGGCTCACAAACAGAAAGATATCACCCGTGCGTTCCTCGCTCCTAGGGTCAGAGCTTAGGAGTTTGACGAACAATTCAGTGCGGCATTCCAACGCATCCATTAACTGTACGAAATTGAAAGGGTCGGTACTGGTTGCCTTGCGGCTTCTCAACGACACCCCATTATTTCGTCCGCGGCAATATGACCAAGTGGCGCCGCCGTCGTATAGAAGATTGTTGCATAACTTCTGAAGCGGTTCCAAGCCCACCGATATACCAAAGAAAGTCTGCAGCAATGACATGACCTTCTCGTGCATAGTAGATAGCTCTTCTTCCAATGCAAAGCATGCTAAGCCCCACAACGGAAGGAGTATGGGAGAAACGAGCCTCTTAACAAGGCCAGGATTCGGATGTTGCAGTGCTATTATTTCCAGCCTCTCAACCGCTAGTCGAACAGTCGACTCTCCCACCAAAACTTGGTCTTCTAGGTCACCGTTTGCACTGTGAGAAAAGGCTTCTCCTTCGGCATAATGCTGCATCCACTTCCTAGATCGACTGTCAAGTGTTCCAGTGAGAACCTTGAAGATAGGTTCTACAAATATAGAATGTCCAATCTTCCCAGGTGCCCCGTAAGCTCGTTTACCAAGAACTCCATTACCAATAACATAAGCTGCAGTTCTTCTTAAATCCAGGTCAGCTCCGTCGAGTAATGCCAACAGCTGCGGTGCAATCTGTAGAAAATAGGTATCCGGATCCATATCTCGAGGCACGGAAGAAAGTAATTGAGATATTTGCATAATGGCTTGTACGGTGAAATGTGGACCGCTTGATGCTTGATCTTGAGCCTCTTTCCCCAGTGAAGGGGCAAGTTGGGAGGCTATAAAATGTATCGTCTGTAGCACACCATCTTGCCGAAGAGGTACACGGGAAAGTTCACCGGAGATTGCGGACTTCAACCAAGGAGCAGTATCCGTTTGAAGGAAGCTGGTTAAGGTAGATAGCAGGACTGACGTCGGAGTTCTGCAACCTTTAGTTACTATGAGATCTCTCGCAAAAGGTAACAATAGACGTACTCATTAATGACTTTCCCTAGCGCCGCTCTGTAACGGTTCTTTTCATCAGCGACAAGATTTGAATTATAAGCTAAGTCTGCTGTGCCACTAATCAGGTCGCTTAGTAGCCGACCACGAATGACGATCTGTATGCTCGGCCGTTCATCGAAGACAATTTCAAGAAAAGCTGACATTATACGATCAAGGAGAGCCTCATTCTGCGGATGGTTGCCAGAAATAGTAGCAGATGGTTTAGCAATGACCCCGGCAGGTAGTACAGAGATAACCCTCGACTGAAGGGGTATGCCCGCTCCTATTGAGAGCGACGGATAGAACCCTTCAAGCGAAATCAAATCCAACAACGCATGTAGTAATCGTCGCCGTTTTGCATCTTCCAAGGCCACATCCTCTGTCTCAACATTCGCGCGATCAGACTGATCAACAACTTCTACCAGGGCAACAAAAGCTGCGTGGATACGGATGAGGATGGCTAGAGCTCTCTCTATAACAGCGGTCCTAGCGTAGGAATCATCCTCAACACGCAGGGACAGACTTTTTCCCAAGATCTCTATAAGAGAGCTACCGCGATGTGACTTTATTTCCTCTTATAAACGGTTAGCTTCGTCGAGATGAGTATTAAGCACTGAGACTAAGTGCATGCCTCGATCAAGTATCGGTTTCAAGAACGCGTTTGCAGCGTCAAACGCTTCTTTGACCCTTCTGGCGTCTCCCATCATCATCGGCGTAATTCAGTCTGAAAGAGTTCCATGACTGACAACAAGAGTCTGCTGCCTTGAGATTCTAACCAGGTTTTGTGTTCGAAAGAGGAGGCAAAACGTATGTCTGTTTGGTTTGTTTGCAACAAACCTTTTCACGTGATTAAATATGGGTCTTACTGTCACATGACCATGAATGGACGCGTAATGGACCCACACCCGCGACTGTTGTCAACCTCCTTTTTTTCTGTCCTCTTCTTCCTTTCACTCTCCTTCTTTCTTCCACCTTTGCAACCGCATCTCGAATCGGTTTCAAGATACCTTTTGAAGACGGTCTGGTCATTGTCGTTTGGAATTCTTGTTCATTTGCCCAAGTCATTTGTGCCTTCTGTTGGACTCATCGTCTGAAAAACGTGTCGCGCGTACGTCTTGTCTCTGAGATTGCTTGTCCTCGACCTCTTGCCCAAGTGGCATACCTTGCACAATTGGACCCTCCTCACAGTCTTTCAATCACCATCTGTTCACTGCTCCCTCGGCGTGCTTATGTCTCTACGATGCTTGTTGCTGCGTGCGAGCATAAAGCTACTTAGAGGGAGAATAGATGGAGGTTGGAACTTAACCCTAATTTCTTCGTCGGTTTAATGCCTCTTACGGCAACGAGTTTCACGACTTACGCATACCGGATATTCGATTAGCCGAGTTGGTCCATCCAGGACCGAGGAGGTAAAAGGTATTCGGGGTCCAGAGCCTGTAACAGGGCAACAAAAGAAGGTTCACCATGCGTTCTAAGCTCCCCTAGGGGACACGCGTCGGTTTACTGATGCTGGAGATTTATGCGGGTCACAATGGGATGGTCGGTCTATGCTTGAATTCAGTGTCCCTGGGAGAGAGAATGGGTGAAACATGCCGGGCGCCTCTGCTTGGGAGGCTGCTTCCGGGTATCTCAATGGTAGCGCATGGCTCTTGCTGCTGACATCCTTTTATGTTGGCATCTGCATTGAGTTCTTAAAATATATTCGACACTTTCTTCAGAGATTTTGGATTTGTGACATTGAACACAACAATACTGTTGCTTGCGACAGGTGCCTACGATCGGTCATGGCGTCAGTATGTAAGCAGGATCCACTCGTCGGAAAGCAGCATGCTTCTCTGGTAATGCCCAGGCATTACTTTAGGAATCAGTTGCAGCGAGGTCCTGTGGTTCTATTGGCGAGTGGCTTCTTTTGGACGGTGATATGCCGACCAAAATTTTGGCTTGTTGTCTTGTTCCGGTTGTCAGTCAGTCCAAGGAAGTTGTGTTTTGCTTTGATTCAAGTCTACCTCCCTTCGGACATGTTTCCTACCTCGAGTCGCCTGGGCGACTCGTACCCATTCTCCAACTTCCGGGCTCTTGTTTTCTTGGTCCACTGGAGGCTAGTCGACCTGTAGACACGGCACCAGCTCTTTGTCTACACTCCGTCAGGAGGTCCCGATCGGTCGTGTTAACCGTCTCTTTGCAAGGCAGCTTGCAAATTGATTGATGGGCGCCGACACCGGCGACGAAGGTTTCGTTGCCCCTCCCTTTGGGGAGAAGGAAGCGGTTTTTGTGGATGTTATTTGTTCGCTTCTAAAATGCCCTCCCGGCTTGTCTTGTGGAGAGGAAACAAAAATCTGTCCCTGAGGGTCCTGTGCTTACACACAAGAGGAAGTGGGCTTTGCCGGTCCAGAAACGACATTTCGTTGACGCAGCGATGAGTTGGAAAGACTTTGGGAGACGGAGGGCGTATTGATTGTCAGCGGGCTTGGACAAACTTAGAATCAGACGATTGAAGGCTGGTCACCGTTTTCTCAGAAAGGCGTCCGTCACTGAGGAGAGTGCGAGTTGTGTTCATTCTGCTACCGTCAGTTTCCTGTTCGTTCTTCTGTCTCTCAAACGGCTCTCCTCGAGCTTGGATTCACACACGACCATTAAAATTCTCCAGTGGCAGCAATTGGTCTAGTTGGGGCTTAGCAACGAGCACTTCTCTGCACTCGACCATCGGGCTGGCTTCTTGTTCGCTATGTGGTCGTTTCTGTTCTGGGTACTCGGTTGAATAGTGACACATCCATCAGACGGCGTTGTACGGGACCTCTCAAGAGTGAGGATCAAAGCTTAGGCTTGTCTGTACTCCCTGAACTGTTGCTGTCTACAATTCGACTGAGAATGCCTAGGACGCTGGGATCGTACCCTGGACAGAGCCGCGTTGGTGGCGAACGAGAATTGCTTAAGCTTACAATATTACGCCAATTGTATGTGCTGCGGGAAAGGATTTTTGTGTGGAACATGTCGCTGGAGTGTTTGGGATGATGAGTGGAACTTGCAGGACTGGCGATGGCAAATGGACAGCCGTTTCCTCCTAGGAGGGAACGGCCTCTTTTTTTCTTATAAGTCTCCCCAATCCCTCTGTTATAAAATGTGGCTAACTACCTGCTAGGCGTCGTGAGGGCAACCGACCTTTCTTCGAATGGAGAAGTGATGTGGTCTGACAGGTTATAGGCTTAATAGCCGTGAGCATCGGCCTTGTTATCGTTATCGTCGTTTTGTCGTCGAGGGAGAGCAATATTGTCGCAACGGTGCAGCCCAAGTCGCATATCAGGATTTACGAAGAACAGACTAGGACTCCCTGGCAGTCTATAGCCAATTCGACTCTATATTTCCTAAATACTACTGGATGCCCCCAGACCAGATAGTCAGGAGTCAAAATAACCAATCCGCTCATTTAGATTCACGCGTGCGCCGTTCCAAAATAATCCATACGTACCTGGGTTTCATTACAAGCTGTCATGGTTTAGAATTGAACAGATTTTGGCCAGTTCTCAACCCGTACTCAAGGCTCTGTTCCTGCAAGAGCTTACACTCTATGTTGACTCAGATAGTAGTGTACTTTGTTCGAAATGGCCCAAGCTATCGTTCCTGCGTTCACTTGGACTTTCCTTCTTTTTTCTTGTGTCTTGCCAGGGAAGCGACAGCATGCCGTCGTTTCCTACAGGCATAGCAAGGGTCTGCTTTGCTCTTCTCCCTGTCTCTCTTCCTCTGTCTCTTTTACCATTCAACAGTGTACCAAACACAAGCTCTTTATCATATACATTTTAGCCTCGTATATCAAACCGAGCCGAATATCGTCAAGATGCAATTCCGCGACTTACTTATATCCAGTCTTGGCCTTGTTTCCTCTGCTTTTGCAGAAACGCCTCAACTTCCAGTTGCAGCACTAGCAGGCCGTGGTGCCGATGCTAGGTGTGGTCCTAATTATGGAAATTGCAATAATGGCGATTGCTGTTCCTTTGCCGGTATCTCTGTTCTTCAACGTCTGACTTGAGGTTATGGCTGCTGACCACCTAGACTTGTAGGCTATTGTGGAAAGACGTTGGATCACTGCCGCTCTCCCGGTTGCCAGCTCAACTATGGTCACTGCGATGCGTCTCGAACTCCCGAGGGACCATCCACATCGAATCTTCCTCGACCCCCCATTGGCAAGGTACCATATGGTACGGAGGTGATCCGCACTTGTACAGTTCCAGGAACTGTTGCTTTGACTTTTGACGACGGCCCCGATCGTTATACAAGCGAACTCCTTGACCTGTTGGATAAATATAAAGCCAGAGCAACCTTCTTTGTCACTGGTGTCGCCAATAGCAAAGGACAGATAGATGACCCTCTTTTGCCTTGGCCAAATTTGATTCAACGCATGCTGCTCAGCGGTCACCAAGTCGCCAGTCATACTTGGTCGCATGAAGATATGATTCAGCTCTCTCCTGAACAGCGTTACGACCAGATTTTGAAAAACGAGGCGGCACTGCGAAACGTTATCGGTGCCTTTCCGACCTACTTGCGCCCTCCGTATTCAAGCTGTGATGTGGCTTCGGGCTGCCTACAACATTTAAGTCAGCTTGGATACCACATTACTACCTACAATATCGACACGCGCGACTGGAGGAATGATGACCCCAATGCCATCCAGAAATCAAAAGACATTTTTGATAAGTCGTTGAGTGCCGCCAAAGCTTCCGGTAAATTGAGCATCGTGATCTCCCACGACGTGCACGAACAGACTGTCCGCAACCTCACGGAACACATGCTAAATCGGGTTATAGACAACGGATTCCGTCCGGTCACTGTTGGGGAATGTCTTGGTGATCCTAGCGAGTATTGGTATCGTCGTGATTCGAGAGTTCCCGGGTTCGAAATAGGGCCTGATAAGAACAAGACTATTACCTCAGATGGTACTTGCGGAGTAAACACCACGTGCATCGGATCAAAGTTTGGCTCCTGCTGCAGTGCGACCAATCTCTGCGGAGACTCGGACGACCACTGCGGCATAGGTTGCCAGGCAAATGCCGGTCATTGTGCACCTATCCATGTCACTCCAATAATCGGCGATCCTTCCATTCCGAGAGATAACGTTGAAAAGCCTGGAATCAACACTTCTGAGCCTGAAGATGGCAATTCCACGTCTAATGCAGCTTCGACGCTTAACGAGACGAGTGTCGGCATTGGGTCGATGGTACTGGTCTTGACTATGACGCTGCTGCTGCTTTTCACCGAACTGTTTTGAGAGGCATTCCCGATATTGAAGGTTTTCCTAACTGGCTGTGATTTGGACGACTGGGAAGGGCTTTGTTTTGAGGAAGAGATGATGAGTTTACAGTATTTTCATTTAGGTCTGTAGTGTTAGTTTCTCAGAGGAAAGACGTCATTGTGGAATGAATATGAATTATCATTTGAAAGCTCAATCAGCAACTAGAGTCGAGTTGGCTTTCAAATATGTCTAATATCATACAGCGTAGTAAGTTATGTATTTTACAGAGTACTTAGGGTTGGGGCTAGGGCCAGGGCTAAGGTTAGGGTTTATGCCAAAGGTCCGGATTTCCCCATTTAGTAATTCTTGAAGATCCCCCGCATTAAGGTGTCATCCATTTTGGTTCTGACAGCTACAAGACTTGCCTTTACATTCATCGGCGTAAGACCGAGAGTTACTGAGACCTCAGCACTTCAAAATGGCACCGCGACCGTACGATTCTAAGCTGGGAATAGTGACTGGCGCCTCACGAGGTGAGTTTCGCGAAACACTACGGAGTAGCAATCATTCATCGTCATTCCCTGGGCTATCTTGCTGTAGAGAACTAATTTCTCTTTGTAGGCATTGGGGCTGCCGTTGCAAAAAGTTTGGCCGCCAAAGGCTGCAACCTTGTCCTAGCATACACGTCCGACTTCTCAAGGGAGCCGACGCAGCGGCTAATCCAAGAAATCTCGGCCACCCATGGCATCAAATGCACACCCGTACAAGCGGACCTAGGAAGCCCAACAAAAGCCGCATCGGCCATAATCGACGCCGCCAAATCGCTATTCACAACCTACAGCACACCCGACACCACTTTCCACATCGACATCCTGATCAACAACGCCGGCGTCTCCTCAAACCAACACATGAACGACGCCAACCAAGGCGCAATCAACGAAGAAGAATTCAACCGCGTCTACACCATCAACGTCCTAGCCCCCTTACTACTAACGCAGGCCGCCGCGCCGCACCTCCGCAGAACCCCGCGCCGCACCGCCCGCATCGTCAACGTCTCCAGCGTCTCCTCCTCAATCGGCTACCAGGGCCAGTCGGTCTACGCGGGTAGCAAGGCGGCGCTGGAGGCCATGACGCGGACGTGGAGCCGGGAGCTCGCGGACTGCGCTACCGTGAACGCTGTCAATCCCGGTCCCGCTTGGGGCGATATGTATGCGCAGGCGGGGCCGGGGTTCTGGGGGGTTAATCAACCGTACGTGGATGCGGCGCCGCTTGCGCGGTATGATGGGGAGTCTGAGGTTTTGGCGATGGCGGGGGATGATGCGGGGCGGTTTGATAGGACGGTTAGGGAGGCGATGGGGGGGAGGAGGCCTGGGTTTACGGAGGAGATTGCGGGGACTGTTGATATGCTTTGTTCGGTGGAGGGTGGGTGGACGACTGGGAGTGTTATTTGTGCTAATGGGGGGATGAGGATGTCGTTTGCTTAGGGGTTTCAATGTTTTGATGGTTGAGGACATACTCGAATACTAGTCAGTCCCTGACCAGAGCTGGTCAGGGTGGTCCGTACTCCGTATGTCATAGACAATCCCGGTACGTACATGTACATTCAAATGCCATAATGTCAAGGCAGGAATGATCTCCTGCAAACTTCTTGAGGTATGTGATTATGATAAATCAATTTTGACATTACTGGAGCATCAATTGATGTCTCTTCCTCGCTCGTTAACTAGTCTGTTAGCAAGAGGCGCACACAATTGACGGTTTAAAAAAATGCTTTATAATATACACGGGCAAATCATTAGTATGAATGAGAAATCATGACCCTAACGCCGGTAAGCTGAACTCCTGCAATCCGAGAAATGAAGCTGTCTATACCTTCCAGAATATATCATATAACGCAGAACTGGCTGTCATGACAATAATGCATTCTCATGCCACAATGAATGAATAGATAATCATCTCTTCACAGATTTCAGCAATGGAGCGATTCTCGCTTTGCGACTCAGACCAACACGGAAAGGTACCCTACTCCTCGCAGCAATAGGACTGTGCTTGTCCGGACCCTTCTCAGAGTTCTTTCCTGGTAGGTCACTTGTAGTGTCTGACGTTATCTCCTTTTTTGTGTTTGTGTCTGTGCCTTGTTGGTTCTCCGGTTGATACCGTGGTTTCTCAGGGTATTCATATTGTCGCACTTGCGGCTTTTCCTTTAATGCCCCGGGGTTGTTCGCTGTCGTTGGCTCCGTTGAGTTATGGGAAGGTGTTGCTGGTGCTGGTTTTTGAAATACTGCTGGGTTAGGTGTGCATGTCTGTTCTTGTTGAGGGTGCATCATGGGTTCGCGAGTTGTATTTTCCGTTATAGAGTAAGTCGTGTGGGCTCCTGGATCTTTAGCTTGGTTCTGGCTGTGACTATTGCAGTAGCTGACTTCATTGGTGTCGTTCAAAGTATGGTCTTTCTGCTGTGCATTACACGAAAAGGAACCGGCATCCTCTGGTTGCACGCATTGATCCCAAACCCCTTTATTGTACTGGACAGGAGGGTGTGGACTGTCGGAGTTGGTAATGCCGACTTGAGCTTGCTGCTCCGACGTCTTCTTCCTTTTGCGTCCACGTTTCATAGACTCCGACGGCGCCTGCTCATCCTGCGATACTGTTGGGCCGGGAGCTAGCCTAGGAAGCGAAATTTCGTCCATAGAAGGCTTGTAAGAGGACGAGTAGTCATCTACACCCCCTGTCCTGTTAGCATCAGAATGGACAGCTCTCTCGTCTATCCAAATCACGTCGTCTTCAATATCCGAGTCATATGTCTTCTTCAGTGTGATTGATGTTGTTTTGCCACGTTTCAATTTCTTCTTCTTCGGCTCTCTCGACTTTGGCTTTGGTTTCGCGGGTTCTGCGAAATGTATTTCTGGCCTTGGAGGTGGTGGTGGCATAAGGGCCTTTGCAGTATCTTCCTTTGGAACGGTTGAGCTCGGCATCTGAGGCGACTTTATTTCTTGAATAGCTAGATTTGGAACATCAGTACCGATGACTGTCGCAACCTCCTGCGGTATCTCAGGTCCCTTGGCATCCTGAGAAGCCTTAGCAGGTAGTGCGAGCTCGTCTTCCTGATCGACCTCCTCTGGAATGTTCGAGTTCGGTGCTTGAGGCAATGCTTCTTCAAAAGTGGCTGCATCAGGAGCACCAGTATCAACGACTGCTTCAGCTTCCACCGGTTCCGCATGTTGCTTGGCCTCCTGAGACACCATATCAGAGAGCACGGGTTCATTTCCTTCGTCCACCATCATTTCTTGCTCTCCTTTGCAATCTAGCGACTCCGTCATTACTGGTATCTCAATAGAGAGAGGAACAGAAAGTCCATCGTGCACGCTGCTTTGCGAAAGTGACTGCTCCTTATATTGGTCTGAGCTCGACCTAGGGGCATTATCGCTCTTTGATCTATTGAAGTTAGGTGATACCAAAGACGACATGGGTTCGGTATCATGGGGTGAACAGGATAGCATCTGCATAGACTTCGACCGAACGGGAGTCCTCAGTAAATCACTGCTCTGCTCGTTGTCATTTAGCTGTAAGGCTGAGGTGCTTTGTTCAGCGTGCGAAAAATTTCCCAGAGACGACTCAAAGTAATTGTATTCCGTGGGTGATTCATTATTGAGATCGTGACTTGCTGTTTGGTCAAAACTATATGATTGGTGTTCATTGAAGTTAGCTTCATCAACATACGCCCCATCAACTGCTTCATTTCGCTGCTCTCTCGACGAGGTTTGTACGCCCGGACTGTCTGTTGATTTTGAATCCTCTGAATCCGGCACGAATGCGCCAGTGAGTTGGTGTGTCATGTCTTGACAAAAATTTCTGTCATCAAACGACAGTCCTCCGTACTGAAGCGGCTCTCCCAGGGCAGTATCCGAGTTTAATTGTTGCTCGCCACAGCTATATGAAGTTTCATCGTCTAGAAGCTGTCTTTGCGCAAGGCCAATCTCTGATATCACGGCACCTGTATTGTTGCGGAGTCAGCAAGCACAAGTTTCTGAAAGGAGGAGGGAGAAGGGAGCAGAGATGAAAGGAGCAACGTGTATATCAGTAGCGTTTCCAATTCCTTCACTCACCGATAGATTCTGTTCTGCCAATTCCATTACTGGACGGCCATTTCTCTTCCCTTCGCTGCTCAAAAGAAGAAAGATAGGCATGAGCCTCATCCCGGGATTGTATGGAATCGTTGAAGTAAAGCCCAGTTGGTAAGCCAGATATGTAGCCATTAATATCATGCATAGGTCTATCTTTTCCATCGAAGCCATCACGGACACGCCTTCTGGTGCCATCCGCAACATCTTCGGCATTATCTTCATAAGCAACAGTCACGGTGCTGCGAATGCTAGCGTTATCGTGGTTTATGTCGCCCTGACTCCGCGTGGACGCGTCCTGTCCAGACGGAGCCTTCTTGGGAGGAGGACCCATCGACGTTGGGACGCATAATGGGTCATCCTCATCTTCGGAATCCTGTATTACCCTGTCACGGGCCATTAGGAATAGGGTAGTTCAGTATTAGTTATTATTTATATTCGTAGGGGAAGAATGTTCGCTCTGGAGAGCTAAAGAGTGATCTTAGAATTCGACTCCGGTCGAGACGCGTCGTCGAAATGGATTGACGCGGCTTCACGTGACTGATAATACTCACTTTACTCACTTGCAAGTTGCAGCAGCAAAATACTCTGGATTTTCAGGCCAAAAAGCAACAGAAGTCTTAGCAACTAATGCGCAGCTATACAAAGGTATCATTGGTATCAATTAATCCACGCCTTTTCGTCTTTCGTGACTCGTCACTCCATCGTACTCTGCGGCCTCATCACACCCCTCCCGAAGAACTCACTCACAACCCCAAAGCGGTCCTTGGAGCGTTGGAGCTCACCCTTGAAGAGGTCATGCTGGTCCGCCGATTCCACCTGTCTCTTCCTGATCGCCTTGATGATGGCATTCTGAGGGGCACAAGTAGGGCACTCGGCATCCTCACCAACCTCGTTCAGACACCTCTGGTGAAACGAATGTTTGCAAAGGAAGTGGACAGTTGGGAGGTCCAATGTGCTCCCACACGACATGCATCGGCGTGAGTTGAAAACGACGGGCTTGCTTCCAAGGTGTTTGAGTTCTGTCTTCTTATTTTCGGTTTCTGCGCCATAACTGGCTGCCAAGCGGCGGTTCTGAGAGTGCTTAGGTTAGCTTCGTGGTCATATCCAAAGGTGGAGATGACAAACCGATGATATTTGTTTTCGCTCCCTTTCGATGTTATCGCTTAAGTATTTCTTGACTCGCCCCGTTGTCACCACTGCGTTGTTGCTTAACGTTTGGATAACCTGGAGCGGTGACATGAGTCCATCTTCGTCTATTTTCTTTAGCACAGTGTCGAGCTCGTCGGCCGCTTCGTCGAGGACTTCCGGGCTAGAAGAGAAATATGTCAATGCGTCTATGTATAATTGCGGTTCTTCAGGTCCATATTTCTTCAACGCCCGAATTGCGCCTTGTGTATCCTTGGCAGAGGTGAAAGATCGGAATATGTCTGCCCGGAGACCTTCCTTCTCTCGCACAAGTGTCGAACCCTCCCGAAAATTAGACAAGTCGGAAAGTAGCAAGACGTTTGACGTCGATATTGGAATCTGCGAGATTGGATCAGTCACAGACCAAAAGTCGAGGGATAGAGGGAAATATCTCTTACGTTCTTGCCCTCTATAAGCTTCTTGGCTTTGTTCTCCCATTCTTGCTTCTCCACCGTATCTTTCTTGTGACTTGCTGAGTCCAGGTACATCTCGAAGAGTGTGGTATAAAGATCCACTTTGTCTTCTTTCTTCAAATTTTCCATTTTTACGAGAGACTCCAGGAACCTGATGAATTCCTGCGGATGATCCACGAATGCTGAAAATGCAGTTCGGGGTTTTGGTATCGGGTAGGCTGGTACTGGCATAGGGTCCTCGTTCGACTCTGTCGTCACAGAGGGCTGAGATTTCGCACTTGTACCAACGTTGATATACGGTAGAGGTAAGAAAGCTGCCAGATTCTGCACCGTGCTTCTTTCCGGCTGGGACGGCGATTCTTCAGGTACTTCGTCTGTTTTTGGTCGATACTTTCCGGTGTAGTACTCCGTGAAGAGTTTCGTTGTTTGTTCTGGACAATTGCTCAATAGAACTCGAGCGTATTTTATAAGGTTGCGGTAAGCCTAGACGGTATCAGTTTGTCGCTCATAAGTGAAGTGGGAATGTACACAAACCGTGTCTGGATCAAGCCTCCATATGTATTCCACTGCTTCGGCGTACTTTTTCGAGTCTTCAATCAGGATATCAACAACCAAATCATTCTCGCCATACTTTGTGGCCAAGTAGGCAGCTTGTTCGTAGTAGCCACCTTGTCGACACATGGCGATGGCAGTTTCAAGGTCAAATTTTAGCTCTCCAGGAGCCTTGATAAAGGAGTCCAGCTTATTAGTGTCTTTCAACTTTGCATAACAGTTGAGCAGTAACGTGGTATGATCAACCGTCGCTCGCTCATGTTCATGCAACTCCTCAAGATATTCGATTAGATTATGAATGCGTTGAGTGTCGAGGTACTGTTTTGTACAAGTCAACAAGGCGTGAAACACATAGTGAACCAAGAACTAAACTCACCTTCCTAATAACCTGAGAAGGTTCGGTATTCTCTATGGCCCGGAGATATTGCTGCATTGCGGTGTCATAGTCACCTCTTTGGTACAAGAAGTCTCCATACTTCCGATATATTACGTTCTGCTGCAGGGTATCGAGACCTAATCTCTGAGACAGGTTGATTGCTAATATATAGAGATTGCGTTGGTAGAGCATTTCGAGTTTCTGCTGGAGGCTCTTCTCGTGGTAACGATACATCTGTGATATGTTAGAAACAGGAGGATGCAGACCATTAGACACCGCTACATACCTTGCCATCCGTCGTAAGCAGGAAGAGGTCTCCCCATTCCATGAAAATGCTCTTCACAGACGAAACAAGGGCTTCAGTATGCGCAACGAACTTCAGATCCGTATCAAGCAGTGTGAACGTAGATGTGTTAAAGATATCCTCGCTCGGGGAGCCACCAATCCTCCCTAAAGAGTCTGACCTTAACCTCGGCGGACATACTAATGCGATATAATCTCGAAAGATGTTAATCGAAATCTTGGGGCTGTCGAAGGCGTAACTTGGACCGCGCCCTCGAGGGCCATACGTGTATATAGCATCCTCCCTCGCCACCAAGATATCTCCTGACTCTTTATCCTGCGCCATGCAGCCAACAGCGCAGCCTGCGTCCTCAAGCACCCGCGCTGGATAACCCTGTCCTCTACCGGAAATCATGAGGGTCAGTATTCGATTCGTCGTGGAAATGTACAGAGTCGTCACGGCTCCGATTTGCGTTTCGAGTCCGGTAACCGGTTCTTCCGACTCGAAAACAATGCGTTGGCGCGCGCCGCGGTCGTGAATAAAATCGCCTCGAATGACCGTCACGGACCCGTTGGCGAAGCCGACTGCTATCTGAGATAGATCATCCAAAACCGCCAAAGCCGATATCTGAAGCACAGTATAAGCGATCCATACCCAGAATATATCCAACAAAACGTGCGACGAGACTGACCGGAAACTGCCTTCTCGCATTATTGACCGAAAGCGTCGATAGGCATTGGGGGGCACCGGTCTTCTTTTCCATCGTATCGAGCGCCCAAACTTTCAAAACAGGCTCATTCTGAAGGTCCTCTGCAACCGTAACAAGTAGCGATGTGTCCTGTATCTGCTTCATATGGTTTATTGAGCCATTGTCAGAGGCTCTGAACGATCGCACGACCTTGAAGGTCGACGAGACGATGCGAACGAATCCATCGGCAGAGCCAAGGAATAGACTGCCGGAGCCAGCACAAAAACTCGAAATATCACCGCTCTATTAAGCATTAGGCAGGTATGTCAGATTAACGGAAACGGATGAGAGCGAGGAATGCGGAGGACGAGGACATACGCCGAACGTAGACGCGCTTTCGTCCGGGAGATCGACGGACGAAACGTTGAAGAAGTTGAATGATTTCCACTGCGGTATTCATCAGTCACAAAAATTTGATATCTAAAGTGATCAATCTCTTACTGATGTCAAAGCCATTTGCTTGGAGTGGGAGAGTTGTTGATGAGGTGGACGTGGTTGATGGTCTTCCGCCGGGACATAGCTATGTAGGCCTACCTACCAGTTGACGGCGGCACAACAATGCCTTGATACGTGTATCGAGGCCGACTGGATACTATTACTCGTTCATATTATTGGGCCTACGTCTATATACAATATATCGTATTTCAGAATATTCAAGAGACGTCAGTCATCACAAGAGGCTTATGCTGAACTCGAGGTACGTATTAAGGAAAGGATGATTAGCCGCCGGCGGCCAACGTTCAATTGATGGGACCTGAATGTCGAGCAGCAGTAGACGAAGGTGGCCTATTTCTGTCCCCGCAAGCCCCTAACTCCCTGGTGAAATCGAAACTCTGCCGTAACCAACTCCCAGCATCAGCAACGGCTTCCCTAAGATTGGAGCTTCCAAGGCTGTCTTGAGAAACTTGGGCTGTGGATGGCGTTGAACCCGCTAGGGTCAACGGCAACGCCGTCATTTGTGAATCATCTTCGGCGTTACCATCATGGACTGATTGCTCCGGTACCACTAGAGAATTCGCAGGAACGTCGGGTTTGGGGGCTTCGGAGTTACTCCCAGTAGGTTCTAGCCGCTCCCGCCTCGCTAAAGATTGCGGACGACCCTCAAGAGGCGACGGTGCTGAGGAAGTCTGAGAATTTGGATTTTTCCGCTTCCTCTTGCTATTAGGCTCCACGGCGTTTGATAAAACTCCCATGTCACGGTTGGCCCTTTTTTCCGTACTAAAAGTAAACGGAGTAGCTGCGTCAACCATATTCTGCGTGCTCATTATATGAGAATCGTTCTCTGCAGTTGTTCCTAGTTGATCATTGTCGACAGTTCGACCGACATCACGAACTCGAGAAAGCGGCGTAATTGTTTGCAAGTGTGATGAACGTAAACACGGGGGTTGACAGGGAGGGCTTTTTTTGCCGGACGCAACCACGGAATTTTGTTCTGGGCTCACCAAATCATTCTGGAAGGACTTCTGCGCAAGCAGAACTGCAGCTTGGGTGGAGAATTGTGCATCGGGGCTGGTATCCTCGTTGTGATTAGAGTTGTCTCCCGGCGCCTGTGTCGAGTGCAACGAGATGACAAAATCAGCCAAATTTACTTTTCCCGGCAGCTGCTGACCAGATGGCAGTCGTTCGCTTGTCGTCTTTGTCATGTTGCTTGGATATTTGCTTCCTCCCAAGAATGAAACGGACCGGCTTTCTTTCGGTCTTGTACCTTGAGATATACTTCCATGCTCAGTCGGTTTAGAATTCATTTCCGTGTTGCGTGCCAGGGAATCTTTTGAAGTGGCTGATCCCGAAAGACCTAGCTTCTCAACAGTATATGACTCGTTAACGTTCTCCTCACTCGGGTTTGTGACGGCTGGAAACTCGGGACATTGCTCCTGGGCACGAAGGCGATCTTTTAAGCGGCGATATTCAAATTTAGGCAAATGGGAATGGGACGAAGCTACATGTACCGAAGAGGTTTGATTAGGAGCTGATGGCGGTTTGACGGGTGAGCTCGAATGCGAGCTGCGTTGCCGCGCAGAAGACGTAGACTTCGTGGGAAGAGGGAGTTTGTAAGCTGAGTTGTGTTCGGAGCAAGGCTGACTATGGACGGAGGAGCATGATGCTCGTTTTTCATCTGCCGACTTCGGGATTTGTAGAGTGTTGCGAGGGCTTGAAGAAGGTAAAACTTCCGGTTTTCGAAGACTATTGATGTTTGGATGTCTGGTAGGAACGGCTGCCAAAGGCGAAGATGGAGGATCTAGATCAAAGATTCCTTTCCGCGAGCGCGCCTTTCTCAGCCAATTGCTGTGCTTCTCTTTAGCCACGGGGGTATAGCACTGGGAAGTCTTAACATGAGATGTCGACTTTTTCGACTCGCGTTGTGACACTCGACCGAACTCGCCGACAGCCATGAACGATTCATTGCATGCGGAGTGTTGCGGCTCCGCCGTAGACCTTTTACTCCGGTCAGACTTTGTAGTTTCTGGATTCGTTCCTCCATCCTCATATTTGTTCCGTGCCACGTTCATGAGTTTTCTCCGATAGTCAGTCTCCTGTACGGCAACATCCTCCGAGTCTTTTGTCCCATAACGTTTCCGCTGAGCTATCCGTCGTCTGTCCTTTTTCCATGGGTTTCTCCATTGTCTGTCAAACGGTCCCCTCAGAGAGGCAGAGAGAATTAAGAGCGGCGATCCCTGAAGATAAGCCTCCCCGAGCTTCTCAATTCTCCGGCGCTTTGCGGCACGAGCGACATCATCCAATTCGTCATCGGAGCACCAAGCATCATCTGCATCCACGTTGGGGGCTGGAGAGGAATGTACCTCGAGAGAGAGCGGGGAGACCGGTCGAGGGAACTGCATTACTGCCAGTGCACTGAGAAGGGTATCGGACGTGGATCCACTAAAAGGATCGATGATGCCGCCGCACCGGATACTGCATCCAAGCACTCGGAACAGATCAAGACGCCTGAAACTCGTACAGAAGAGTCTCTCTATGATAGGACCAACTTTGCTGGCGATGATAATCCGCGAGTAAACTGTCTCCACATGTCAAACACGGACCAAGCGCGGTACCCCGGCAACGCAGCGGCTAATTAGTCAGCAATGCCTAGACAGTTCACGTGAGTCGCATAACATCCCCAGAATTAGAAATTCCCCGGACTTCGTCCAACACGAGTCTCGGAATCTGCAACAACAACATTCATTCCGTCAATAATGTTTACTTTCTGCCGCATGGGATTTGGTTCTACCGGCTTTTCAAATACATGTCTGAAACTGACTTTCAGAGGTCATTCAAAATCGTGGCAACTGCGGTGAGATTGCCGCTTCCAACATGCTTCTAGCCGACTCCTCTCGGCATCAGATACCAATGCGTCGACGGACACTATTTTGGTTAACTTCAATATATCCACGGGTCTATGACGTACAAAGTATGGGGAAGAAGCCCTTATTCTAATAGATTAGATGCATCGTTTGTACGAACGAAACCATCCTCAGCAATCGAGTTCAGCAGCCAATACTTGGTGAATCATGTCTTGGGAGAAAACACCGCAATGGCTTGCTGAATGAGTTGGACAGGCCGGGACGCCGCCCAGCTTGAATATCAATCATTGTCCCGATCGTAGTTAGAGCGTTGAATTGATATGACCAGTAGAGTCGTCTAAAATAGAACCGGGTATACAGAGCAATAATAGTCGGGGATGCGCACCAATTGTCAATCCCTCCACTCGGAGACCAGTACGGTGGTTCGTAACTCATTCTATACCGCTGCATATACTCTCCTCCACATCTGCTATCCATTCGCTTTCTTATTTATTTACTTTTGGAGTCTTTGGCGTTTTCTCTATGATACCCTACCAAGGTCAAGGATTTTCTGGTTGTTGGTTTTGATTGTTTACTTTTTTTCAGGACGTCATTCTTGTCTCCCCCGCGACCGCGCGACACGCGGAGGTTCGCTCAACAAGAAAAAACACAAGAGTAAACCATAAGTTTGTGTTAAGGGTTTACAGAAGGAGCAAGCAACATGAGCAGTCCTCAACCATGGCTAGACAGTTTATCCGACGATTGGCCGTCTTCTCCAGCGACACCGACTACGCCTCTTCCTTCCCGCTCTGTCGCCAGTCCCGTATCCCGCCGGTCCAGTTTATACAACTCCCCCAGTCGCATTCCAGTTCCTGCGCGCCGCTCCGTTGAACCGCCACCTACCGATAGTCCTAAGAAAAGAGTGCCCCGACCATGTCATTTTGTGAAGAAGGAGCCACCTAAGAAGGTGCAGAGGAACCCTGTCAAGCCGAGGACCCCCAAAACTCCCGTCAAATGCGACCACGCACACGGCGCGCACATGGCAGAGAAAGCGAAGCGGCAATCTCCTGCCTCAAAACAAAGTCCGAAGCCGAAACCTTCACCTAAGCCGAAAACAACACCCAAGCCATCCCCGAGCCCCAATCCGGCGGTCGCGCGTAACCAACAAACAAACATGAACACAAGGTCCCCGTTGCGATCTGTTTCCAACGCCTCCGGCCAGACAAACCAAAACGAGTCTAGCACTGTACAAATCAAACCAAAGAGAAGCGTTCGGAAGGACTCTACACCGGAATGGCGGAGAAGGCTCGTTCATGGTGAGATACCTGGAGAGCAGCGTGACTTGTTTGCACCCATTGGTTTGGAAAATGTCTTCAAACCACCTTCGCCGGGGTCGGAAACAGCTCAGCAAGAGGCGATCCCGGTCTTAAAGCGGACAGATCCATTATGGGCCGTTCCCGACAAAGACGCTGAACAAACGCATGATCGACGCGCTTCGCAACCAGCGACGATGGAATCGAACGACCTCTCCGATGAGCCTGGGAATTCGGGTAAAGAGCAAGAACTGAACGTTGATGAAGAAGGCGGTGAAAACCCACCAGAGCTCATAGGAGGGACCCTCGAAATACCCAGAGACGAACGGGAGACGTCGCGCCAAAAAAGTGAGAGTCACGGTTATACATCTCACAATGACAGGCAATTGAGGAGCGCAAGTGGACTGGAAGATCTTCGCAACGAAGGTATCACCCCGATTTATATTACGCTGAATTCTGCATCCCGACCCGGTTCCAGAGCAAGCGACAGTGCTTTACTGCAACCACAAACCGAATCCCAGGAAGCCTTATTACAAGAAGACAGCCTGCTGGACGTGACCAGCAATTCGTTACCACGGGATCTCTCCATGGGAACGATAGATTTTGAGAGGCGCAGGCCGCTAGCGAACTTCCGGCGTGGACAGTATTTATCTGATGGATCCTTCCAGAGGCACCAACTCTCACACTCGCCCCTTCTCTCTCAACGGCTTTCTCCGTCTGTTCTTACCAATTCACGGATTCGAAGCTCACCGCCGTTGTATGCCGGTTCACAACATACAGGTAATTCTTCAGCGTTTCCACGTCCGTCGTCTTCTCACACCAAGGTTTCTGCAAGTGGGAGTCCTGAGCCGAAGTCTGCGAGCCTGCAACCTTCTGGGAGTCAGCAGCCTTCCGAAAGCCCCCTTAAACTTTTTGGGAACCACGACACATTCACCAACAATAGACTACTTCGACGAATGAGTCAGTTTGAAGGGTCTTTGTCCGATGAAGATGAGCCGGTTTCGCCGTCAGAGAAGGTTAGGCGTAAGGGAGAAAGCCGCGGTCTGTTGAGTGTGAGGTATGGTCCTGGAGGAAGCCACTCTATGCGAAGGAATGAACGTACACAATCTCGAGATACCACGAGTCCTAAGATGAACCAATTTGGAGATGGCGAGCTTGATGATTATGATTTCTCCGACACCAGTCCATATGAACCAAAGTTGCTGAATTACGACATTGAGAAGCCATATTCCCATTTCCCATCGCGACGAAGGTCCTCATTGAGCCGGAGGTCTCGTTGGCATAGTCCCTCGCAGGATTATGTGCTCGACTCCAGAACACCAGATCCAAGTTTGAGCAGAAAACGTCGATCGAGGGTTCGACAGAGCGTTCTTGGTGGTGCTATGGGGAATCAATCCCCGATTACCGAAGAGGACCAGGATTGTCACGATGGCAAACGTATGCCAAACAGTCCGGCAAAGATTTCAAACCCAAAGAGGCGCAGGACGCTACCACTACCAGAGAGCCCAGATCAAGATCAGCCTGACAATGGGGACGTATCTTCGCAGTTTGATGGTGAAATATCTTTGTTGGAACGAAACCTAATGCATCACGGCTTCAGCGATGAAAATACCCCTTTTTCTCGATCTCAACCCATACGTCGAACGAGAGCCCCAACTCCCAATCAGACAATGACTTCTGCTGGCAATTCGCGCTCGTTAGGTAGAAAAAGGTCTTCTCCTGACTCGAACGAGGACGTGGATGCACGGTCTTCTCGCCAAGGAGTCGATGTTCCGAAAGTAAAGGTGACGGGAGCAAATGACGAGATTCGCAAGGGGTCCATCACCACTCAGGATTTCATAAACGAAGCAACGAAGATAATGGACCAAATTAGAGCGAATGGAAATACCGCAGGCCGTTTGCCGAGCGTGGAGGAGTTCGACATGGAAAGCGGGAATGACATCGAGAGCGATGAAGAGTCGACTCAAGAAGGTTTCTCACGCCCCCCGAGTCGAGAAGGCGTGCGTATGCGGAAGGATGAAGTGCCTAGAGAACCGAATCCTCAAGTACTGAATCATCTTATGAAGTTTCAGGAGGACGACCACATGGAGCTCGCAGAAAACGCCTTTGTTACGTCATTACATCTTGATAGGAAGAGCAACCAGGGACACATTCACGACGCTCAAGACGAGGATCGTCAACTGTGTGAACCTCCTGGAGAGCGACTGGAACGAAGATTCTCTGTTGCGGACGGAGATCAAGGCTCTATGAATTCGCATGCGTCAGCAAGACTCTCCACTATACTCTCCATACCTACTCGTTCTTCTCAAAATTCTCAAGCTAAAGGTGTTCTGCCGCCCGACTTGATTTCGCATCTAATACCTGAACGGGTCAACGGCTTAACGTACGATCGTTATAGACATCAGTGGGTGAAGGGGCCTGTTGAGGAACCTGCAGACAAGCCTCAGGCTGAAAGCAGCGAGGAGGACCCGTTTGGAGATATCCCGGACCTCAGCGTTGACGAATTGAAAGAGATGATGACAGTCGAGTCCTTGCGCTCGCCTATGGAGGAGGAAAGTTCAAACCCAAGAAACAAATTCAATGGTTCCAATAGCACAACGGACGGTAAAGCTTCGGGAGGGAAACCTGAGTCGCGACCTCAGACAAGAGAAGCAGAGCAGTCTGTCAACGGCAGCACGCTTCAATCCAAACTGACGCGATTCACATCCAGTGTCCCGAATACAGGAGGGACCAGGGCCACATCGTGGAGCGCGGATGAATTTGACGTCAAGGAACGCTCTCAAGACATCGAACATGAGATTCAACTACATGAGGGTCGCTTCTCTCAGCCTCCCAGTCATGGGAATGGTCCAACTCAGCAACCTCGAGTTGTTACGATCAGTTTCTCTTCTCCCGTTGTCTCGCATGTTGCATATGGCGAGGATCGCAGTCCTTTGAAACCCCGAAGCCAGCCAAATTTTCACCGTGAATCTCTAAGGCATAGGGCATTATCACTCTCCGGGATAGCTGAAAGAGACGACGAGATCTCTGATGGCCAGAGTCTGGTGAAACGATGCAACAGCGGGCAGTTAGAAGCTACAAACAATGAGAACTCCGTGGTCCATCTTCCTGATGTTGGACAAGGAACGAGTTATGCTTTTGAAATGAGTGCTCTGTCTGATTTTACTGTCAATCAAGTTGACCATCCTCACCACCCGGAAGTCAGTTACGTGGATCGACGGACTGATCCCACATCCTTGCGTCAAGTCCACGGAAGATTCGCTTTGGCAACCGAGGACTTGGTTAAGCACATCACTGACGCCGAACCTCACGAACTTTACTGGGAAGACTTACGTCGTCTGATCCTTCGTGATAAAGGCCTGAACGGCCTTTACAAACTCAGGGACTTCTGCCCCCGATTGGAAGACCTGGATGTTTCTGATAACGACATTCAACACCTGGGTGGAGTCCCGTTTACCCTTAGGACCCTGAAAATACAACGAAACCTCCTCTCAAGCCAAACCGCATGGACTCATCTGGTTAATTTACAGTACTTGGATATTTCTGGCAACGAATTGGAAAACCTGCACGGTTTCAACGAGCTAATCCACTTGAGAGAATTGAAAGCGAACAATAATAACATTCGCAATATCGATGGCATACTTGATCTGAACGGACTGCTGAGCCTGAAGTTAAGTAACAACTCGTTGTCAGAGGTCCATCTTGAGGGATCAGAGCTGTAAGTCTGATGCCGCTGTTTGATTAATCTATTAGAGAAAACATTCTAATTCGCACGCAGCACACGTCTCAAGCACTTGGATTTAAGCTGCAACCGATTAAGATCGGTTACAGGTCTTGATTTCCTTCCGTCTCTTTCGACGCTCAACCTTGCTTCCAACGAAATAAGCGAAATTGATGTGACAGTGCCGCTGTATAGTCTGCACTCGTTGAAGTTATCGAGCAACTCTTTCAGCACCTTGGACATTGGCATGTTTCCGTCGCTGGCTCTTTTGTACCTTGATCAGAACTTTCTATCAGGTGTTTACGGGCTTGAGCGGTGTCATCGCTTGGAGGTCCTTTCTGTTCGAGAACAAACACCTCAGGGCAACGAGGGAGCCGCCTCCTATCTAGACTTGGATCTAGGCCTGGTTAGAGATATCCGGAAGGTGTTTGTGTCATCTAATAGGCTGTCACCCCGAGTCCTATCGCCTTCCGTCCCTCTTTTAGGTTTGCAACTGCTTGATATTGCGGCATGCTCGGTCCAGAAGCTTCCTGCAGATTTCGCCGTTAACTTTCCAAATCTCAAGGTGTTGAACCTGAATTTCGATTCGTTGACGGGCATCGAGGAGCTGGTTGGCATGAAGTGCCTTTCTCGTCTAACAGCTGTGGGCAATCGGATTACGAGAATGAGGAGACTTTGTCAGGTCTTGAGTCGAATGGGAAAGGAAACCAAGAAGGACTATTGTTCCCTCCGAGAAGTCGACCTTCGGGGCAATCCAATCACTGTAGGATTTTACCCACCACCTATTACGGGAAGCGGGAGGAACGTGGAAGAGAAGAAAATAAAAGCAAGAGCAGCCGAAGATCGTCCCCGAGGAAAAAGGGCTGGAGTCGACTTTCCCACAGTGATGGCCGATCTTGGACGCAATACGGACGATATGCATTATATGGAACATCCGGCCGCTTGGGGAAATGATGATGATGACGATGAATTAAGCCCTGAGCGAGATGTCGAAGTGAACGACCCTTATACCGTTCCACCAGCTGACGCGCAAGCGGATAAGAAGTATCTATCCCACTTGGACGATCCAACAAAACTTCGCCGGTTAATTCTTGAACTTATGCTCTTCGTGGGCTCGGGTGGTTCCATCAAGTCACTGGATGGGCTTGAATTACACCCGGATTGTCTAGAGCAAGAAGGCTCTGATATGAACCGGGCTTGGGCTAAACTCGAGGAACTTGGTGTGCTAAAAAGAAGAGGGCAAATCATGGATTAGGAAAGGGTGTTTATGTTCTTGCGTGCTTGATTTTTATGATTAATTGGTATGATACCTCTTGGGCTTTGTTGGAGCTGGTTTGGCGGTGTTCTGGTCTGCGCATTCATTTCTGGTTTACTTCTTGTTCCTCATGATGCTCTGGCTTGTTCGACTCTGATGTGCTTTCTTATGCCTTTTTTGTTATGAGACCACTTGTTACATGCATATGCCGCTGTATGATTTACTTACCACCTTGGTGGGCTTCTAGATATGTCCTGCCACATGACGTCTTTACGGTGCTTATACGCATATCATAAAGGGAACGAATACAATATCATGATACTACGTGAGCACCTCATGTCTTAGCTCTTCCTTGTAGGACGTGCCTGATAAGGCTGATATCGCGTTGCCCTTTCGGGCCTTCGGCAAACCCCTTAAATAGCAATTCTATAATTAGAAATTCCTCACGCAAAAATGTTTATCCCTCGGATACCATAATTAGACTGCCATCCGAGAGATATCTTTTCAAAAGGATTTCTATCCCAGGGTTCCTTTTGAACACGGTTGTTGTTAGGGCTTCGTGTGCCGCGTCTTGATTTCCTTCGTCTGTCTTCAAGTCTTAAGCAGCTTCTTCTCACCTCCTAACTTCTGCTTTCAATTACTACTAAGTACGGAGTATGACGTCTCCGAATGTGCCCGTTGGCTCGGCCTTCCCAAGCATGGAGGCTGCTCGTGAGGCCGTTACATTCGACTTGCTTAGCCGGCGTTTATCCTACTTTGCATTTCGGGCAAGTAAGACGATAACCGACTACCGGTGCCTTTTAAATCGGGCCCCAGACTCTCGTTCTACTTCTGCTTCCTCGGAATCTTGCCCCTTCCGCGTGTATATCGCCTACACCAAGTCGTCGGATACGTACGTCCTTCGAAAATCGGTAGAACATACATGTCCACCCAGCACGCACGAAAACTTCCGCCTATTCAACTCACAGCGGTTTGTGCAGGCTCAGTTACGGCCGCATATCGAACAGAATCGGACCGAGAAGCCGCGCAACTTGGCGAACAGCTTGCTTAGCGAGAAAGGGATCGGCGTCAACTATAAAGCCGCCCAAAGGGCCCGTCTTGCCCTATGCGAATCTGCGCAAGGCGAGGAGAGCGGGGAGATTGCTTCGATAAAACCGTTTCTTGATGCTGTTTCTGTCGGGGATGATGGTGCCTTTGTTCATTTTGAGCGGGATGCGAATAAGAAGTTTCAGCGGGCTTTTATCATGCCGCGTTCTTGTGTTGCGATATGGAAGTTGTCGCCGCGGATTCTTGTTGCTGATGCTTGTCATTTCGAGACCAATATTCCCGGACACGTACTCGGTGCATCGTTTCTTGACGCTGCTCGCAATACCGTCTTCTTGGCTTGGGGTGTCTCGGTGGACGAGGAAAATGATGACAATTGGCAGGCCTTCTTTAGGTTCATCTCCAGTGGATTCGAGAGCAGCAATCTCGACTCCTCAAAACTTGCGATTATAAGTGACAGGAAAAACGGTCTTGTTCCTGCTTTTCAAAGTGTCTTCCCCACAGGATTCCAATACCACTGTATAGAACATCTCGCCAAGGATATCCGCGCCGTTTTTAACCCAAAGGTCGAAATGCTCTTCCGGTCTCTTCCTCCTCAGAACAAAGAGCAGCATTATGTGTCTCGCCTGCTTGAGATCCAAGCGGTGGACCCTGTTGCTGTCGAGTATATCCGTGGCAACGACCCGAGCACGTGGGCCAAGTGGGCTGCGCCGCTTGTCGACTTCCCCAAATACGACAACGGCACGTCTTACAATACCATGAAGAGTATTTGGGGACATGCACTTGAGCAGAAGAAACTGAATTATGCCGGCTTTTTGTTTCATGTTTGGAAGAATGTCATGGGTACCCTATTCGAACGGAGGAACGCCATCGACGGCCAGAAGAGATACACTGATTACTCGTTTGGCATATTCTCCTCGGAGGAAGAAGCGTCCAGGCAGGTTTTCGAGGTCCTCCGATCGACTAATACAACGGCTCTCGTGGATGATGAAAGAGTGGATGTAGAAGCCCGTACATGCACTTGTCTGATGTGGGAGGATCTCAAGATCCCCTGTCGACATGCGATAGCGTTTCTCCGGTACCTTGGCCTGCCGGCTGAACCCTATATTGATCCAATGTACTCGATTGGAACCTACTCCACGGCCTATACGGGGTCTTTGAAAGCGGTGTCTTTTTCCTCTGTCGGCATGGATGATACACTACCTCCGTCAAACTTGCGTGCCGCTGAGAGGCCTCGGCCTCCCGGCAGACCCAGTCTAGGCAAAACGGGCGTGAAACGTAAATGTCCTTGATACATTCCAGCGTGAGCAGCCTGGATTTGTAGGGAGAAAAGTCATTAAGAGCAGAGTCACACTTATACGGCGACTCAGCGTTCCAGAAGCACCTGCACCGCTGCAACAGCGGAACTCCGCCTTGCCCGTCGCGCCATTCGACGGACAGAAGAAGCTCGCTCATAAGAACCGCTCCAACGTCTAGACTGTCCCTTGCTTCCATTTCCGACGATTCGACAGCGCCGCACTGAGAGTCCGAGGCTGCTCTTCGCCCTCGCTTTGCCGTCCCCTCGCTCGTGCATACGTAATGTACAGACAGCCCGGCAGGCCAGCAATAAGATCACCCGGTCACCTAACCCCGTCTTCTTTGGTTGGAGTCCTGGCTACGTACTGCTATTTCTGGTTACCCCGGGCCCGAGGCTACTGCAGGATCAGCCAGGCCCATCTTTCCAATAATACATACTACTTGATAGATCGATGATAGATGAAATGTAGCGCAAAAGTCAACATTGATACATACGACCGTAGGGTGTGGAAAACAGGGCTTCCCGTCCTCTCAGTCGTACTTAAGCCACATGTTAAGTGCGGCGAACCGTGCCTCCGGAGTCGAGGGTGAGCGGCAGGTGATGACTGGTAACGTGACACATGTTGACCTCCTCTTCCTTCGTTCCTCCTGCATGAGATAACTATTCAGCTCTTATTCCATAGAGGACTATTTGGTTGGAAGTTGCCATGGATTCAAATTTCTCTTCGCCGTCAGAGTCCTTCTTCCCCCCTCCTCCTCTATCAGTGTCATCTACATTATCCTCTGCCACATGATGGAAATACACTGCATTCAACTCCACGATCCCGCACATTACCTCATCAGGAGACAGGTGACCTAAGCCTTAGCTCCTCATTTCACGCCCGGAAAAGGTTTGATTGAAGGGAACCAATCAAATCGATTAGAGAAAAGGCGGGCCACTGACGCAGCGTTTGCATTTTCTCCCATTCTGATACTCGCCTATCATCGTTACATTTTGAATAATTGCAATACCTATTTTACGTGTCTATCGCTTATGATGTACGGAGTACTCCGTAGCCTACTCAACTTTCTCTTCGGCTACAAATGCTTCTACTCAATGATCATGAAACTTATAAATACAGAAATAATAAACAATATGCTTACAATCTTTACAAATCTAACAAACACTCTGACTGTACACTGTACAGCATACATAATATGTAATACTGTAAAATACAGTTAGTTAACATTTCTTATTAATAAGCTCACAAAAAGGAAAGTTTTCCCAAACTTACAACCACAAATTGCAACTAGTAGGACCCTTCGCATCCGACTAGTCGGTGACTAGTCAGTGCAGAATAATATAATCAGTGGCTGTTTGTTCCCAGGAACTAGTCGGTGACCAGTCAATACATGCTGATACAAGTGTAGCGACCGATGGCGGTACGGCAAATAATACGAATCCGCGGAATCGTAAATGTCTGGTATTACGTATGGTACGGTAGGTACCTAATATTACTCCATGTCTAGCCACTGGGAATTATGGCATGGATATAATGGGAAGTTGGGAACTTTGAAGGAAGAAGAGAAGCAGGTTCCGGCCTATCTGCCACTAAGTTACTTAATCATGTGGAAAGGCAGCTCAGGACCAAACGCCTATGAAGGACGGACACAGTGGTAACACTTACAACCTACCTACACGACAACAACTGAATGGACAAAACAACGCCCCAACGTAAACAAACCAAAAACAAGCCAACAACAACAATGGACAGGACAGGCCATGACAGTCACATACCTCGCCGAATAGACTCTTGATATGCGTTATGAACGGCCAACTCTCTTTCTTGGAGCTCAACAGCCTGCCGGCGAAGCTCGTTACTTCTCGCCATGCGTTCTAGTTGTCGCTCCTCAGCTCGCTCTTGCTCTTCTAATTCTTGCCGTCAAGCAGCCCGCTCTTGTTGCTCCCGTGCCTGTTCTTGCTCCCGTGCCTGTCTTGTTTCAGACAAACTAACGGTTGCAGATGGCTGAAGTGGCGTGTGCAGTGGCGTGTCTTGACTATATTTTGATTAGCATCCTACTAACTCCTGGGTACATATATACTAAAGTACTGCATACCCGAGTGGCAGACTTCCCACTGGCGGCGAGCTCCTTGCCTGCACCGGACGGGACGAGGGTTGGCTTCGGCGACCACGTTGCCTATTATGCGGATTAGTCACCGAGTACGTCCACTTTGAACATGACACCTACCTTGATTGGGACCCGGGTCTGTCACGGACCCTACCCGATGACGACGCTTGTCCCAAGATATCGTCCTCATCACCGTGCTGTCCAACCTTCCGTTTGCGTTGGTCTAGTAAATGCTTAGTTACCAACTGATCGAGCCCTAGGTATAGACCAGTGTGCAGATACTTACTCTTCGCATAAGCCTTCGAGTAGCGACTGCTCTCGTAATCAGTACGATAGTGATGGCTTATGTTCAATCTTGACCGTCTTTCATATTGTCGAACGTCATCAAGGTCCAAGTCTCGACTTCTATGGATCAGGTTAGCATTGACTGGTCGTGTACACAATAGGCGCGCCATTTATCACACGAGTAGTGAACGTCGGGTCTAGCTTACTGCAAGATGGTGCTCAAAAGGGAACCGGCACGACCCCAACGCAGTGACTTATTATGGGTTTGTTCAACTGCGTTGGTGTTCTTTTGCATGTTGTCGTAATTCCCATTAGCCATCAACGAGCAATTCCCATTTAGCCCCGCCGCAATAACGGGGTTGCGCTTGTGGCTGGCCCAAGAACTGATATGCGACTCCTCATTTTCTACCTCAATGAGTCAGTACCTATTCTGTAACTTTCGGTGATTCCATAGTGCTATACCAATCAGAAGATCGCATAAACGGAAATACTGCTCAGCGGACTCGCAAGTGAGGAGGCTCCGCATTCGATGTCGCAGCTCTTTCCTGTCTTTTTGGGTCCCTGTCTCTGCTGTGGACGCCACTCCCCTAAAAAAGTGGACCCGGCAAAATATTATGACATTCAAAAGATGCCAATCCCACGGCCGATGCTGCTCATCACATTACCTCCCCTCTTTCTAGGCATTGGCGCATTGTTCCTGGCATCGTAAACAGTTAGTCTGGCCAAGTCTAGGCTAGAGAACAGCTGACGCAAGCTTACCTAACACATTAGTACTGGGTGGTGATGTTCTAATCCTAGCCCTAAACCTAGCCCTAGCGCCATCTGAGGCCTTGCCAGCCAGCAAATAGCGGCGTACTCGCTCGTGTTCCGTGTCTGAGTCCGACTGTATCTAATTGTATTCAATTTTGTTGACTCCTGCTATTATAATTGACTGGAAACAGAAAAGACAAGAACGAGTCAGCAGACACGGCAAGTTGGGACAGCAACAGTAATGGAAGCTATCAATCGTCGGTTATGTTCAACTGAATGAAACCCGACCCTGACGGCGCCTGTGAACTGCCGTCGTCGTTGACCTGCCCATTGCCCACAGGGGCCTCCGCCGTCTCCTCCGGTGCTATCGTCCCAGCTTTTTCGGGAGGGTAGCGTTCGACATCCTTTTGCAGTTTTACTGCTGACATACTGTCAACCTGTCAGCAACTGGAACGAACTGGACGCGCGATTTGCAAATGACACTTACCACGAACTTTTGGTGCCCGGGCTACTGTAAAATAGGTCGAGCGCATCATCCATAGCCAGCCAGAATTGCCCCTTATCCTTCTGTTCACTGGCAACGCCTCTCTGGACACAGAGGTTAGGTTAGCGAGGGTCAGATTTGCAAGAATGGCAAAAAGGCAGCAGCATACCATCATCGCAAACCTTTCAAGCATTGGATTTGTAGTTTGTTTGTCCTGGACGTGAAGGGCCTGCTTGGCGTTATTTACCAGGACAGAGATATGCCATTTCTCGACCATTGATTTGCCGAGCTGTGAACGTTAGCAACTTAGCACAGGAAAGACAAAGTGGTCTATATTAACATACACACTTGTTTAGCGTGGAACGCTGTTGGTTTAGCATTTCTTCGATACCACGCTTTAACTTATCGAGTCCGTCTTGTGTGACCAGAAAATATCTGGGGATATGGTACGTCTCCGAGAGCTTATTCTGAAAAAGTATGTTAACTTTAGCTTGGGAAGGACGAACTTGATGAATGTACCTGTATACGATATTGGCACTCCCCAACTTATTCCCGGCGACGCGACAATAACGGCCTCACTCGCCTTTTCATCTTCGCCCCGTATCATCGGGACCCAGGATTTCTCTGGACAGTTTTATATGGGATTCCGCTTTAAGAGTGGCGTCCTTCCACTTCGAGAAAGTATCCGGGAAGCAGTTGAAATAGGCCTGCGTAATCTGCGTGATTATAGGAGCGGACAGCTTTTGCCGAAAGGTGCTGCAGATGGCAGAATCGTTCCAGTCCAAGTCGGCCGTACAACCCAATGTGTAAAACGGACCGGATATTAGGAATATCGATCCCCATACCCAAGGCACTCGTGGCCACAATTAGCGAGCGCTCCCCGCCAACAAATCGATCGAGAACACTGCCCTTATCGACCTGCTCGTGGAAGAATTAGAAGGCTTCACAGTTTAGATGCAATACAACGCGTCTGGTAAGACACGCGAAGTTAAAACCCATGTTACAAGGTCAACTCGAGGTCGGTTAAAGGACAGCAAGTAATGACGCTTCACTGATCGCCAGTGAGACTCCACAATCATGGTTGTCTTAACGGTCGGAATCTCGCCAGCGCATGCGGCTCGAGCCCACAATTTCCACTCCTTCGGGCTGTACCAGTTTACGTATAGGTACGCCCAGAGATGGTAATAATCCCGGGCCCATGCACCAGAAATACATTTCCCTGTTCCCAGTCCTCGTTCGAGATGACGAACGATTTGATTGCTGGATCATACAGCCGCGGAAACAGGATAAGTACCTCAGTAGCCTGGAATCCGTTCAGGTGAAACAGCGGCAGATAGGGAGTCGGTGCATCGGTGCTTGCGTGGTCCTCCGCCTTTCCTGGTTGCCGTCCCAATATTCAACTGGGATGTACGACAAGTGCAACGAGCTTCCTCGCAAGCAAGCACAACAGGGTCTGGTCTGACTCTGTGCTCGCCCCACTTCTGTGCGCTTCGCCTTCGGTGACGAGCTCATTTGCGACGGCTGCCATAGACTGGCTCAGGTGGGCTAACATCGAAGTCTGGGAAACTTTTGGTTTTTTTATTGGCGCTGCGTTCCAGCGCCGCGGACTCCCGGTGTCGCTTGTTTGCCTGTGTTTCCGATGGTTCGCCGTCGCCATCTGGCGTGGAAGACACAGAAGCAGGGAAGTTGTCTTCTTCCGGCTCCTGTTGCCCCCGTTGCCCGAGATAAGACGAGTAGGTGCCGGGACTCAGGATCTCTCCCACTGCATTTTCCACTGCGTTGTATAATGGGAACGGCGTGTTGCGCCATCTGCTGAGTTTCGGGTGCCGCTGAGCGAAAATCAGCACGTGTACACCGTGGTACATGTATGTACAAACACCAAATAATAATATAAGTTACTCCATTTGGCCGCTTGGGCAGCCTTCGGATCCATCCATGTGAGTTCAAATGTTTAAGTGCTATTCTCAAGTGTGTTCTGCGCGTCCCGTGTACCACCCCAATTTTTCCTTTTCCATGTGGTTAATTTCCTCCGGTGCCGGGAGTCGGATTCGAACCGACGACCTTCAGGAAGACAGTGTGGTGCGTCCCCCAACACCACGACTATCCCCATCGGGTAACCAACGGCGACTGTTAACCACTCAGCCATCCGCCCCCGGCTACAAACACCAAATTCTTACCGTCAGGAAATCGTCCCATACCTGGGGTTCGGCTACAGCGATGCAACGGGTGCTGTCCCACCCAAAACCAGTTGATTCTCTGATAAACTTCACTTCTTTCCGAGCAGTATTGAGAGTATTAAATTTGGTTCGGCAGCTTCGCGGAGTTTTCAGGTCACCATCGAACAGCATCGAGGCATGACTCCAGACAATTTCTTTAAATCCATTCTCTCCTCGCTCGCCCTGATCCTTGTACTGCATCACATGGTTTAGGAGAGTCGCCGTTTCTTCCGAAATCCATGTCGCGTTTGGGCAGCAATAGCGAGGCGCTCGCTGGGGCTGGTCAGGCGCTTGCTGGGATTGGCGACGAGGTGTTTGCTGTTGCCGGGGCATGTTGCGGCGTCGTAGGTTTTGCAATCATACTTTTTGTTCGGTTGCGGTTTCAACCCCTCGCTATCATAGTTTTTGCGGACAAAAACCTTTTGCCAGCGACACCGGTGTTTTCTTCTTCGGAACGCTGAGGGAAAAGTCCGGTCTGAAAACAGAGCAATGTCAAAACGACATGCAATAGTCAGTCCCTGACCAGCTCCGAGTTGGAGTTGCTCGGATGGTTGGGTTGGGGAGAGAACAGAGAGAGTTTTATTTTTTCGCCGGGAGCATAGGAAAGTGAACCGGATAAGCTAATTATCCGAGAGAGGGAAATAAGTAAGTCCGACCTGCTGAGATTCTGAAGGCGTCAACTCATTCTCATCGCCGAGGTTTTTAATGGCCGGGATGGTCCCTATGGACGTAAATATGGATTATGACAGTACTAGAGTGAATCGATCGAAACAAGTAATGGTATAGTTGAGTAAATTCTAATCAAGTGACGGTAACGTAGCTGAATTGACACACTGAAGTGAGCAGTCTCAAAACTCTCTGAGCAGACCTTGAGAAAGTATCAATCAATTCAAGCCGACACCAACAGTGAATGAACTTTTAAAATGTAAAATACGTATGCCCAACACCTGTCAGAAGCCAGCAAGAACACGTATCATAGCATGCTCACTCCCCCTCCAAGCTATTCAAATCCGCCGCAAACGTCTTCCGTACCCATTCGATATAAGCCTTCCACTTAAGATGCTCACCCGAAGACTCAGCGGTAGGGAACGCCTTGGCAAGGTCACGGGTAACCTTGAGGACGCCTCGAGACGCCTCCTGTGCTTTCTCGAGCTCCTGCTTCACGGCGGTCTCCTTGGGTTTGAAGGAGAGGATGGCGGAGTAGCGTTCCGAGAGGGTGTCGAGTTGGCGCTGCGCTTCCTCGGGCGCGAGGGTGATGAGTTTGGTAGTCATGAGATTGCAAATGGTGCGAATGTCTTGTTCATCTGCGATTCCGGCGAGGATGCGGTCGAAGAATTCCAAGATGTGGGTGCGAGAGAAGGTGGTATCAAGAGATGCGTAGAGGGTTTCGTAGGCGCTCTACATGGGGTCAGATGGTCATCAGTATATGACAGCAAAGGAAAGTAGTATTAGCCTGACGATACTTACCTTTCTGAGCTCAAGGCCGTCATCAACCTTGTGTCTAAACGGTCCCATCTGCACCTCACGGATAAGTTCCGGTTTGATGTGGGTGTCACCAATGACCGCAGGGATGAGTTCGCCGAGGTACGGCATGATAATTTCCTTTTTGTTATGAATTGTAGAATTCAACGTCGTCAAGGCAAGACGGTGGTTGCCCAAGTCATTGTCGCTGAGCATGCTGACCAGCAATGGCACAATCAATGGTCTTAACACATCGTTGTAATCATCACTTGAGTCCGTGAGGGTATAGCGGAATGCCGATATGACAATTCCACGAATGGTCGGGTTCGGATTGGACAGGTGTTCCTACCGAGAATTGTTAGATGATATGATGGCACGAAAATGCATGATCCGGTATACTCACCTGGAAGTTGGGTAGATATGCCGCGGGATCAACCAAAGCCAACCGTCCAATGCATTCCGCCCCCACAGCACGATTTTCCTCATTCTCCGAGACGACAAGGAGTGCTTGCCACAACTTAGCAGCGAAGGGCGCAAGTTCTGACCGAATAGCCTCAGGATGCTGAAGCAATTCCTTGACCGAATGAAGCAGCAAGTAATTCTGAGCATCGGGTAACTCAAATCCTTTCATGATAATAGGTAAGTATGCCTTGACATTACCCGCAGCTGCATTACCAAGGGCATTGGCAGCTGCCAAACGAACATTATCCGCTTTCGAGCTGAAGTTGGAAATAAACAGGTCCGGTGTAAGCGGACACTCAGGACCCATTCGAAGACCAATCTCGCCTAGGATGGACAGCGCAAGACATTTCCGTTTGACGTCCCGGGCAGTTTGCAACTCGGTCAAGAAGTCTTCCATTCGGACTCCCAGATTTGGTCCACCGTGAACTAGGAGTGTTCCAATTGCTCTGCCGACGACGGCGGACTCGCCCTTTATACCAACGTCGCGTAGTAGCCGCTTCATAAGGTCCGCGCCGACACCTTGTTCTCCGATAACTTTCACAAGCAGCAGCAACGCATTTAGTACAGTGCCAAAGATGGACGTGGTGACGATGGAGCAAATAGCTGTGACGAGGTTCTGGTTAACCAGCAACGGCGCATTACCCGGCATGAGCACTGCCAGAATAACAAGTGTAGGAGCGAGGAGATGGAAGTCCTGAGCATTGATGAGTGGCAAAAGGTCATCTTCAAGTTTCTCAATAGTCTTAGGATCATAATGAGCCTTGGTGTTCGGATTCATGGCGAGACTGCGCAGCGCCTCCAAAGAGGAGGTCCGAAGAATACGATCTGCCTTCCTCAGCTGCGCACCAAGCTCCAGAGACACTTCGCTGATCCACGGGTCCGTGACATCTTCACTGCGGCTCGCAAGGACAGCTACTTCGTCAATGGCGCGAACGGCAGAAAGCCGCGTTGTCTCGTTCCTTAGGCGATCGACCAAAACCGAAAGTCCCTTCAACCGCCGATCCGGCGACAAAAACTTCGAGCCCTGATCTCCGGAAGTTCTGGCAAGGAGAAAGCCGAATACGTGGATAGCCCGTTGGCGAACCTCGAGGTCGGCACTCGTATCGCTGATACGGGCGAGGACCACATCGTACAATTTCTCCAGCTGTACCGAGATTTCCTGCGGGCTGCCCGACCCTTGGGGCGGTGTTAGGGCTTTTACTATTTGCTCGACTGCTCCTAGCGCTTCGCTGCTGACTTTGTAGTTCCGGTCATTGACAGTGTTAATTACACCGGGGACTAATGCAATCAAGAACCGCACAAGTGCGTCGGATGTATGGGTTTCGGCTATAGTAGCCACAAGACTTAGTGTCTCGACCTGAAGTGCCCCTGTACTGACAGCAGCCCCAGCAGGTGCCGCCGAAGTTCCTGAAGGGGACGCCGTCTTCAGAGCGTCAATTATGGGACCTTCGACCTGCTGCAGATGGTCCGTCAGGTTTCCATAGCGAACAAGAGCAAGACTCTTCAGGAGAACAACCGCAGACTGCTTCAGAGGAACAGATGCCTGCTTCCATGCCTTCACTAAACTCTGCACAACGGCCGGTGCTAAGTTAGCCAAATCTGCTTGGGCGCCCGATTGAGGTGTCGTCGGCGCGGCAACTGGGGTACTGGCCGCCGACGAAGTGGCAGCGGTTAAGTCGAAGTCGGTCATCTTCGCATCGCTATCTTGCCGTCTCCTCTTCCTGGTGTTTCTCAATCCTACGGGGTCAAGTAAGTTATTTGACGACGTGGCGACCGCCGCTCCCTCGCCGGTCTTACGAACGAGAGCCGTTAAGGTAGAAACCACTTCAATCTTAACGCTCTCTTCTCGTTCTTTTTGAATTCGCGCAATAAGGGCGGGAGCAATCTGTTGAAACAGGAAGGCATCATCAAGCGTACGGCCTCGGTCATACGTGGTGACGACGGCGTATAGCACCTTTGTCGCACATCGTCGAACTTTCCAGCTAATATCATCGACATCACTGTAACCCCCTTCCTCTTCAAAATCAGCAAATTCGTCATCTTCATCATCGGCCTCCTCCTGGGCATCGTCGGTGCCACCCATCTCCTCGTCCTCTTCCGCTTCGGCCACGTTGGGATCGTATCTGAGATAATTGAGCGCCGCCTTGACAGAATCCGACAGAAACGGCAGCATTTGCTGGCTGCAGGAGCTTATCAGAGCCTCCAGGGTCACCAATGCCGTTTCGCGCAGCTCGTCCGACTGAGAATCGTGTTCTTCAGAGTCCGAACGAGCATCGTCCTCATCTTCACTGAGAGCCGAGAGAACGAATGGCGTCAGAGTATTGAGATACGACCCAAACTTGGCAGGTGCACTCCTTGCCAGACTACCGAGAGTTGCGATCAAATGCCGACGACGGATTGCCGAAAGACGCGGTGAACGGAAGCTCTCAGTGAGGTCGGACACGAAGGAACCAAGCTGTGCATCCGACAGATGAGAAACGAGAGTGGCAATAGCAGTTAGTGCTCGTTTCGTCGCGACCGTGCCAGCTGTGTCGTTATCGATGATGGACATAACCGACTTCTCCAACGCCGTCAATTCCTCCTCCTTCAGAAGCGGTCCGAAGCTCGTAACAACCTCAATCAGGACATCAATGGCGTCACTGCTGAAGCCCTTGGAAGGATCCTTCTCCAACATTCCCTTCATGATAGAACCTCTTCTTTTCGATGGCGATGGGGTTGGGCCGGTCAATCGTGGGATCAGCACTTTCGAGACAGCCGAATAGGCCATGGTCGCCTCATGGTTTGGTAACTGACCAGCCTGCGGATGAGGCAGCTCATGGACAATGACTCGCAGAGCCGTGTTCGGAACAGAGATATCAATGGTCTGTGAAGCCGTCAAGGTGGTGAGTTTCTCGACGAGGGAAGAAAGACTCTCGAGCGGTAATCGAAGAGCAAGCGGACCGAAGCTGTAGAACGCATAAGAAACAAATTATCAGTATCAAGGCATAAAAAGTCCCTAAGACCAGCTAAATCCAGGAAACTAACCACTTCAAAGCCTGATTCTGCACATCCCCATGCTGGTCATCCAAAGCCTTCAACAGACCATCGGCCAATTGAGCAGACGACCTCTGATCGCTGGCAAGATACAGCGAATTCGGACTGTTCAGGATGCCCAGCACATCGTTCAGGGACATGTATCTGATATCGGCATCGGGATCGCCGAGCTTGGCCAGCAAGCCGTTCAAGGCGTGCTGGGTTGAGTGTCTGTCTGCCACTGCCATGATTGGTGTTGGATGTTGGCAAGATTCACCTGCCCGGCAGACAGATTAAGAAGAGAGTGTGGCTTTTTTGCTTTTCGGGTGGTGAGTCTGCTTCTATTGGGAGGTTTGTATGGAATATATGGGAGGAGACTCCGAGGAGGGATGGAGAGAGGCAGCTGCTAGTCTGGACTCTGCTGTCAGGTGTGGAGGAGGTCAACTGGCGGGGGAGCCAGGCCAGTCTTTGTCGTGCTTGCTTACGGTACTGCAGTTAATATGCACTCTTCTACAGTAGTAGTAACAGTGCCAGGAAAGGCTTTATCTTGGGTTCGATTCACTACAAAAAACATGCACTCCGTCCTTCCACCTTCAACATGAAGAATAAAGGCATAACTAGATAGAAGGGTGGAAAAGCTCTTTTCAGGCATCATTACCCTTCCGGGAATGTCTGCCTTAGGCCGCAGCCCTAGTCGATTACATCACCAATGACGCTCCGATTGATGCCTGCATCCTCAGGCACCAGAAATATGTCATAGTATCGTATCCGATCTATGATACATCGAGGTACAGCACAGAAATGGGATAGTACTAATAACCAGATCTCACTACGCTATACTAGCTTCAGTCAATTTAATAGTACGCCTCTTTGGCTTTTTCATAAATTCATATATATATATATAATACACGAATCCAGCATTCGACATATAGCATTCACCAGTACGGAGTACAGAGTACAATAATGGTTCTCCCACGCGCGACCTTTCCTACTATCAAAACCACCAGTAGCATCATCCCCCGAGCTACAACCACAACAAACCACCCAGCAGCCCAATGTCTGGCGCGCCGTACATACGCCACTGAGCAACGACAAGCAGCCAAGAAGGCCAGCTCTCTCCCATGGTTAGTTTTCACCTCCTCCCTTTGACCTTCCATTGCTTTGGTCGTTGCTTCTAACCAGCGTGGTGTACTTTGGAAAACATCCAGGCTCATGGGAGGAGTCGGCTTGGGTATTCCAACCATAGCATACGCGGTCAACACTGGGACCGGGTCGGAAGACAAGATGCATTGGCCGGTGGCCAGAGGGGGCTCAGGGAAGGGAGATACAACGCCGTCTGATGTGGATCCGGTAAAGATGTTTGCCCTGTTCTTCGTTTCTGTCATGTTCCTGTCGGGACCTGCTCTGCATGGACAAATATGCTAATGACGTTGTTTTTCTCGACGGTAACAGGCCCAGGCTACCAAGTATCCAGAAGGAGAAGGGACCATGTCCCGTAAGCAGGCCGGGCTGGATAACTATAACAGTTCGAATCCCTTTATCACGGCTCCCGGAAAGAGCGTCAAAGGGGAGGGTGATACTGAGACGACCAAGCTTCAGGGCACTGTTGACCCGCACCGACGCCCTGCTTGAATTGGCTGAGCCCGTTGGGTTTTCGAGTGTCGCCAACAATGGTGACTGCGGAAATATTGACTTGAGAACGGAGGAAGCATCGTTCTGGATATGATAGACAAAATTGGAACTTGTATAGACTGAGAACCTATGTATCAGCAGTTAGATATTGTATCTTTGCCATTGAACCTACTCTATATATATGTATTCAAACCAGGACTCCTGTCCTTTGGAATATAAATGAACGCTATGACTCGCCATGAGAAGCATATTTCCTGCCGGGTAAACGAAGATTCCGTATAGAGCGAAAGCAAGAAGCGAATATGAAATGATGAAAAAAATTCATGAGGGCTAAATAAACAACATGATAACACAACCAAAGAAGAAAAAAAGAAAAGCAATAATATCTCCGAAGACCTTCCGCATATACACAAAGAACACTGCCCAAGAAAGTCCCACTGATAAGTATAGTATAATCAATCACCGTGAAAATACCCGGACAGAAAAAGGAAGAAAAAAGAAGAAGAAGAAGAAGAAAAGACACGCAGCGGTTTCAAAAACTTCACCAAGACCAAAGCCAGAAAACCACTTACATAAATTACAATCTGTATGCCATATGTTCATCAAGCATAAACCCTTGTTTGTTTAACAAAGCCATTCCCCCTTTTGCCAATACCACATAGCCTGATTTGTCCCGGCTTCGGATCCCACCGACTTAAGAGCCCTCATTTTCTTTTGCTGCTGCGGGTCTTTCGACCTGTCCCGCTGACAGATCCGTCGGAGGAGCCGTTGGCAGCATTTCCATTGGACTGAGCTTGTGGCGTCTCAACCTCCTTTCCCGGAGTGCGCTTGGCGGCGGAGGGGGTCTCCTCCGTAGCAGTAGCAGTGGCTGCGACTTGGCCATTGGGCTGTTCCTCAGCTGGGACTTCCTCATCTTCATCTTCATCGTCGCTTCTCTCATCCTTCTTCACATTGTTGATAAAGTAGTTGCTGAGGATGCGCAGGATCAGGAAAAGCCAGAACAGATTCACAGCTTGCAAACTGGCGAGCAGAGCAAAGGTAATCGACTGACTGATCCAGCACTTGTATTGCTGCGTTTCCCAGTTCAAATCGTATGGCCCAACGGTACTGAACTCGGTGAGGGTCGCCCAGAGAATCTTCAAATTGATGTAGTGTCTCAGATAGACCCACACTGAAATGAAGAAACAGAAGTATGGCACAATGATGGAGGAATCAAGGTAATTGAGCGTTTTCGAAGTCTGTTAGAGAGCATCCTTAGTCAGCAATGGTGCCCTCGAGAGAAGAAGGCATAAAACTCGATCCAATTCAACGTACAGCGAGGAAGAAATCCGAAACGTCGTGGGTTATGTAAACCGCAATACCCATGTAGGTGAAATGGAACCGGTAGCTCAAGAAAATAAGCGAAAGCGTAACAATGTGATGCAGGACCAGCTCTTTAAAGTCCTTTCTCGGCTTCTCCAGCTGCAGCATCAGAACAATAGCCTGTTGAGCCCAGTAACTGGCCTGGAGCAGGTAATACGCCTTGAAGTCGGCTGCGTGTTCCTTATGGGGGAAGCCCTCGAACATCGCAGTAGTGTTGAAATACCAGATGTTCGTGTGCTTCATGACGTACAATCCAAAGGGACCGAAGATTCCAAAGTAAATGGCCGTGTACACCTGTTCCATGAACCGCGCTGTCTTGCCACGGCCCCTGATCCCGCAGTACTTTGCCCATGGTCGAATGGCGCGCTGCATGAGAAACTCGCGCGCGAAAGAAAGGACGACGGTGTAGAAGGCTACAAACGCAAAGTCCTTCTTGCCTTTACCGTACATCACAGGGCCTCCCGGGGTCTTTGGTGGTTGCGGGTACGATAGGAAAATAGCGTGATGCAGCGGGTTGGATTCGTTGGGGTAAACGGCATAGGCAGACAGTACAACTGCCAGTATGGAGAAAGGCAGGAGCCAGGTGTGTTTGAGACAGGCATCTTTGAAGCGGCGCATCGTTGAACGAGGCTTGCGGCGTTTGATTATTTGAGACCTTACAGGCTTCTCGGGAGAGGGAGTCTGAGGTTGTCCCTAATAATAATCGTCAAATCCAAGCTATCAACAACAAGCTGCCATGCTACCTCGACGAGACACGGAGGACCGAAACCAAGACAGAAGCCACGAACGCAGTCAAGACGAGAAAGCATACCTTGTTTAACTCAACAGTAGTAGGAGTTGCTGGGGTGAAATCCTGCTTGTTCTCTTCGCTCGCCCTTTGGCGTGTACGAGCCATGACGGGACGGGGACAGGTTTATTATAGCAGTAAGAGTCGGGTTTAACAGACGAAGAGATTCCCAATACTAGTCGTGTTTGTCAGGCCTAGTTATGTAGTACAAGAAGGAAGCCTAGACTAGAGACTAGACAAGGTTGCCTGGTGAAGCTTTGCGCCTCGTAAGAGTCCCCGTTGCGGGCGATGCAACGGGAGGCAAATAAACCGACGGACGGGTTACGTACTGAGCTGAGCGGAGCGGAATAAATATCAGCTCTTGAAAGTTACCAGCAATCGGGGAGGCGAGTCCTTTCTCTTATTATGACTTGTAGAGGACGAACTCAACTCAAGGGAGAAGATTTCCAGAAACATTGTCGGAATCGTTCGAAGTCCAGGGGTTTTGGATACATAGCCAAGATTAATTAAGGTCACCACTTTTTTTCCTTCCCTTTTCTTCCAACTCTCCACCAGATCCAATGGACCACAAAGCTTCGGTGGCCTTGGCAAGTTGGCGTGCGGTGGATTGGTGAATTTTATGCAGTCACGTGATGTTGCATAAGTCAGAAATAACCGAATAACCGTGAGTTATGCTTATCCATCGCTACAGTAATGACAGCATCCTCAGTCGACAGACTGGGCTTCAAGACCTAATTTCCTGGGCACACAAGGATCCGAATTTGTTTCTTTGATCGAGTATACTGTATCGACGAGTTTGACGAGCGTTTGAAGTTATGAAGAGCGTCCACAGATTATGTCATATCCCAAATCCCAATAAGAAGAGAATATGTACAGAGGAGAAGCACCCTCGATCAACGAACGAGGCAATGAATTCTGATACCTGTGTTAAGTTTGAGTAATTGAGTTTGACTGCATCAAGAAACTGAATACAGGGGAATCTTTAGTTTGACATACTCTTGTCTTATTTTGACATACTTTCACTTTAGTTTTTCCGAAATATACCCTTTTTGGTTAAGACTAACACATTCTTCGCGTCTTTTGCGTCTTTTGTTAGGGTTAGGGGCTAGGGTTAGGGTTAGGTTCGGGTTAGGGTCCCCGGGATATATAAAAATTAGGGGTTAGGGTTAGGGTAAAGACGTAAAAGACGCGAAGAATGTGTTAATCTTAACCAAAAAGGGTATATTTCGGAAAAACTAAAGTGAAAGTATGTCAAAATAAGACAAGAGTATGTCAAACTAAAGATTCCCTGAATACAGATCGCAAAATTCCCAGGAACTGCCGCCAATTGCTACCTACCTAAGACTTCGAATCAATTGGCACGCCATACCAGATCTCTTGGCTGCGAAAAGTATCAATGATAAGCTCATCATAATATTCCTCGCCGATAGCATTGATCATTGATGTTCTATCATCATTCTAGATAAATCTCGCCTTGTGGCGTCGTTTGTACTGTATGTACAATTGTACATTGCCGGCAAAGGAATCTCATGCCGGCAACGAGTCCAATTGATGTTTTCGGGCATTTGTTCGGCGCTCCCGATCCCTCAGTTCAAAGTCGATGAAGAATGATAAACTTATCTGTATAGTTACAGATGCAGAGAAGAATCCAGGATCGGCTGTCTGGTTGGAGTTCGTGCGACATATTGGACATAATGAGATGACATCTACTGTACCTACTGCACCGCATGCCCCAGCGCTCTTCCCGGCATAGCTTCTTGGTCTATGGCTCCATGGCACCGTTGCTCCTGACTCCTGAGGAAGGTTTAACTCTTGATGTTTCGCTGTCCGATGGATGAGTTGAGGATCTGCTCATGACAATGACAGGATTGCCTCGACCGTTGAGCTGATGACATGAGTGTCGGTATTTGGCAGCTTGGCTCAAATCCATTCTTCCTTGCCTTGGGTCATTGACATTCTTCCCTGGTCACTGGTGATTCGTGAATGTAGTAGACCTGACCAGCTCTTACTTATAGTCAAGCTGTCGAGGCAAGTATGTATCACTATCATCAATACTAAGGCTCAACGTTTCGGCATATGCATGGACTGAACATTGCTTGGCGGGTGCAAAATACCTAGTGGGGTTCACATTTATTAAAGTGGCGTCTTGCCGCTGTCATTGTGAATGTGTCACTTTTGACGCGTCCCGCGTCATATGTACACAGTCCGACCAGGGATAAACCTAGAGTCCACTATACCACTCCGTATGCTCCGTGAAATGTGGTACTGATTGAATACTGTACTAATTACTAGTGACCTGGTCGTAACGGGCATCACAATTCGTATATGATCAACGATTTTTTCGTACATACCAATGAAAGAATAATAGCAATAAACGCAGCGGCAAATCACCCATGACAAAAGCCTCCAATCGAAACCAATTAAACAAGGCCCCAATTCGCAACCCCTGTCCAAGACATACCTACCCGGCCGACGCCTGCCCGGTACTCCTGCTGAGACAGACCTCGTGCATCCTGTCGGTCCCCAAAGCTTACGAGGGCAACCACCGAGATTGATTGGCCTGGTGCTCCCAGAACACGTGGATCCGCAATATCCAGGTACCACATGTCGCCACCTCCACGAGGGCCCGAAGGTTGGAAATGGTTGAACGGGATGCGGTCGTCTTGGGTTTCTAGCAGGAAGAACGGGGGCTTCTGTTTACCGTGATATTCATACGACCAGTGCGGACAGACCACGCCGAATTGGATACGGAGCGGCCCGGGTTGGTGAACAGATATTCGACTCGTTGCAGGTTGAAATGTATGTTCTGATATGCCGTTATCCCCGGCGCCGATGTAAGTAAATGGGTGCGATTCGGGCTGGAGATATTCTTCCCAAGTAATTCCAGGTCGGCCATCGTCCCGGTAAGACATGCTCTGGTCGGACGGGAAGTGTCGCCTGCCAAACTCGTCGTTGGTGTCCGTGAACATTGATGGATTAAACAGTTTCTTGTACGGCTGACCGGGTCCCTGAATGACACCAGCGCCCCAGCAGGAATCAACTAATTTCCACTGCCCATTGTCAATCCGAACCGCATTCCACGCATGATTTCCCTGATACGGTGGCAAGCTAGATCCTGGAGCCAGATCCTGAAAACCGAAACCTTTACCATGACCGGATACTTCCTTGGCTTCTAGCCCAGCGCTGGTTGCAAGGGCTGCGAATAGTCCGGCATATCCCGCGCAAACCGCTAATCCCGAAGCAATGGTGTCGACAGGGGTAGACGGCTTCACACAGCTGTTGAAGAATGAATGCACATCGTATGCTACATTGTGATGAAGCCAAGTAAAAATAACTCTAGCTTTGTCGGTAGGCGAAGGAAACGGCGCAGTCAATTGATGGGATAGCCACGCAATGTCGTATGTTGGAAGTGATTCACGTGGGAATCGAGCTGCATGCGCATCTGGAGAAGAGAAATCACGGCATTTCAAGCAAGTCATGTTCGACCCAGTTGTCGACGATTGGCCGGAGTAAGGCCGAGGCTTGGTGGCTTGGATCTTGGAAAGGTCAGGACGTGAAGCCAACGGCACCGGCGGAGGCGCCCTGTTTTGGGTTTGAGGGACATCAGTTGCTGTATTAGGTCTTATGGGAGACTCCGTATTCTTCCTTAGAGCCGCAAAGCCCATTGAACGGAGATTATCAGCCGGAACGACAGGTGGGAGCTTCCTTGGTTGTGGCTTATTGCTGTTATCACTTGTTGAGGCACTCGACTGAGAAGCGTTGTACTCAGATGGTGTTCGTGAAGGCAATGGCGGTGGAGCTTTACTTGGCGTCCTTTTCTCCTCTGAAGCGCCCGCTGAACCATTAGCTAAACTTCTGTGAGCAGCATCTGCCGCTATATTCGGTTTTTCCTGAGAGCCAGAGCTTTTCATCCAACCCCCAAGCCCTGTTGGTCGGAGCTTGCTTGTTGGAACCGGAGGAGGTGGGAGTTTGCCTAATCGCGGTTTGGCATTGTCATCTGCTGGACTTTGGGAATACTCGGAGCCGTTTGTTGACGGTGCTCGTGAAGGCGGTCGTGACGGTAATCGAGGAGCGGAAGCGCCATTCTCCCTTGAATCAGCGCTTAGAGATAGCCGGGAAGGCAAGCTAGGTCGAGGGGACTCGTCAACAGATACCCGGGAAGGAGGTCGAGACGAAAGTCGCCTTCCCTCCCCCGTGCTACTTGGCGCTTTCGGGGGAATCCCTGGTTGAGCACGCTTCTGTTCTGATGGCGGCGATAGTTTGTAGCTCCCCCTAGTACCATTTGTCTGCTCCCTCCGTGGAGGGAGAGGAGGCAGCTCTGCTTCGCCCCATGCTGGTGCTAGGACACGGTGCACAGTGGAATCGGGAGATGATGATGACGTCGCTGGCGTTCTCCGCCCGGCACTCGCAGAAGTTGTCGTAGATAACGATGCTTCGGAAGCTACTGACTCGCTAGAGTTCTTCCTACTAGGAGGAGGAGGAGGTCTGCGGGAAGATGGCGGTCTTGGTTGAATCGACGGGTTACGCCCAGGAGGTCTAAGCGTAGACATTGGTGGAGGCGGTGCCGTAGGTTTGCCGGCATTATCGACGTCTATAGCTGAAAGACGGCGAGGTAAGGGTGCAGAATTCTGCGCTGGCTCGCTTCGACTATTAATAGGATCGTTTCTCGCAGCAATAGATGGTCGAGGAACTGGAGGAGCTGGAGGAGCCGGCCGGAAAGCTGGAGCTGGAGCTGCCCCTGGCGTTGGCCGGTTGCCGTTTCGATCACGGCCAACCCAGTGAGCTTGATTGAAGGATGCGATTCGCTCCTGGATCGACATCGCCCGCGGTTCTGCAGCCATGGTAACGAATGAAGCTGACCGAGTAAACCGGGATAAAAATAAAGTACAACGTATATACAGAGCTGCAAGATTATATTGACAAAGAAAGCATAAGTGACGGCCAGCGAAGGCTCAGAGCGATTATGTACGGTACCTATCACAACAACACAGCAACTGAGCTCCTAGTTTATTTATACTGCAGCAACTCCATCTGTAGAAGAAGAAGATGTTGTTGTTATTAGAAGTGTGCCTGGAGTTTATCTGGTCCCTGGAGCAGAAACAGAACAGGGGAATGTATGGATCGAAAGGCAAGGGACCCAGTCATTGTCAGATTGCTCTTCCTCATGTCACATGACTGCATGTGATAACCGTTATGAATGACTCAACTGAAGTCAGCCAATCGAGTGCGAGAATATTTTGCACTTAAGCAGGTCGTAAGCCGCGCTTAACCTCCTATTGGCTCGAGGATATTAATATCGATTGTGACAATCTGCGAGAACTCGGATCGATCGAAGATCGTAGATTTCCACAGGTGACAGATAGAACGTAGTGAGCAGTGAGTCAGTGACATGAGTCACGAAGTCATACCGTGCACTCTTAGTTAGCATCATTGCGACAAGACGTGATGAAATTGAATCATGATGCCGGGGCCTGTTGTATCCTGCCAAGGAGAATAGTATTCGATACTGTCATACGAGTAACGAGACGTTTGGATTAAGAGACGTGACAGTAAGATGTTCAACATTGTAGACTGTAGTTTTAATATGATGATATCTCTCACCTCCACGTTCGGTAGCGTTGTTATGTCGTCGCAGTTAAGCGGTGCTATCAGTTAGTCTTGCAAGGCTCAATCAGTCCGACAGTCGACGAGATATGAAGATTGTCTGGACGATCAGTCCAATATCCACCTGGTTTATGTAGTATGTACTCTGAACACCCAGAGGTGACGTGACACTCGAAACCCTATCTAGAAGTACTAAGTAGTAACACAGTATGACTAGCTCTGACAGAGAAAAAAGGGAAACAACAAACACAAATGAGATCAAGATAGAATAGACAGACAAAGGAGCGTGATCGAGAAAGGCACCGCTATATCAGCTGGCAGCTGCCTCTGGTCGACCCTTAACTCGCAGCCGCTCCGCAAGTTTGCAGTTAGTGTGGCTTCCAGATTCGATATCACTGAAGCGCAAGAATAGACCCTAGATGCGTCCCAATGTCGGCGAGACAATAAGCAAGGAAAGAGAAACAGACAAGAAAAGGAAAATATCGCAAAGGCCTTGCGAGAAAGCAGACAGAATAAAGGAAGGAGGAGTCCCGACAATACCAATCACGGTAGAGTCCTCTAGAGCATTACTCCAATATCAGGGTCCATTTCGCAAGGAAGGAAAAATGCCAATCATGAACCGTCACTTCGTCCAAATGCACATAATCGTCAAGCATTCTCCCGCCATCAACAGTGCTCTTAGACGTTTTTGTAGAGCAACAGAGGCTCTCCGATATTTTCAATCTCAGGAATCGTACACTTCAAATCAAAAGCCTTGGCCAAAACGATTTTGAAGATCTGTAGCGTAGTCAAGTCTGTCAGCACGGCAGCGAGAAAGAGTACAAGGAGAACAACGCAGACCTTTTGTACGTTGATGCTGTGACTGGTGCTACTGAAGATAAGACTCGCTTTCATTGCTTTGGCAAACCGTTTGGCCTTTACCGAAATTAGCATGTAACCGTTTGTACCACTTCGATTCGTGCAGAGGTCGACTTTACCTGAATAGAAATTTCCTCTTGATCCTCACGAGGAAAATTGACAAAATGGTCGTACTTAGTGCCAACCAAAAACGGGATGGCGGTTTTGTTGAAACCACGACCCTGGCGGTACCATTCCTTGATTGAATTCAAAGTACTCTTCCTCGTAAGGTCAAACATAAATAAAATAGCAACGGCATCATTGCAAACCAGCGGGAGCATGTTGACGAACTCGCGCTGACCACCAAGATCCCAAATTGAAAACGTGATTTCCGTGTTTCGAATGGAGATGGTCTTTTCCATGAAGTTGACACCTTGGAATAGGATAAGCAAAGACTCTTTCTTCCACGGAAGACTCACTCAGAACATCACAACGAAAATAAGTTAGAACTCACCTAGTGTCTGAATGTAGTCTTCATCCCAACTACCCTCCACGTACTTCACCATAAGACTGGTCTTTCCGATCTGAGCATCACCGACCATTCCAACCTTGATGACAACACTGTTCTTTGCCGGCTGCAGAACCTGTTTCTGCCGATCGGTACCACTCGACACACCGGAGCTGGGTGGCCTGGACGCCGAAGGGGGTTGCGGTTGGTAACTTAAAGAAGGGGTATTTAACTCGGTTGCGTAGTGGTTTCCACGAGGATCACTGCTGTAGCCATTGCTGGTGTAATTCGGGGAGCGGACAGCCGCCTCATCCGCCGATGCGGCATCGCGATTTGAGTTACGTTCAGCTGGAGTCAGAGAACTTTGCTGCTGCTGCTGTCCTTGCGATGGTTCCTGGGTTGGAAGCCGTTCCACGACGTTTGGGACACCCGCTTCTGGGACCCGTGGCGCATCCATGGTCGAAGGTATGTTGGTTTCGTTTACAGTACTGTACGTAGTACGTTTGTTCCGATATGCAATCTGTTGCTGGTTTTAATTTGCGTAGACAAAGCCAACTGAATCAGTAACAATAATGAAAAGGACCAATGAGATTGAGAGGGCCGAGCGGTTGCTTAGACGGACGAACCAACAGTACGATACTGCACGGCAAAAAGAAGCTGCTCAAGAATACCAATTCATCGAATTCAACCACGCTGCAGCACACTGTTTACTCTTGTTCTGACTGTACTGTTTTGCTTTGACAACGGGACCCTGCACCAGCTGCAAGGACTTAGGGTAAACAAGCTTGCTTGTGTTATGACGTGGTTAGGTAAGGTGGGAAGTCAGAGCGAAAAAAAAAAAAAAAAAAAAAAATCACTGAGAGCAGCAAGAGTCGCGACGCTCCCAGTAACAAAGACCGTCGAGTGAAGGGAATTTTGGACGACAGCCAGCCGCGGCAAGACCAGCGCGTACTGCTATGATTTCTTCTGTACGGAGTAGACGCCTGTAGTAGACCTGGACGGACTCTCTAAGGTTCCCGCTGAGTTCCTGAAATCCATGGGTCGGTCACTTCCGCACTATCCGCGATAGGAATAGCGCGTTTTCATAATCGAGAGAAAAAAAAAAAAAAGTTGCTTTTCGCAAAACATTTTTGCTGCCGTTAATCTCTATCAATTTGTCTCTTTTTCTATATTCTACTTTCTCGCATCATATTTAAAATAATTCACCATGTCCAAGAGAGCAGCAGACCCCTCTGAAGTACAGTCAACCCCCCTCAAGGCCGGTGAGCGGCCAATCACCGAGGGCCCTCCGGACGAGCGAGGAGAGTACGAAGATGAGTTCGAAGACGAATTCGAAAGTGAAGATGAGGTTCTGGAAGCAGGAGTAGACGGGCGTCCTGACGCGGAGCGTGAAGCTGAAGAGGAGCAGAGTATGTGACTGCTGCGATGCTTAGGGTATATATGTCTACACAATGCGATTTCTCTTACTGACGGTGGTCGTGAATGACGAATACAGATGCGATGGACGTGGACCAACAGGTATTCATTCCTGGGAGGACGAAACTTGGACCGGACGAAACGCTGTCGCCCGATACGTCGACGTATAACATGCTTCATACCCTGAGCACTCCGTGGCCATGCCTGTCCTTTGATATTGTTCGAGATTCATTGGGCGACAACCGCCAGGCATATCCAGCGACGGTGTACGCGGTTTCCGGCACGCAAGCAGAGACTTCGCGGGGGAAAGATAACGAATTGATGGTTCTCAAGTTGAGCGGACTTAGTAAGATGGAGAAGGAGAACGAGACGGACTCCGAAAGCGAATCCGATTCCGATGATGATGTGGGGGAGCCGATTCTAGAGAACAAATCCATTCCGCTCAACTCGACTACGAATCGAATCCGTGCACATCAGACGCCTCCGCAATCTGGCGATTACTCGAAGCCACCACAGACGGTGACGGCTAGTATGCTGGAGAATGGACAAGTCGTTATCCACGACGTAACGCCACACCTGACTAGCTTTGATGTTCCCGGTACAGTGCTCCCTCCATCAGCCTACAAGCCGTTGTCGACGCTTCGCATGCACAAGACAGAAGGATATGCTTTGGATTGGTCGCCGTTGAACCCCTTGGGCAAGCTACTGACCGGAGACAATGACGGGTTGATTTACGTGACGACTCGCACCGAAGGCGGGGGCTGGGTGACAGACACCCGACCTTTCACCGGCCACGCATCCTCGGTTGAGGAAATTCAATGGTCCCCCAACGAACGAAACGTTTTTGCATCCGCCAGCAGTGACGGAAGCGTGAAGGTCTGGGATGTACGGTCCAAGTCCCGCAAGCCAGCGGTTGATGTGAAGGTCTCGTCAACCGACGTAAATGTCATGAGCTGGTCCAAGCAGACATTCCACCTCCTGGCGACAGGTGCAGATGATGGGCAGTTTGGCATCTGGGATCTGAGACACTGGAAACCAACTCCATCAACACCATCGTCGCAAATAAAGCCATCGCCCGTCGCCTCGTTCGACTTCCACCGAGAACCTGTCACGAGTATCGAATGGCACCCAACAGATGACAGCGTGATTGCGGTAGGCTCGGCAGACAACACTGTTACGCTCTGGGACTTGGCCGTTGAGCTGGATGATGAGGAAAGCCGCGAGACAGGGTCCACGGAAGTGCCACCCCAGCTTCTGTTTGTGCATTATATGGACTCCGTCAAGGAATTGCATTGGCAAGCGCAGATGCCCGGCACGGTGATGGCAACGGGTAGCAATGGATTTGGGTATGTGCATACTGCCTCTCGGTGTTCGTATTTTCAATCGCTAACACACATTTCTTTCTTCGAATAGGGTTTTCAAGACGATCAGCGTGTAGATGAATTTGGTATAAAGTTACGAGCCATTCACTGCGTGTTGGCCCAACTGGTTAATGATATCATTAACGTGGCATGCGATATATATTTAAACGCTCTCCCGTATATTAAACCATGCGCATATGGACTATTTGGATTCGGCTTGACCTAGGAATCACAGCCGAAACTCGTATACCAGCATATGCAGCCGTATGATACATCTTAGATGAAAGCCCTAAGTAACGTCTCCCCCTGGGCCGGTTGATCGGAGTGACTATGTGCAACCGTTGCTGCTGCTGTAGTCTGTACAGTCGATTGAACGCTCCTCACAGCCCTGAGCCATTTATGCATGAAGCATTGATTGATTATTTATCTGTGTTACAGCTTATCATCAGTGACGTATGATACAAGATCACCCGTTGACGGACCAACCTCTGGCTTCGGAGACGTCAATGTCTATATATACAGCGCACTGAGCGTAGCCTCTAGTGCTACTGTACGTGCATTTTAATATCTTGATTTCACCCCCAACCTGTTATAGCCTCGTTAAAAATAATCAATCTCAGTGATCAACAAGGTTGCAACGTGGTCATCCAAGTCAGACTGTCAGTACAGAAGGTTATTGTAACATTTCTACTGGTCAATGGCCATTCGTTGCCAGTTGGATAATGGTACCCTGTACCGAGTACTAGGTACCAGGCTAGCTCTGACTGCTATGATACGTGCAGTGCATAAAATCCACGCTAAAACCATGCACTTTTCAGTGCGCACAACCCACCTGCCGATCTAAACAACTTCAGCCAATTGGCTCGGGGTTCATTTTCTAGAAATTTAGTTTGATCTGGGGTAACGAGCCTTTTGACGACCTCGCTTCGCTCGGTCGCAGGCTCGGCCGAGCTTCGCTCGGAGGGATAGAAGGGGGAAATACTCAAGGATAGAGAAAAGGAAGCTTTAACTTGTAAGCCGCCCCTCTGCTGAGACATAGGCCAGTATCATCCGCTTAAGCGGGGAAGAGTAGAGAGCAGCATATATCCATCAAATTTCCATCAAATTTCCATCAAATTTCCATCAAATTTCCATCAAATTTCCAATTTCCAATTTCCAATTTCCAATATCCAGGTTCAATAATCACATACAAAAAAGTCCATGTCCATGTCCATCCATGTCCATATCCGCTCGCTCAGTGTCGACTACGGCGGACGTGGAAGACCGGGAGCGAAAAACACGGAAGCCGGAGATTACCAGAAAGGGGAAAAAACGCGGATACGGCAGAAAAAAGCTTCAATATAATAATAGATTACGCTCAGGCCTTCTATGAGGGAATTAACAGAATCACGGGATTTTGAATTGTCCAGGGCCTCCGTGAGCATTGATCCATTCCTCTGGAGCATTTGCGAAAGTACTGCGCAGAGAGATGTTATGCACACACTACCCGCGCCGACAAAAGCATAAGAATCTCTCTAATGACAACACTGGCTAAGCTCACAGCCAGAGCTCAGAAACCATCAGATAGAAACGATCGACAGAAAGCGAAATGAAAGCCAAATAATACCTGGCCGGTGATTGGATAGATACAACTAGAAAAAAGCTGGGGGAATCCATCCATACTGTAAGGAGAAATCTGGGGCTGGGTAATTTACGTTTCATCCCCACAATACGCTAACCATACATACATAAAACATACATACATACAGCGCCTCGGCCGTGACTACCTGTGGGTCTACCCCAAACATCCCGATTTCCACAATCAACTTCAGCATGGGCCAAGGTCCGACTGAGACGGGATGTAATTGGCTGGTCGTGGTCGGTACACAGACCAGGCTGAGGTTGAGTTTCGGTCGCATCGCCGAAATAACCAATAACGTAGTGGAAGTTCGGGCTGGGTTTGGCGGGTGATAGATGTATGATAGCCGTGATAAATTGTAAAAGAAAAAGAAATGCAGTTTCCATTGAAACTTATCTCCTGCTACTTCGAGTATGAAGAAACGAACATCAACAAGGAAACAGTGAAAAGACATCGCCTAGGGTATCTTGCGGATCACGTGTATCCGGATTAAGGTCGGGCCGTGGCAGTAGGCTGTAACAAAGTGGGTACTGGGCAGGCTGGGCTGTGCTTATGGCGGATGATGACTGGAAGGCAGATATGGGCATTATGTCATATTACATTGAGTTCTGTCGTTTTTAATTGGATCCCGAGACCCGAAGTCGAACTTCGAATCCTCGCGGAATATCATGCTGACGATATTACATACATACATACTCCTTACTTTTGCTTGCTTTTTTCCTTTTTCTCACTACTTCGCTCAAGGTGCAGAGCGTATAGTATGATAGTTAGAGCATACTTTATGCTTCTTCGGGGTTCAATCGATGTAAGGAACGTAAGCAAAATTACGGTAATATAACAATACATACAATACCCTCTGGAACAGGATATGCATTACCACCAAAAAAGAAAAGTAAATTACTGGTGGATACTGGCAACGGTAAGCACCAATCAAAACCGGATGCCAAGCTCAAATGACCCACCTAAATTGTACCTGTAGTGGTATTTTATTCTGCAGAGTCACGAGCAGGCCCATTTCATTGGTCAAGAGCATGCCGCTACTAGCTGCAGCTGGAAACTGAATTACATACGCTAAGGAACGCCGCTAAGTGAAAGCGCCTGTGGCGAATGACAGAGCGAGTGGTGGCAACCAATAATCGTAAGCAAGGTCTCAGATCCACAGGTCCCAGGCGTAATAATACAGACGTAATACAGGTACATACAGCAGATACCCACACACCCCGTACACCCCATACACCCACGCGCAGCTCCAGATTGTGGCCCATGCTTCAGTTTTAGCGGAATTGCTAATAACTTCATTTGAGAATCGAAAGTGTCACTGAACGAGTCATCATTACCAGTCTATCTTCTATCGCTTCTTCTGCTTCATCCTTTCTTCCTCAATCTTTCTCTCTATCCCTTGCTCTCTCTCCCTCTCTTCCGTTTTGATTCCTCCCCTTCTTCTCGATCCCGCTCCTTCGCAAACCCAAAACGGGCTGCGTCAATTAATCACTCGCAGCTCAGTCGCTGACAGCTGCCACCACACGGTGACCCCGGCTTGTCCCTCCACGAGCCGCTGGTCGAGTCCTTGCGGTTCCTCACTTCGACGACCCAGGTAAACGTTGAGTTTACTTTGCCTTGTCCCTGTGGTTCACGTGCTCGGTACCTGTCTTAGATTCAACGCGAGAGGTACTTACATACTCGACTTCCTTTCTCTTTCTTTTATATGATAGCTCCATGTACAGTACTGACTGACTGACTGACTGACGACGTCTTCTCCTTTCGCGATTCTTAAGAGAGGAAATTATTCTGTTTTCAGATTCAATTGTCTTTCCTTCAACATATATGTTGCTGCTTATTGTACGCTCATGTGGTGGTAACTTCTGCTACTCTCTTTTGCTCAACCTCGCCGCCGGTTCGTAATTTGTTAGTTCTCCTCTCTCTTTGTGTTTAGCCTTCGGTGACCTTCTGGGACGAGCCATTCTTCTTCCTCTGGGCATTCGCCAGATATCACTCATTACGAGGATTGACAACGATACTAACTCTTGATGTCATTCTAATGCTCAGATCCGTCGTTGAACTTACCACGCTGGCTGCAAATCCTTTGCTTTACCTGACGCTTGTTTCCCGTTAGGAAATCTATTATTTTCTAAACTCTCTATATATTCTGTTATATTTATACCCCTTCCACCTCGATAAGTAATTCTACTTTGAATTCAGGCAGCATTCGCTGTAAGACATGCTAGTGGATACCATGGTGGCCGAAATGTCAGGCACCAGTCCGCGAACAGAGGACCTTGCGAGCATCAGTGAAGCTCCCGGGGATGTGTCTGGTGAGTGAGCTCAAAAACAGGTGTATGTTTCGTTACTAACTATCCATCTTTCTTTTCTCTGCAGCAAATCCGCTCCCCCAAGATACTACCACCCAGAACAACAACAACAACAACAATGTAAATAATACTAATGAGAGGAGCCACCCCAATCCTGCTATTCCACCTCCCAAAACCGACAAGCCCCGGCCGCATGTCTGTACGACTTGTGGCCGGTCGTTTGCGAGATTGGAGCACTTAAAGCGCCATGAACGATCCCATACCAAGGAGAAACCTTTTGGATGCCCCAGTTGCAGCCGTTGCTTTGCTCGACGAGACCTTCTCCTAAGGCACCAGCAGAAATTGCACATGACTGCACCGCCATCGTCTCGTCCGAAGCATGGCCGACGGGAAAGCACTGGCACTGCAACAGGCGGAAACCGTGTTCGTAAATCCTCGACCGCCAACCCACCGCCAACAGTACGACCTCGAGCAAATACTACCGGTCATGTTGATGGATCCGCCATGAACTTTGCCAATACGGCGGCTGGTCCAGCTCCCGGACCAGCTCCCCCTGCTGCTACTGCCGCCTTTGCCGCTACGCAGCCTAACGATACGCGCCACTCCAGCATCGGTTCCGCGTCGTCAATCCCCGGTCATAATTACCGCGGGTATGCTGCGACTCACCCTCATGTCAATCATGGTCTCAGCAAAATCGAAACGTCCGGCTTGCCAATAGATTTATCTGGTGGCTTGCGTACGGCTCCGGTATACGGAAGCTTCGATTTTGGTGGTTTGGGTGAAATGTTCGTGGGCTATGGAAGCACCGTCAATCCTGCTCAGCTTCACTTTGGAAGATCTCCTCAGCCGTTTGGCAGCGACATTCCTGCTTCGCCATTCTCTCAACCTATCCAGGATGTGGAACCGGTTATGGATGACGACTTCAATCTCGACTGGATAAATGGGCTTGATCCATTCCTGGTTTTGGGCAACAATGCCGAGTCCGCCATCGATCAATCGTCCCCGTCGGCAATAAGCACCGAAAGCCAAAGCGGATTCAGTGAGCAAACCATCGACGGCGCAAACCATATTCCCATGTCGTCATCTTCATGGTCAAACCCGTTTTCCGGACCGGCGCCGATGCCTACGACTACTCAATTCGCAATGGACTTTTCCTCTCCTGCCTTCAACGAGGTCATGTACCCACAGGAGACGGCTTCTCCAAAGTCTCTAATGGCATCCAGTCAGTTCAATGACTCCATGTATGGCGTCCCCGCGTCCATGGCACCTCTTGGTCAGCCAGCGTTGGGAGGGCACTCGCAAAGTATGTTTCCATCCTTCATGGCAACAAGCGGAGAATCTCCCAATATTCTAAACACGTCTTTCGCGCCTAACAATGCCACACCGGTTCACAGTCTCGCTGGTACCTTTACAGACTATACCCGACAGGCTTTACTAGCCAGTATCTTGCAACCCGTTGGTCTCAACAACCACCGCAAGTATTCTCAACCTGTGAATAGCAATATGTTCAGCGGCGAGGTCCTCTCCCGTGCTGCTGGTTTCAACAATACCAGCCAACTGCCGTGTACTGCGGATATGCAACGTTATATTTCCTCATACGTGTCCTATTTCCACCCTCATTTGCCATTCTTACATATACCTACGCTGGACTTCCAAGCTCCAGAGTTCACGAGTGACATTCAGACGCCGAGTGGACACTTGAATCTGTGTTCCGATGGTGTCGCAGGAGGAGCTGGCTGCTTAATCCTTTCAATCGCTGCCGTTGGTGCGCTGTATGCACTGGATGGACCCGCTTCAAGGAATCTTCAGGAAGCCTCCAAGAAGATGATCCAACTCTACCTTGAAGAGCGCCAGAAAGTTGACAAGTCAGTCGCATTGAACCGCGTTAACCATGCGCGTGAAGACTCTGCACATAACATTCCCCTCTGGTTGATACAGGCCATGCTCCTGAATGTCATTTATGGGCATGCTTCGGGCGATAAGATGTCTTCCGATATTGCCAGCAACCACTTCGCCTCGCTCGTCAGTCTTGCACGAGCGGCCGACTTGACTCGTCATATGGATCCTAAAAATCTTCCCAGAAGCGATCTTGCACAGAGCGCGGGCGCTCACGACAATGGCCTATGGGGATTTTCTGCGTTCGATGTCCCAAGAGAGAGAAAGGATTGGCTGAATTGGAAGACTGTGGAGGAGAGGAAGCGTACACTCTACGCTATCTTAACAGTCTCCAGTTTTCTAGTGACAACTTACAACTATGCACCTGCTTTGGCCAATTCTGAGATTCAGCTTGATTTGCCGTGCGAAGAAGATGTGTGGGCTGCTGAGTCGCCTCAGGCTTGGAAGAAACTTGGCGGGCCATCGGTCTCAAAGCAATCATTGTCATTCCCATTTGCTTTGAAGGTGCTTTTGACTGCTAGCCAAAGGGAGCAGGCACAATTGCAACCTTCCAACTTTCCTTTTAGGCCCAGTCCCATGGGCTGTCTGGTACTCATCCTTGCCTTACACAATTACATTTGGGAAACGCGTCAGCAACACATTGACCGAAATCTGACAACGCGTGAGGCCGATGCTATGCAAGCACACATCGAACCTGCTCTGAGAGCATGGCAAGCTGCCTGGGCTAGCAACCCCGCTCACAGTCTCGAGAGACCGAATCCCTACGGCGCAGGTCCCCTTTTCGCTGACTGCATACCTCTGCTGGACCTGGCCTACATTAGGCTCTTCGTCAATGTCGGGCTGTCGAGAGAAGCATACAGTCAGCAAAACTGGGACGCTATGGCAGACGAGTTTGCACACGGATCCGATTTGTTCTGCGCAGAGGAGGTTGCTCCCGTTATGCCGGGGCACTTTGGCAGGCATAATTCCGTGTCTGACCTGGCGGACCTATCAATTTCCGGAACACCTACCGAGGAACAGGCTGTTGGGGGTTTTCCGACCGTTAGTCAACTCAGCCAGTCCGCTCGTGAAAGACAATTACGGAAAGCAGCCTTCTATGCAGCTGATTCTATGACTATGGCTGACGAGCTTGGTAATATGTATTTCCAATCTTTCACCAAGGAACTGCCGATCCAAAGCGCCTTGTGTACTTTCGATTGCGGTCAGGTCCTGGCGGAGTGGATTTGTACCGTACAGGAACGAGTTGGTCCCTATTTGGGCATCTTGGGACGTGACGAAGTTAACTTGAGAGAAGTCCCGGATGTGCTCCTTGAGAACGAGGATCGCAAACTCGTGGAAAAGATCAAGGATATCCTGGAGAGAATCGAGTCCAAAATGCGACTTGCAGTTCAGAACGGTTGTTCGGGTGCTTCGCACGACGTTCTACGACGATTTCCAAGTGCCGTTGAAGGTGGTTATGGAAGCAAGCTTACTGTAGCCACGTCGTATCTGCTTGATCAATACTTCGCGTGGACAGGTTAGTACGAATTTACATTATCACCCCTTACAAAAGCACGTTCACTTGATCGCTTGCTAACTTTTATCGACTATCAGCGACAAAACCCATGGTCCGAGCTCTCGAAGTACAAGCAGTGCAGCTGAAGAAGCGTACTGACAAGTCGGTTATGATGAGAAATCTTTAATTCCTTTCTCTTTCCTTCGTCCGGTGTTCTCTATCCTGCTCCCTATCACGTTGAAGAACAAGAGTTGCTGGTCAACACCCTGACGTACATATACACCTCCTCTACGCCTCCTCCCTTCGCACCGGTACAAATTTATTTGGACAATGCCTTCCTCCTCCTTATTCGGTTGCTTTTACTCGCGGAGCCCGGTTCGCTGGCTCGACTGAATTTCGTTTCCTCGATTCTGCGTCACTTTGCTCTCTTGGATTATGTCCTTTACTAATCAAGGGTATTGCGTCAAATCTGTCGCCTGAATGTACATGAATCATTGTGCATTTTGCTTGCGACCAATCTACGTTGTGTGTTACGATTGTTATCTTTATACACGTTATCGGCTCTTTCAACCTTTCAACCGGCTATTCATGGTCAACATGGATGATGCGTCATGCCTTTGATGTTGCTATGAGATTGGGCTGCAGTATATTTCGTTGTTGCTGTTACTTGGGTAACGTTTCATTCCTCTTTTTATCGTTTCAGAGGTGTCTTGTTTTCTCTTTAATATTTTTTGGCTGCGCTTTTCCGTTTCTTAAAATCGTTTTCTTTACGGTGACAGCAGCAGTGATTGCTTAAGATACCCAAGCTGGCTTGAATACCCTGTGAAAGAACTCTTGCTATATGGGCTGTTGCAGACTGATGGGTCCGGCAAAAAAAAAGATAACAGGATTCAGGAATCCGTGACAGACATAAAAGACGTTTGGCTTCCCGGACCTTCAACGCTGCCCGCGTGCATATATATATTGATATTGTGCATACTTGTTTTGTTTCGTTCCAGGCTATTATTAACTATCGAGGACTCAGGAGCAGTACGGCTTGGAGTAATAATGCTTTTGGCTAATAGTCAATGCCTACTTTACGGGGAGGTTAATTTTTTTACTGCAGTTAATTGAAACGAGTACCAATAGATTACGATATACGATTCATGTACGTATGTATCTCGAGTGAAAAGCATTTGATGTTGACATGTATGTTGAATTGGACATGGTAGTGGTGTCTCCGACAGCTGATAGACAGGTGATGTGGGTTGCACCAGAGGCGAATCAGTCCTATGCGAAGGAGTCTACGACTAGCCTACCTACCAATAAGGTTGACGTGCACCTGAACCCTGAATAATAACCCTAGGCCCTAGCCGCCTACATGTAGGTATGCGGGCATACCGTTCTATGAACCAGCATATCCTTGTCATTGGCGATTGACACAAAGATACGCAACACCAGGACAAAAATAGACAAAAACGCATTCATAAATGCGAACGAACAACAATAATGATGCATGTATCGGATACCGAATTGCTGCAATGAATACATCAATTAGTAGTAGTAGTCACTGGTTGGTGGTGCTTGCAAGCTTCCGATACATACATCGGATCTCAACACGAAGCATTTGTTGCCTGGATACTTTCATGTTTTTTCCTTCTCTTTCTTTCTCCTATGATATATGTAACTAGTTCGTTGCTCCTTTGTTTCTGCATTTTCTTTTGAGAACATACTTCTGCACGGGCTAAATATAACAACAGTTCCTACTATTCCATTTCGCTTAGCTCGGTAGGAGGAGCTCTTCATCAAATAACTCTTGATTGTCTTCCCTCTTCGACTTTGAATTTGATCGCCAAAATGGACATAACAACACGGCCTCCCTCCCCTAGGAACAAGCGCAGGTTCCTTCGCAGATCGGGAGAAACCAACGCCGAGATGCTCCTCGAACGGTACCTGACCAGTTCCGATCCATACCGTTCGACAAGTCCCCCCAATGCCTGGCCGTTTCCGCTGAGACTTGACGAGGCGCCAGGGCTCCGGCTCCGAATCGCCCCCTTGAAAAATGACATTCGCAGGGTTCTGGACGCCCATGGCTTCCACGCTGAGAGTGGCTTTGCCCCGTACTTGGCCACGAAACCACGTTACCCCGGTGGAAACGTGCCGGTCAATCTTCTCTGCATATTTATACAACCCTAGTACCATCTCACCCCATTTGAAGTCGGCCCGGGCCTGCTAAAGACGAACTCCTGGAGCTTCTCCGTCGGAATGGGGTTGAAGATATTCACGCCGATATATTCAACGCCGACTTATGCTTCTGTGAGAAGACGAAAGTGAGATGAGGACGGAGGATGAGAGCACTTGAGAGAGGGAATAGCGGAATGGTATTCGGACTATGTACAGGAGAAGTGTGCTACATATACGCAGTGAACGAGGACTCGGTAGAGTAGCCAATGAGGGCGAGCGCTGGAGCCCTAACTGTGGAATACCCGATTCGACACTCCCCAGACCACCCGGCAGTCCAAGCCTACGAGCAGGCCAAACATGGGTTGATTGAAATACTAAACCAAACACTTGAGTCAAGGTGGACGGTAGTATGCCCGTTCAACGTCGGTCGCACTGGGGCCAAGGCCCTACCTGCCATCGCGGTGATGGTAGAACCTCTAAGCTATACAAACTGGTTTAGCCTGGGCACTCGGATCGCTGAAGAAATGAGAAAGCACATGCGCCCTGGCTAGCCTGGACGTTGAGTTCATACCGGGCGATCTATCTACTCTGCAGACATCGGCAGTTTCGTTCCTCGATAGAATAAAATCGGATGATGGCAGCGTGCCTCAGTATCTCAGGAGATAACAATACCGGGACGATGGGTGGGTATGTGACTCTGGAGCAGAATGGGATCGTCCGTCACGGCATCTTGACAAACTACCATGTTACGAGACCATCCGATGCCTGGTCTGATCCTCCTTCTTCTTTCCTTTCCAATCTGGACCGCTATGGCTCTTCGCCATCTAAACCGCCGAAGAAGCTAATAGAGATTGAGTGCCTCGCCAAAATGGACTGGGAAGCTACTCTGGACAAGTATAATTCAATGGATGAAAGTATACGAAACCACACCCAGGTATGCATGGAAAGGATCAAGAAATTGGAAATGGCGGGAGATGAAGAACGACAACATGTCCAGCGCCGTATGATAGACCGGAACGAGGAAGCCCGTCGGACCTTGCGCCAAAATCGAGACGGGGCAAAGAAACTGTCCTACAAAATGGGACATGTCCTTTCCACCTCCGGAAAGGTGGTTATCGGGAGAAGAGTGATGGATTGGGCGTTTATAGAACTGTCGAAGAATGCCACAAGGAAGTTTTTCAGGCCAAACAGGATGTTTGCTGTACGGAGTACCCAGTGACAAGTTTGCAGAACTCTTCGCCGGAACACAAGTCTCACCCTATCCAGAGGGTTCTCCCCTGACACAGTTTGGCTCCTTGGAGAAGGGGAAGTACTACATAAAACTTGGTCGTACGACGGGGGTGACATCCGGCTTGTGCAACGGAGCGTTGGCCTGCTGTAACTGGACTGGCCGAAACGCCGTGAGGTACGACCATAACGGGAAGGAGATTGAGGATCAGCAGAATATAAGCGAGGAATACGTTATCGTCGGTAAGAAGAACGGGAAGCAGACTGCCTTCGCCGAGGATGGAGACTCGGGATCATTTTTCGTTCCCAACGTGGAAGGCGATGTGTGCGGGTTGCTTTTCGGCACAACCACCGGACACCACGGTGATTTTGACTACATGTTCGTCCAACCCCTCGTGATTCACCGGCTCAATTTTTCTGTGAACCTCCTCGTTCCTTTCTCTTTCTTCTTTCTTTCCCTTCCCATGTTCAGAGTTGTATTGTATGTAGTGGTAGATAGAGATCCACTGACATGAATACCAGTATGGAGCCAATCTTGTAATAGAGCCAATCTTGCTCGTGAAGATATTCGATGATATCGATCACACAAGTTGCCCATTTGCACTTGTCATGAATGCAGTACGGTCCAACCGCGTACACATCAGGGTGAGCCTGGAGATATATTATAAACGCCCTGCATCATGGACAATTTATCCCAGTAGGGACTGATCCCAAGCTGCCAGGATAATCTCACTTTCTTCGTTTCAGGTGTTTGAGAGACTTAGCACCACGTCTCGCGGCCGGCATCCCTTGTCGACTCGTCAATGGCATTTTGGAACTGGTTGTGTCTTCTTGCTGGTTCTTCTTGTCTTGGGCCACTTGGCTCGCCAGTCTGGCAATTTCGCTGTTCCACCATGGAATCTGATTATTTGGCTGTTGGTTGCCTTGAGAGATTTGAACATCAATTGAACCGCGAAGCTTTCAGGTCCAAGATCCCGATTTTGCACTGGGATATCTCGACACTCATTGAATTTGGGCTTCTCTGAGCCTAAAGACTACTGTAACTCACTCCAAGGAATTTATTGATACCAATTTTATTTCCATACGATTTCTCTACGGAGACGCAGTTGTTTTTATGTGAATATAAATAAATTGGTGAACGCGACACAACCTGCTAGCCACCTACCTCTACTGAGGTTAAGAAGACACTGAACCATCCCTATTGGGTTTATAAACAACACAGGAAGTCAAAATGCCTCTTACGAAGAGCTCCTGTCGCAAAGATCGAGGCGATATAAAGAAGACAAAGCAACTTGCAGGAAGAAAATACCATAATCCAAAAGAAGAGCACATCCCGACATCAATTACAGTAAGTCAATTGAATTCAATCGAACAAGTGACATACAAAGGACAAAGCATACTTTTTCGTATGTATACCAAAAACACGTAGATACAAGTAGATATTTGAAAGAAACGGCCTACACTACAAGCCTCTCAAACGAATACTTCCCAACAGCCTTCCGCCGCAAATAACCAATTTCCCGATTACTCCTCGGCTTAATCTCGCCGGTCGACTTCTTAATCTTTGATTTACTCACATCCGTCAGAGCGGCAGGCGGCGCAAGCGACAATGGAAGCAATTTATCCTCATCATCAGCAGCATCCGGGGGCGCGAAGACAATGAGATCGGCGCCGTTGAGCTTCTCATGCTGCACGAGAGGCGAGGGAGTCGGCAGATCCGGTGTTGCTGAGCGTTCAACTGCGGAGGACGTAGCAGGGACGCGGTTCTTCTTCGACTTCTTGGTGTTTTCGTTGTCGTCTTGTTTATTATTGCTCTTCTTCGAAGATCCCGTCGAGGTGACCCTGTCAGCGAACCGGAGGTACTCCCGCAGAATTCCTGAGAGATATGTAGCTTCCTCGACGCCAGCGAGCGCGGCTGAGATCTCCGATTTCAGATCCTCAACGAGAGTAACTTCACTGAGATCCTCGACCGAAGCCGTGCCGACAGCGGGGATAGCGGAGATCCAGCCGGAGGGGCCGAGGGAGTCGACGGAAGCGATGAGAAGGTCGACGATGATATTCAGATCCAGAGATGGGGAGACCTGACCGGGGGAGAGAGTGGAAGGAGGTAATTCGGAGATGCGAGAGGTGTAGCCGCCCGTTGCGAGGGAAAGACGGAGGTGGTGGAGTAAGGAGATGGTTTCTGGTCTGCTAAGGGTGGAGCGGAGGGAGGTGGTTATCTGGTGGATTGGATATGCGTGGAGCTTTTGGAGGGCGAGGTTTAGGGCTGTGAAGGTAGCCGCCTGGGGGGTGGAGGTTTCTGTTGTGTTGAGTTTTGTGAGGGCGGTGCTGGTGGTGTTAGTGGTGTCTCCGTTGAGCTCCTGTTCATTAGCGGGTCCGTTGGTGACTGCCTTCACGGTCTCGTTTGGTGTTGCTGAAAAAGAGTGACGTGCCATGTTCAAAAAGAGCTTCACCGTGTACGCGAGTTCGTCGACAGCCATCAAGACGGGTCCTTGAAGTACTCGAATGAGATGCTGAGAAGAAGGGTCCGCCTGAATCAAAGCTTGCGAGAAAGACCCAGTCGGGAATGGAGGCAGAATGCGAGGCTTGGACGTCCGCCGCAAGGCTATTTCGATGCTGCTCATGGAAAAATGCCCCAAATCCATCAACCAATTGCATGTAACCTCGGGCCACAGGGCGACGGTAAGCTGGGGCGTGAACGAGTTTGCATCGCCGTCATTGCTCTCCTCCAACGAGAATATCTTGGACAATAGGAACAATGTCATTTCCGGATTTACGAACTCTTCCGCGGAAGGCAACTTCTTGGATTCGTCGGACGAGCCGAAGTAGTTCTGCACAGCACTGTCGAAAGCAGCGGCATTCTTTAGCTTGGCAGCGTTTTCCAAGTCTTGCGCGAACTGATTCCATCTGTCCACTTGTTCTGAGGACGTCAGGCCCAGCGTGGCCATGCGTTCTGTCAGATGCTTCTTCGAGCCTGTGTCCCATTGTGCAGACGATGAACCGATTCCACGCCCTATGGCGTCAATCAAAAGTCCGTCCCTCTGTCTCTTGAGGGAAGTAGATCCAGGAGCTGGGTCAAGAGAACTCAAATCGAATGCAAGGAGTGCATTTTCTTTTGTAGCTATCGCGATACCCAATTTCGCAAAGTACCCCACAAATGAGAGTGGTGCTTTGGGGTCACTGGATCCTGATGCGCTGTTTGATACGACTGCATCAACAGGAATACTTCGCTGAATCGATTGGTATTGCGTGTCGTACAGCGCAACAATCGACTTCCCCGCGCCTATCACAGACTGCGGAGAAATGCGCATGATGGATGAGAATTGTTCGTCCTCGAGGATAAACTGCGAAGTCACAGTAGGCGAGTACTGGGATAGATCGAAGTTGACAAATCCTTGCTCAAACGAGAGACTCAGGCCCGCCGATGCGGCATGGAAATTCCACTGAACGCCGTCACTTTCAAACGTTCGCTGACTATCAAAATCGGGAATGCTGACGGTCAACAAATGCCTGAGATTCTCGCTTCCATCGAGCATTACACCGTTGGACTGCGCACGGGCTGGAACAGAAAATATCTGTACCATCACATCCTTCATCGCGACCCTTTTAGCGCCGATAGGATGCGAAACCAGCAACAGCACGGAAGGCTCTCCGTCACCAGAACTTGTATCGCCCATAGCCAAAGCAGCCAAATCTTGTCTTCTCTTGAAAAGTGACCTTTTAACGTCCTCGAACTCGAGAAGAAAGCAAGCATGCACTTCATGGCTCGAACTCAACTTCGCAGTCTCGCGATGCTGGACACTCCACCGCTGTGTCTCAAGGTCAGACGCTAGTCTTCGCACACGACCATCCTTATGGACAATGAGGACATCAAATGGATCCTTGTGCTCATCCTCCTTTTCTAAGCCAGTTGGGACAATTCCCATGAAAATCGCAGGGCTACTCGAATCCTTCGTTGAATACGAAGAAGACGAGATGGCAGGCGCACTCGTTCCGTTGCCCCCCGTTTCTTCGACGAAGCATTTAACCTGCGGTTCCGGACGTTGAATCGCAACGTAAGTCTGTCTCTTTACGGATGATTTATTCGACAACTTCCTGCGGATCGAGAACGGCCGGCAAGAGAACGACGATTGCGGAGGAACAGCGTAGGAGGTGACCAGTTTCGGCGTTTGTACCTGAAAGCTCACCATTTAGCCCATGTTTTCTCCAAGAAGCATAAATCCAGCCATACATTGTAAATATTCACTGCTTCTCCGTCAACTGCAACGGATATTTCATATCTCTTTCTTTTCTTCGAGTCCGCCAACCGGTAGACCTCTCCGATATGAACCTTGCCAGTCGACGCGTGCAACGGACGAGGCAATTGGGTCAGGACTGAAGGAGGTTGCAAGTCCATAGCGACGGTATCTAGAGCAATTAAATCCTCCTTTGCCTCAAGACTAAATCCGTCGGAGCCAAAAAGAAACGGACTTTCTGAAAAATTTTCGGCAGTAAGTTATGCCGTCTTCCGACACTAGTCCCAATGCGGTTAGTGCAGACGCCAGTTATGTAATCAGAGACGCGAAGTCACGCGTCTTTCTGGATCACGTTGATTTCATTATGTTGCCCATTCAAAAGGGCGCCTTTTCGTTACGCGCTTCTCATACATGTTCGTGATGCTCTGTTGACTTCGACCTTTTGCGTCTTTGCATTGACTTTTTCCTTAATTACGATCAAGCGATGAGCCATTGTTGTCGCGCGGAAACGTGTCTTCGCATCTCATGGCCATGGGCCAGGAACAGCAGCGGGCTATCCATCCGTTCTTCACGAAAGGTCAATTCTCCTCACCAATGCTATACCAGAGGTATACTCATGTCTAGCAGAGTGGAATGAATCTATGAATTCGACGCCCGCAACGAGACGCTCGAACCGTATTGCGGAGAACAAGACCGATATTGCAACTACGGACAATTCCTTACCGAATGGCACTCAGAACTCGGAGTTATACCCCTTTTCTCAACCTGAACAAGCTACGGCACAAGATGATAACGCCTACAATGGACAGTCTGCGGAGGTAAACGGACTGGGACGTCACACGCGTTCTAGTCAGCCCGTTGCCATGCTTGAAGAGGACCCTAATTCGCACCGGAAGAAAAGACGAAAGGTTGACGATGTGAATGCTACTACGTCTGAGAAGGATGTGTCAACGGCAAACGAACGGACATTGGATACTAGCCTACCACATGAACAGGAACAAGCGTCACTTGGAAATACTTTGGAACCAACTATAACTTCGTACAGTAACGGGCCTACTACTATTGAAGGCGCATACAATTCAGATTATAACCATTCGTCGGAGCCATCCGTGGCTGCGCAGGAGGGCCTTCTCCGCGACGAGTCCGACGACAAGTCAGCATCGCATAGTGCCGCACATGGGTCTTCCAAGCCGAAAACAATAAAACTCAACTCCAATGGAAAATTACTGAGTTCACCTTCCCGGAAGGAGGAAGAGAAAGGGCCTTCAAAGAAACCAGGTGGTAAGACTCAGAAAAGGCAGGGGGAAAAGAAATTGGTGATACATTACGGCGCAGGAAATGCTACCAAGGACCGGGTTGGAAGATTGATAGACGACATTATCAACGGCCGTCCGAAAGATCAAAAACCTACGATTCAAGAACCTGTTGCTAAACCTGCTGCCGCTTCTGTTGGCTCGGAGAAACCACGTCCCAAACCAACTCACCCATTCTTTATGAAACGATCTTTGAATAAGACAGAAACGCCATCTTCGTCCCGGTCTGATTACTCGGTATCGGGGACGGGTAACCAGAAAGAGGACATGGACATTGAAGCAGCATGCGAGGAATCGAAGCGTTCCTACATGTCATTTCTATCGTCAAACAAGCGAGGCACTAAGTTTCCTGAACCTGTTGATCCTCTTTGGCCTCCCAGGGACTTGGTTCATGTAGGTAGGGGTGAATCAGCGGGTCGTCCGCGGGTTCATAACGCTTCCAGCATTTTGGAACGGAACCAGAAGAAGAATAAAACGACCACAACCCGGGTCACCAACGAGGAGGATGTGCTGCTACTATGCTTGCGGGATGCACAATCCGCAGTCGATGAACGGCAGCTTTCCCCAGCAGGTACTGTTCCGGAGGCCTTACGGGTGCCTGGAAAACACGTCACGAGCCCACAAGTCCTACGAGAAGCAATGGTTTATGAACTGTCTGGATACTATCCAGGACCTTCAGCGAACAAGCGTGTTTTGAAGGAATTGTCTCACCCCGCTCTTGCTAAGCTCACTTCATCCATGGCGAATTCCATGACGCCTTTTGATTACGGAGAATTCGAGACGCAATTGTGGTGTCAAAAGTATGCTCCAAATGCAGCGGATGAAGTTCTTCAAGTCGGTCAGGAGGCTCTGGTACTACGAGATTGGCTCAAGTATCTCATGGTAACTGCTGTGGAAACTGGGAAGCCGTCTAAGGATGACGAAAGGAAGCCGAAGAAGGATAATGAGAAGAAAAGTAAAAAACGAAGAAAGCCGAAGGACCTGGACGACTTCATTGTGTCAAGCGAAGACGAAGCATTTGAGCCAAAGGAAGTCAGCGACTCCGAGGATGAACTCGCTGGTGGTGTCACCACGTCTTTTACGAGAACCACTGCTCAGCCCAGCGACATGCCTAACAGCAGCAAAACCGGTACCGAAAAAAGCCGGGCGTCCAACGTGATAATACTCAGTGGGCCTCCAGGGTGTGGGAAGACGGCCTCTGTGTATGCCGTAGCGAAAGAAATGGGCTTCGAGGTTTTTGAAGTCAACCCGGGAAACCGCAGGAGTGCCAGAGACTTACTCGAGCGTGTCGGGGATATGACCCAAAATCATCTGGTCCGTACCTCAAACAGGAACGAAGACGATGACCCAAATCATACACCCGACAGCGATACACAGGTACCTTTTGATGAAGGCAAGCAGAACAAAATGATGAGCTTCTTCAAGCCGCTTTCCACAAAGAGCACAAAGAAGAATTCAACCAAAGCATGCCATGAGGGCTTCCCGCCTAAGACCGATTTGAAGCACCTTCAGAATCAGAAGCAGTCCCTTATTCTACTAGAGGAAGCTGACATCCTCTTTGAAGACGATAAACAATTTTGGTCTGGAGTCATGAATCTGATTGACCAGTCGAAACGGCCAATTGTTATAACATGCAATGATGAGAGTCTAATTCCTCTGGAGGATCTCTCGTTCCACGCCATTTTAAGATACCAATTTCCGCCGTCGGAATTGGTGGTGGATTATTTGCTGCTAGCAGCCGCGACTGAGGGCCATATGCTTAAACGAGAAGCCGTCGCTGATTTGTATTTGGCATCTGGATTGGACCTCCGAAGGTCAGTTATGGAGTTGAACTTTTGGTGTCAGATGGGAGTTGGAAGCGAAAAGGCTGGGATTGATTGGATTATTGACAGATGGCCTCTTGGGTCTAATGTTGACGAGAACGGCCAGGAGCTTCGAATGACCAGCCTGAATACTTATGATCGCTTTATGGGCTGGTTTAGCCGCGATATGGTTCTGGATAGCAACCACCTCAACCGGGAAGTTGAGCTCGGCCGAGAATCCCTCGACTGGTGGCAGGTTGGCGTGCAAAATTCAGAGACTTTGCCGGATCTGGCCGAAACCGAGTCCTGCCATTCACGGCCTGAATCCCTCGCTTGCGAATCGGGTCAAGCACGACTGGATGCAATGTGTCGCGAGTCGGATCATGCAGACATGAGAAGCGTTCTCGATACACTTTCCGTTAGTTGCTCGCTTGATTTGCAAGAGGTAAGAACCTTGGGTTGCCGATGCATTTACGGCGTAGCTGACATGACTAGGATGCTGTTGATATATCCGTCCCTCCGATTTCCGAGAAGCAAAGAACCGGCTACATTGAAGGTTATCCGCTGCTTCATGCGGACCTCAAGTCGGAACMCTCGTCTCTTCCGGCAGCCGTGTGTACTGCTTTAGACGCTCTATTAAGGAACGTATACGGGTCTCCCGATCGATTGGATGGCGAATCCTTACAAGCTGCCAGGGTCCTGGCTAAAGCTTCTCAACAAAAGGCTTCCTGCCTGTCGAAGAAGAACCAATTTCTAGAGGCATTTGAACCAATAATGCGCGCCGACTATGTGTTCCCTGCTCCAACTGGACGACTAGCTCCGTCATTTGAGAATGGTATCGCGCCTATTTCCGAAGACCTAGGACCGTATATCCGCGCGATCATGGCATTTGATCTTCGACTAGAACAACACCGGCTCAAGCTGAGTGGCTTACTGTCTCAAGGTGCCGATGGTACCAAGAAAGTTAGGAGAACTCGGGCAAGCAGAGCCGCGCTTGAGGGAGGCGATAAAGCATTCACGCGAAAGGAGAGATGGTTCGATACAGACGCAAACCCTTCTCGGATACTGGCTACAGGGAACGAGGAATGGCAAGAGATCTTGGCCCAGCAGGGTTACTTCAATGTAGGGTAATAGCTACTGATTTTGTTGGTTATTGGCAAGTTGGATGTTCATACTTAATGTATATATATGTTGATTGTTGAATATATGCGAAAGTAGTCCTTATTTTCACGGCTGTTTATAGGCATGTTTATTATTGATGGCTTGTTGGTTGCTTGCTGCCTAAGTAGGTACCCCGTAAATGTCGTTGATATCAGCTCGAGTTGCACCGAAGGCAGCCAACTCAACACCTGCTGCCTTACCAGCTAGCCTATAGACTATGCTCTTTATTTACACCACACGCAGCCATCCACGCGTCCACATTGAAGAACATAATCCAACAAATATCACCTGAAAACAGGATAACAGCCCATTGCGGATTTGCCATATAGATCCCTGGTTGACCAAAGCCGCATCTATCGCCTTAAGCCGCCCTCTATCAGCCACTGGAGTACACATACATCACGCACAACACGCAACATGTCATTATTCGAAACATCACCAGAGGACCCCTCTGGGATCGCCTCAGTCCATAGGAAACCCTCCCTGTTCGCTGACGAACGAACCCTCGATGCCAACCCAACCTCCCTCTTCGCTGACAGTGACCTCGCGACTAACTCGCCTTCGATGAACAACACCAAGAAGGCTGCCAGACGTGAGCTTGCGAAGACGTTACTCCCGACTACAGACGTTCCGGATAGCTACATTGATGCGTACGATCTGGTTCTGAACAGAGAGGACAGAGCTGGTTCTGGGATTGGGTTGACAACAGTAAGGGGGTTATTGGCAGAGAGCGGTTTGAATGCAACAGATCAGGGGAAGATACTTGATCTTGTCATATCTGGGGATGATCATCATAATAATGACAATAACGCGAGTGGTCTGGGAAGGGGTGAATTCAACGTTCTCTTGGCTCTGATGGGTTTGGCGCAAGAGGGTGAACCTATTACTTTTGATGCAGTGGATGAGCGTCGTCAGAGTAAGGCTTGCTCTCTCTTTCCTTCTTTCATTATTGCTACTGTCAGGGGCTTGGTCAGATTAATTTGTGTGGGCTTACTTTAGGGTTACCGGAGCCGAAGAGTTCGTACTTGGCTGGACCGAGAACGGATGCTGATGAACCTATGCCTGCTCCGTTGCAACAACGACCGAGTACACCTCCACACGCAGTTCCCGTACGAGAGCCCGTCTCGGTGAATTCCAGATTCTCGAGGAATGCAATACTTGGTGGTCTAGAGTCTGACCCGTGGGGTAGTCCCGACCTACATCATGGCCATAACCACGACCTACTCGGCGGAGTAAATCCAGTATTGGACGGTTACGGGAGTGTGCGTTCAACGATAAACGCCTGGTCTAGAGATGTTGCAGAGGTAAACGAAAGCGAGGCGCCTAATGGGAACGGCACAAACGGCAGGGTAGACGGTTCTACACCTTCTACAAGCTGGGGGTCAGGATGGGGCGATCACAACGACGCCTCGTCTGACGCGTTCGGGCCGCCAGGGCCCCCTTCGTTTGGGGGTTTCGGCTCATCGGGAGGTGGCCAGGGTGAAGGCGGTGGTCACTACGGACGGTCGATCGGAGCGGGGAGGACGACGACTCCGCAACTGACGGAGGAGGTGACGGTGACCCTATTACCTGAAAAGGAAGGGGTCTTTATGTTCCAGCACCGGAACTATGAAGTCAAGTCAGCACGGCGAGGGAGTACGGTCATCCGGCGGTACAGCGATTTTGTGTGGCTTCTAGACTGTCTGCATAAACGGTACCCGTTCCGACAGCTTCCACTTCTTCCACCCAAGAGAGTTGCAGGTACGTCCGAGGCTTGCTAAAGCTGACCTAAAAGTCTGCTTACGATTTTTCATTAAGTCAATGGCACTCACCTTGCAGCGGATTCCAAGTCGTTTCTCGAAAAGCGCCGACGGGGTCTTGTACGGTTTACAAATGCCCTTGTCCGTCATCCCGTTTTTAGTCAGGAGCAGCTTGTGGTGATGTTTTTGACGGTTCCTACAGTAAGTGTAGCATGTCTACAGTACTATTTCGATATGTTACTAACAGTATAATCATTGCACTATCGAAAGGAACTTTCTGTATGGCGTAAACAAGCAACGGTGTCCGTACAAGATGAGTTCACGGGCAAGGTCCTCCCTCCAGACCTCGAAGATTCTCTGCCATCAAATCTCTCGGAGACCCTTGAGATTGTTCGAAACGGCGTGAAACGCTCAGCAGAGATCTATATCAACCTGTGCACGCTACTTGAGCGTCTAGCCAAGCGAAACGAAGGACTGGCGGCGGACCACCTGCGGTTTTCGCTGGCTTTGCAATCATTAACAGAGGCGACACCCGACACGTATGCGGTTGACTCTAACGACATTCCTTCGCTCAACGAAGGTATAAGTTCCACAGCTACACACCTTTCTACCAGCCAAAGCTTGCTGGAAGATGAGGCAAGAGCGTGGAGTCAAGGGGTGTTGGAGGACTTGAAGCGCCAGAGAGACTGTCTGGTGAGCATGCGGGAACTATTTGATCGGAGAGACCGATATGCCCGAAATAATATTCCCCAACTCGAGAGACAGATTGAGGGGAATGAGAGGAAGCTTCAGGACCTACGAACACGGCCTCCAGGGACAGTTAAGCCAGGTGATATTGAGAAGGTTGAGGATGCGATATTCAAGGTTCGTTTGATGAGTACCATGTCTTATACGTGTACATGGCTTTGCTGACTATGAACTTCCAGGCCAAGGAATCTATTGTGCAGCAACATGCACGAGGGGTTTTCATTAAGGAATGCATGCGAGATGAACTCTTGTATTTCCAACAAAGTCAATACCATATCAGTGTTCTCCACCAAGACTGGAGCCAGGAACGAGTGAAATACTCGGAACTGCAAGCCGATAACTGGCGGAACATGAACGAGGCGGTTGAAGGGATGCCTACAGGGGAGTGAGACAATTCGTTTTGTTGTTCTGGTGTTTATAATTTGGGTGTTTTGGAGTATGTAACGCTTTATGCTTGCTGGGTTTCTGTCCATTGTGTTTGTTCTATCTCTTTCAATGCTGCTGTGAAGATTTTTCAATTTCTGCGACGGATATATATAGCGTTTTCAATTTTGCTTGGCTCTAATAATGTCGTACGTGGACATGGCATGGACGATGGCCGAGAGTTGCTGTCGCGTGTGCACTGTGGACGTCACTGGATGATGCTTAGACCACGAGGCTGAGGCTAACCCCCGATTAGTAACTGCAAGGTTACGGGGTTGGAGCAAGTGGGGCCGGTGGGGCCAGTGGGGAATTATGACGAGCCTGACAAGTAGTAATACATACGATAAAGACGGTAATAAAACGTATGTACAACCGGATTACACAATTCCGCTCCACCCCACTCCACTCCACTCCAAGTCCTCACAATCCCCGTACGATCGCCCCCGCCAGGGACCCAGTCCCCCGCCCAGCAGGGCCAAGAGCCCCCAAGCGCCCCCAAGAGCCCTTCCCCCCATTTCTTCGGCCACGGCAGGTCTTGGCTATCGCCCGGACTGACTCGAGTTCCCGGCATCGGATTCGCCCACTGAGGCTTTGCGGGCCGCTTTAAGCCTTACGGTCCTTACGGTGTAGGAATGCCAAGACTGGGCCAATTCCGCCTCTCTCTCTCTCTCTCTCTCCCTCTCTCTCTCTCTCTCTCTCTCTATTTGCCTCCCTCTTCACTCATCGCTCTCTTTAATACCAGTAACTTTTTTTATATTCTTTCCCCTGCGATCTTGAGATCTTTAAAATTATTTATATATATTAAATAAACAAACTTACGGGAATCCTCCGTGCTGATTCGTCATCTTCTCTCTTTTATATATGTTTCTCCTTTCTCCCTGCTTTTTTTGAAGTCACTGATCACTCCCAAAACTTAGTCTCTGCCGATCCCTTCCCTCCCCTTAGGCCTAACCAACCTTAGGACTGACTCTCATCGGCTCAGTTGTCGCTCCGCGTCTGTCTCTCTCCATCATTGCTGAATTCTCGTCCTGTCAACTTTCTTTCCTATCTTTTCTCCTATACTCTTCCCCGTCCTGGTCGATTCTTCGCATGCGTATTGATCTGACGGCTTCCGTTGCTCTGTCTTAATCCCTCGCGTTAGTAGCAGCCAAGATATGCCGATCATCGTCAGTCGCCATAGTACGCAGCGGATATTGGAGGTTTCTCATCTGTCAGGTTGAATCCAAGGTTGCGACCTGGATTACCAGGTTTATTTTCTTTAAGAGGAAGATTGAAGAAGAGGAGACAGAATTAGAGATCGTGTGAAGAAGACGTGTTGTTGACTGGGCAAAGTTTCCACGGCCCTCCTCCTGCCCCGGAGCCTCGACCAACTTCCAGTGCAGTATGGCGTGGGATCACTTGGATATCGATAAGCCGCATCTGGCTTACATGATTCTCGGAGGTTTCACGGGCCTGTTTATGCTCTGTTCGTTGTTTGTCAAGGAGAAACTGTACATAGGCGAGGCCACCGTTGCTACCCTCTGCGGCATCATTTTTGGTCCTCATGCTGCCAATCTGTTCAACCCCATGTCTTGGGGAAATGTCGACAAGATTACCCTGGAATGCTCCCGTATTGTTCTGGTCGTGCAATGCTTTGCCGTCGGTGTCGAATTGCCCAAAGCCTACATGGAGCGGCATTGGAAATCCGTCGTCTTGCTCCTGGTGCCCGTCATGACCTGGGGCTGGTTGGCCACCAGTCTGTTCATCTGGTGGATGGTCCCGCCCCTGGACTGGCTGGAGAGTCTTGTCTGTGCCGCCTGCGTCACTGCCACCGACCCTGTGCTCGCCTCGTCCGTCGTCGGCAAAGGAAAGTTCGCCAAACGTGTCCCCAAGCATCTGCGTGACCTCTTGTCGGCCGAGTCCGGTTGTAATGATGGCATGGCCTTCCCGTTTATCTACCTCGGCTACTATATCTGGCGCTACCGTCCGGATGGAGGAAAGGTGTCGCTGAACTGGTTCTGCGTCACCATCTTGTATGAGTGTGTTCTCGGTGCCATCTTCGGCTTTATCCTCGGCTACTTTGCTCGCCACGCTATCAGGTTCGCGGAGAATCATCAATTGGTCGACCGTGAGAGTTTTCTCGTCTTCTACTTCGTTCTGGCCGTCTTCTGCGCCGGCTCTGGTAGTCTGCTGGGTATGGACGATTTGTTGATGGGCTTCTCAGCTGGGGTGGGTTTCAGTAACGATGGTTGGTTTACCGAGAAGACAGAGGAGTCCCACGTCTCCAACGTCATTGACCTGCTGCTCAATTTGGCGTATTTCGTGTATTTCGGCTCCATCGTCCCCTGGCAGGAGTACAACAACCATGCCATCGGCCTCGTCCCGTGGAGACTCGTCGTCATTGCTATTCTGGTCATTTTCTTCCGTCGTATTCCCATCATGCTGGCCTTGAAACCCATAATACCCGACGTGAAGACGTGGCGAGAAGCGTTGTTCGCCGGCCACTTCGGTCCCATTGGCGTCGGTGCCGTTTTCGCTTCGATTATGGCCAGGGCCGAATTGGAAGGTAGCGACACGGAGCCTCTTGGGGCAGCGGAGCGTCCGCATCCCGGTGCTAGTAATTACTATATCGTGCAGCTGATTTGGCCCATTACTACGTTCCTCATCATCTCCTCTATTCTGGTGCACGGGTCTTCGATCGCCGTGTTTACGTTAGGGAAGCGAATTAACACCATGACCGTCACCCTATCCTACACGACCGCCAACGAGGAGGGTCCGTCGTGGATGAACCGTCTGCCGCGCATGCAATCGCTGGGCAAAGGGTCGATGTCGCTGCGTAAGCAGGATGATATGGACGATTCTAGTGAATCGGCGCCTGGAACCCTCCCGCCGATCGGCGTGCCGGGCAACTTCCTACGTCGGGTTAGAGAGGATGACAGCGATGCGCAGACTGCCAATCTACCAGCTCGTCGGCCGCGAAGACGACGGAGACGCCAAGACAGCGCGGGTGGTCCGATTAGCCAGTCTGCAATTGCACCGCGAACACAGCTAGATGCTCAGAGGGATGAAGAAGAGAAGCGTGATAGGAGTGAGACGGATCTACGGGATACGATTGAGCGCGAAGGTGAAACAGCTACTAAGGAACGAGATAGGTACGGAAGAGAGCCACAGCTTGAGGTCTACAAGGAGGGTAATAAGCTGGTTGTTGAAGATGCAGAAGGGAATGTTGTGAGCACGGAGAACATCAGTCACATGTCTCCCGAGGAGCAAAATGAACACATCGAGGCACAGCGCATGAGGCTTATGCAGGATACGTCTGGCAAACTGTCCAAGTCTCGAAGCGAGCCGCATGCCGATACCGAAGGCGAAGATGTCAAGCATGCGGTGGAAAGCGGGACCGGACATCCGTACGACAAAGCACGCAAAGCGTTTGGTAAATGGCTTGGTCTCGGAAAACACAGAGAAACCGAAAAACCGGAAACGAAGCCAGTATCGCAGAAGGCCGGCAAGAGAGGCCAGCGCTCGGCTCATGCATATCAGTTCGGCAATACCGTTATTGTTGAGGATGAGGATGGAGAGGTGATTAAGAAATACGACATTGCTGCACCGACCAAAGCGAACCAAGCGCCGGAGCAACAATCTGAAGCCAACAAGAATCCCATCCGCCGCGGCCTTACGCGCATGGGGACATGGCTCGGAAACCAGACGGACGGTGAAGCGTCCAAGGCCGCGCAGACTCGAGCAGCTGAGGAAGACGACGACGGACTTCGCTTCACAGTTGCTCAGAACGATGACATTGGTCGAAGCGGCGTTGACCACAAGGGCCACCGAATGAACAAGAACGAATTTATCCGCCAGATTCAGAAGATCCCCTTCAAGTCCCGCCGCGGCTTCGTCGAAGAGACCGACGCCCCGGAGAAGGTCAAAGACGCCGCCCGAGACCAAAGCGACGCGCGAGCATACGAAGAACGACAACAAGCGCAAGAAGACCAAACCGCACCAGGCCGATCCTCAACGCAAAAACAACCCCCAACAGCCATGATACCCCCGCTCGGAATCTCCGACACAGACACCGAATCCCTAACCGAAGACGACGACGAAGGCGACTCCTCCGAATCCTCCGGCCAGCACGACGTCGCCGCCTCCCTCGCCCGATTCCAATCCGGCACCCCCGCCCAAGCCCGCCGCAGCCGCCTCTCCTCCCAATCCGAGTACCCTCCCATGCGAACCCGCCGCGACTCCGAAGACGACGGAACAGAACGCATCCCACCCKCCCGCGGCGGCGGSGGCGGTGGCGGCGGTGGCGGCGGTGGCGGCGGTGGCGCCACTACCGGCACAAGAGACACCACCACCACCACCTCCCCAACCCTCCAAGCGCAAACAGCAGCAGCAGACAACGGAGAGACGGCGGTCGAGCGCCGTCGCCGCATGGCCGCCCTGGGCCAGCTGGACGAGGACCTCACCGACTCCGACGAGCCAGAGGAGAAGGGCAGTCGGGATTCGGACAGTGAGGACTACGGCGGCTTCCGGCCCGTGCGGGGTCGGGTTCAGTTTGCTGATGGGACGCGACCGGCGGCGAGTCGGCCGGGGGCGGGGATTGTGAGTTATAATAATAGTCGGAATCGGGATCGGGATGGGGATCAGAGTCGGCATCATGATGGTGACGATAGTAGTGATGGGAATGGGAATGGCGATTCGCCTTCTCGGCTTGATCCTGATCGTGATCCGCGGCCTCATGTCTCGTGGGGTGGTGAGACTGGGCGAGATTCATGATTGATGTTGTTGAAGAAGGTAATGTGGTCATGAACATGAAAGAAAGGAAGAAGAAAAGGAGAAAGAAGTGTTTATTTTTTTTTTTTTTTTTTTTTTAATTCTGATTGATTCCCTTTGGTTGTTTTCGTTCAAGGTTCTTATTCTGTCTGTCTCTTTTTTAGCCTGTTTACTTTTTCTTACTTTCAATACTCTGTACTACGTGTACACTATACTCCCAACCTCAAGATAACCTCTGTTATACGGTTTTCTAGGGTTTAATTGGTATTCTAGTAATTGAACAAAAGGATTCAATGGACAATTCAGTGGTCAAGTGTAATAATAATAAAATGTATGGTACTCTATGCTGAGCATATGTTGATATTGACACAAGATAGTACAAAAAATTGGTATGATATGATACCAACAGGAAGAGAATTGAAGAAGAAGAAAAAGAAGAAGGGGAAGAAGGTGAAGAAGAGAAATAAATATGTAAAGAAAAGAATAAAAGAAGAAAAAAAGAAAAAAACCGCCAACAATGATCCCAAGAAACAGGTCAAGCAAAGCAAGCCAGATCAATTCGATCAAACCCAGTCGTGCTCCTCAACACCATATATGACAAGGATATGGAAGAAGAAAAAGGCAAAGGTGACAGACATATCAACGGAGATAGCACAGAGGAAAATAATGAAGATGTTGTAAAAGGTTGACAGGAAGAAGAATGGTATAGGGTTCAATCAATGTGCAGTCACGAGATATGCCAAAAAAAAAAAAAAAAAAAAAAAGTAAGTCAGTAAGTAAAAGGTGAAAAAGAAGTATATATATCTCCAAGAAAGATGACTGGAAAAAAAAACGCCACCGTGCGTATGTTATGGTATCCATCCATGGCTATAAGACCTAAAGAACCCCACCCGGTAGATTGATCTGACCCAGACCCGGTCTCGAGGCCTCGAAGCTGGCACTGTTAGGCGCAGACCCGGCGCCAGGATAACCCGCGCTGTCGATCGAATACGTATGCTTCCGTAACATGAACATAGGTTTCCGGCCTTCTTTCTCGAGCTGCTTGAAGAGGATAAGAGGTCGCTCCTCCAAAGCGAGACAACGTTCTTGATCCCCGTATACAATGTACAGAGCATAATGTCTCCAGTCACCGTGGATGTTGTACTTTCGGAGCGCAGCGGGCAGGACTTTATGGCACGGGTCTTCCATGGATACTCGAAAGGACTTGAACACCTCGACGCTGGGTTGGCCGGCTTCGCCGCCGGGGCGGGACTCGATGCGTGATGCGGATGCGGATGGATCGGGACGTGTTAACTGTGTTGGTGTCAGGTTCGGTGGTCGTTCTGGGCGAGAATACATGTGAGCGTCATCGTAGTCGTGGGCGTTACGGCTGTTGGGAGTTGGTTGGGTGTAGGCTCGGGATGCGAGGATTGGTTGGTGGCCGCCGCTGCCAGGGGATGTTGGTGATGGGATTCCCGGTGATGGTTGAGAAACTCCGTTCATCGAAGCGGTCAGATGAGAAGAGGCTGCAACTGCGGCGGCAGATGGGTCCAGGGCCGAATTATCGCCGTAGTGTCTGGCGTCATAGAAGGTGGGCGGGATATGTGTAGGAGAAGAGGTTTTTGGTGTAGAACCTCCGGGATAAGCTCTCTTGGAGAAAGTTCGAGACATAGAAGACATGCTCCGGTCTGGCAAATTGAGCTGAGAGGGCGATACAAGCGGCTGGCCTTCGTAGCTATGCACATCGGCAGGAGGAAGAGGCTGTAGCCGGTCCTTGGCCATTTTGAATACGGGCAGAAGCTCTTCTCGTAGCCGTCGATAGTCCTCCGCCACTCGTCGAAGCTCTGCCTCTACTGATACAATTCGCTCGTCTCGTAACCTAATGGACTGGATTAAGCGCGAAACGTCTTCTTGGGTAGCATTCTCATTCATGCTTTGGTCCGCCGCTATAAACGAAGGGAATGTTAGCATACAAACATAGCCTGACAATCGAATAGCTCGAGGCCAACTCACACAGAGGAATATAATGATCTGCATCGAACGGGATATCCTGCTTGACCTTGGTTTCGTACACAGCCTTCAATACAGTTAACCGATGCCCAACGCTGGCCATGCCCATTTCCTTCAGCTCATCGTGTTTGAGAGCGATAAGAGCCTCCCCAACCACGTCATTCTCTGCGACCAGACATCAACAGTCAGAGGGCGGGAAATACACGATAATATCACGCCAAGAAAAAGACCACGCTCACCTATTAAGACATCACAGTATTGAGGCAGGCCTAAGCTCACAACAAAATCCGCAGTGTCATTCGCAGTCCATTGTGTAATGATCGTGCTCGGGAACCGAGGCTCCTCGGGTTTCCCAGTCGTCTTTGGTGTGTTTGCAGATGAAGGAGGCTCGGAATCGGATGATGAAGCTTCTGAATCGCTCTGTAGATGAGGCGAAGTTACGACGCTGCGTTCGTACTCGTCATCCGCATCGGAATCGGCATGATAGGGCGGATGCAAGGACATGGCTGGCGAGATGCTGCTTCAAGAGGAATAATCGACAAAACAAGCAAGCACCCCCGCGCTATGGGGTCGTAGCAAGAAATTCCGAGCCAGATGTCGAAGCAGCTCCCAGCTGAGTTCAAGGGAGAAGGAGAGCAGTAGGTAGTTGGTAGGAAACCGGCGATTCAAGGAACTATTCGCAGCGACGCAGGGTGGTCGGCCAACCGAACACGGACGGTCATGAAGGAACGGAGCAGCATCAACAAAGCCGCGAGAAGCTAGACGCAGCCGACAGACGCGAATCCAAGGAATACGCCTAGGTCTTAGGGTTCGATCGAGAATCCAGAGGCGCCTTCGCGGAGCTCTATAGCTTATACCTAAGCGGGGACTGGACGGCGGACAGGGATAGCGAGAGCGGACGAGGCGGCTTTCCGACGGTTGCGGGCTCCTGGAAACAGCGAGATCACAGCAGAGTCACAGCGAAGCCGAGCAAGGCGCAGGAAGAGCCGAATCGAGAGACCGGACGGAGGTGAAGTCGAGACTTGATGAAGCCAAAGACCGTTGAACGATTACTGTTTTCGGCGGTGAGCACGTGACCCAGGGCCAACAGGGGCATCGATCAGCTCGACCCGGTTTTTTCTTTTCTATTTTGTTTTTGCTTTTGCTTTTTGCTTTTGAGTCTCCTGGATGAGGCACTGGCACTATCAGAGTTGTGTATGGTTATGCTAACATAGGCATATTGGAAGGTTAGAGCATTTGCCTTCTTTCGCTCTGATTGGCTGAAGGAGTCGAACCTTAAGAACTCCAACGATTCTGCTCTTGGCATTACTCACGTGACATTTTCTTGGCATTTCTCGCGCTGTGGTTTTCGTTTCGCGTAGTCC
>HG983358.1:215371-272519 GCA_900006255.1 Xeromyces bisporus
TTGGCTGGCGTGTAGACTTTTACTTTGACCGTTTTGTCTGGAGGAGCTTGGATCATATGACTTTTCTTTTTCCGATGGCTTTCTCTGACCGCCCGGGGTGTTCTGCCGTTGTAATGTTAATTACCCGGTTTTTGCCGGTTGCCTTTCATGGTTTCCGCCCTTCTATTTTCCTCTTCTCCAGGTCTCCTTCACTACTGACTCTGACTATCATATCCCTGTCGGTTAACTTAGCAACACGTCGTACCATTTTGCCGCGCGCTCTCAATGGACTGTGGATCTATCCTATCGTCGCCGCCGAATTGAGAATTCATCAATACGTCATGTTCCCATGTTTTGTTCGGGTCCGGGGAGCCGAGGGCTAGCTCTACGTCCGTTCCCTCTCTTCTCGCTACTTGGAGACGCCAAACCCGAAATACCATCCGACTACGATGGATATTGGCTAGCGTGTGCCGTATGTACAGCTGGTTCGAGAATGTACGAGACAAACGACCATGATCCATATGCATTCTCGACAAGCGGGAGCAGACAATCGAACGGGTGCCTTGGACGGAACACAAGCCACTATAGATATGCTTATATATGTTTCTTTCTCCTAGCTGATACTGTGCTGCGGCTCTTTTTGTTCAATTGCGGATACCTTGCGCTCTTGCGGTTCTATTTGATACCATAAGGACAGGGTGGCCGACATTATGCCCCAAGGGAGACATATAAGCGTCATCTTTAGTCTCTTGTGACCCCGTCCACGACGCTAGTTCAGCATCCTGTCGAGAATATGTATGCATCGTGGCCATTTGTTTCGTGGACCTTCTCGATGGTTATTTCAAGACCGTTCGTTGCAGTTAGGCTATATGAAATATGATATGCCAATTCACTCAATGCAACGAGATTTGGATCCTGTCCTTTTGGCTTGGATGTATCATATCAGTCTAGAGTCACCGTCTCGACTGAGTCAGGGCTTGTCGATGAGGGTTACTGCCTGCATCTTAGAAGATTTGTCAAGTAACCAAATTAGAGTCCTGCCGCCTCATGCTGGCAATAATCTAATTGAGCACACGTCCCACGGCCACGGGTGCCTGTCTGATAGTCTTTTAGGATCTCCAGACTGATAAGTCTGAGGCTTAAAGACGGCGAGACGCTGAGGCTAGCATTCAAGTATGTACATACAAATGTGTTCAAGTTCCAACTGTCAGTCAGTTTTAGAAGTCGTAGAAAGTAGGGCTACGGATGTCAATGATCACCGTCTGTAGATCTCCGAGATTTGAACCAACCCGTGACATCTTCATCTCGGCGACGGCGAAAAAGGGCAGGTCCCTATTCTTATATTCATACAACTACATACTGATATCAACCCTAGTGAGCAAATAAAAGAGAAAAACAAACCCGACTCAAATCACTAGCCAAGCTAACCGTTATAACAGCGACGGCGACAGCGACATCAACCAACCTCTCCCGTACCGTAAACCGTAAACACCCCAAAAAATATGCCACCACAACCAACACAGCAGACAACAACAACAGCACAACAACCACCCCCCGAAACCCTCGAATCCAACCTCCTAACCCACCTAACCTCGACCACCGCCCTTGACGACCTCCACACAACCCTCCTCTGCTCACTCCAACGAATCGGCTGGACCGAGAAGATCCGCAATCTCTCCCACGAACTACTCAGGGGCGGTGGATGCGAGCGCTTTGAGGAGGTTGTTGAGGTTGTGCTTGGGTTGGCGTTGGGTGGGGGTGGTCCCGGTAATTCTGGTGGTGGTGGTGGTTTAGGGAATGGTAATGCGATGACGAATGGGTCGAAATCGAATCATGGAAGCGGTTACGGACATGATGATAAGAATAATAACACGGCAGACACTGATGTTCGAATTCCGTCTGCCGTCGTCGAGCAGGGTTTCAGGGCTATAAAGGATGCTTTGGGTGATGTTGTTGAGATTGAGGGTGATGATGATGATGATGATGATGAGGATGATGAGGATAATGATGATGAGGAGGGGGAGGAAGGCGAGGAGGAGGAAGAGGAGGAGGAGGAGGAGGAAGAAGAAGACTCTTCTGCGACTATGACTGCTGAGACGGGGGGGATGGGTGCGAAGACTGTACCTACGGCTACGACTACGGCTACGAATACGATGGATATGGACGCGGATGCCGAGGCGGAGGCGGATACCGATGCGGATCATGATCATGAGCACGACCATGAGGGAGAGGTTGCTGGTACCAAGAGTGTTGGTAAGAGTAACGGGGGGAAGAAGCTGCCTGTCTCTGACAAGAAGACGGATAAGAAGCCGAAGTCTGGGAAGAATGCTAAATGACGAACGGACGGCATTGGCATTGGCTTGGGTGTTGGTGTTGGTTTTGGTGTTGGTGTCTATTGGTGTCTATTATACTGCTACTCGTGCATTGTGGTATGTACCTACGATTTGAAGTGCATGGCGTTCTAACGGCCGGATTGGTTTGGCGAGGCGTTCTTTGCTTTCAAGGGCTGAAGGGTTGGTTTCTTTGTATGTACATACATGTCTACCAGAGCGGTATTCCGCTTGAGATATAAACCTGAAAACTACTAAGATCTATTAGATTTATCAAAGACGGATTGATGCTAATGGACACATACCAGTCAAGATAACAGCACCAAGATAGATCTCCGGGAAGCCCATGGGATGGTCACTCCCCCGAGGAGAGCGTTCTATCCAGGAAGCAAGCTGTAAAAGTGGACAGGAATACCTAAATAAGACAAGTGACTACGATGTTTCTACAAGACAAAAGTAAGCAATTCTGCACCTTTTGTATTCAATATGGCACATAGTAGTACGAGACAAAAATAAATGTCATCCCATCAAATAGAAAACAAAGGAAATTCCACACATAACCCCGTCTCGACAGTCTACCTGAAATGAATTAAGTAGAAAGGAATAACAACTAACAAAAAGACCACCACCTTAATCATAGAGGCTGTCATCATTACCGCCCTCACCGAAAGCATCCTGGTTCGACGTCACTTCACCAGCAGTAGGGAATCGGAAGAAGCTGCTGCCTCCGGAGTTCTTGAGACTTTGCGCGAAGGCTTCGTAGCGTCGGATCTCCACGTCGCTAACTGACCGTCTGGCGTTTTGCATGGCCGACTCGAAGTGAGCACGAGTAAGCTCCGGAACGGGGTCCTCCTCGTCCTCGTCTCCTTCCATGTTGATGTCCTCTCCAGCAGCCTCGCGCTGCTTGTTGCGCTCCACGTCATGAGCGATAGACTGCTTGATAGCAAGCTTGACAGCACTCTGGGTAACGAACCCAAGGTCCGCACCAGAGAATCCGTGCGTCTTGCTGGCAATAAAGGACATGTCGACATCGGGAGCGACAGGAGTCTTGCGAAGTTGGGCCTTGAGAATACCCTCCCGAGAAGCTTGGTCAGGCAGGGGAACGTAGACCAAGGTATCAAGACGGCCAGGACGGACAAGAGCCGCATCAAGCTGTTCGGGTCTGTTGGTAGCACCAATGACGAAGACGTTCTTCTTCGTCGTCATGCCGTCCATTTCTGAAAAAGAAGTTAGCACTTGCTTCTAGAAAGAAGTGAAATGCAAATCAAACTTACCAGTCAAAAGTTGGTTGACAACACGGTCAGAAGCACCGCCGGCATCACCAACAGAGCCACCACGGGACTTGGCGATAGAGTCCAACTCATCCAGGAAAACGACGCAAGGAGCGGCAGCACGAGCCTTGTCGAAGATATCCCGAATGTTGCTCTCAGACTCACCAAACCACATGCTGAGCAATTCAGGACCCTTGATCGTAATGAAGTTCGCAGCGCATTCATTGGCGACAGCCTTGGCAAGCATGGTCTTACCAGTACCGGGCGGGCCGTAGAACAGCACACCACGGGAAGGATTGAGACCGAACTTCTGGAACTTCTCGGGGTGGTCCACAGGGTACTGGACACTCTCGATAAGCTCGCGCTTAACTTCTTCCAAGCCACCAATGTCATCCCAGCGGACGTTGGGAACCTCAACCACGGCAACCTCACGGAGGGCAGAGGGGTTGGAGACACCGAGGGCAAATCGGAAGTTCTCCATGGTAACACCCAGAGAGTCAAGGACCTCCGCATCGATGGTATCTTCGTCGAGATCAATAAGATCCATCTTCTCACGAATCTGTTGCATCGCGGCCTCAGAGCAGAGCGAAGCAAGGTCAGAACCGACGTAACCATGCGTGTCCGCGGCGATGGACTCAAGATCCACATCCTCGGCCAGCTTCATGTTCTTTGTGTGAATCCGCATGATTTCCAAGCGGCCAGTTGGATCGGGAATACCAATGTCAACCTCACGGTCGAAACGGCCATATCGACGGAGCGCCGGATCGATGGAGTTGGGGCGGTTTGTAGCAGCCATTACTACAACGTTGGAACGAGACTTCATGCCATCCATCAAGGTCAAGAGCTGGGAAACAACTCGACGCTCGACTTCACCGTTGGTCTTCTCACGCTTGGGGGCGATAGAGTCAATTTCATCAATGAAAATGATGGCCGGAGAGTTCTTCTCGGCCTCCTCAAACGCCTTGCGCAGGTTGGACTCAGATTCACCAGCCATCTTAGACATGATCTCGGGACCATTAATCAGGAAGAAGAAGGCACCCGTCTCGTTGGCAACAGCACGAGCCATCAAGGTCTTACCAGTACCCGGGGGACCGTACATCAGGATACCACGAGGAGGTTTGATACCAATAGACTTGAATAGCTGCGGGTGGCGAAGAGGCAGCTCGACGAGCTCACGGGTCTGTGCCATCTGTTTCCGGCAGCCACCAATATCATCATAGCCAACCTCGTTTAGGTTACCCTCCTCCTCTTCACGCTGAATCGGTTCACCCTCGCAGTGAATGATTGTATCTTGTGCGACGATTCCATACTCTGGAGGATCAACCTCGACGACCTTGAACTCCACCTGTCTCATACCTCCTCGGGCCGTAAACAAGTCACCTTGTCTTACGGGCCGGTAAGCCTCACGGAAGTATGGAGCAAGGAAAACATCGAACAAGGAACCAGTAAGACCCTCGACGGTATCCGCGATAGGGAGGACCGCAATACGCTTGGCCTAATTTGCGAAAAAGAAGCAGCAAGTCAGCAAAAAAAGTGAACGAGAAACGGGCCAGAATAAGCATTAATGCACATGGAGGTCCGCTCTTACATATTTGATATCGGGGCAAGGATGAACGGTAATCGAGTCGCCGTGCTTAACACGGAGATTATGTCTCACGACACGGTTAACGCGGGCACTCCCGTCATCCAGGTCATCATCTGCAAGAACAATCAAAACGGTATCCTTGCGCATTTTACCCCTGACCAGGACCGTGTCGCCTCTGAAAAGCTGCAGGGTCTCCATGGTGTTATTGGAGAGAGAGATAATGGAGTTGTCATCATTTACGGCATCCGTGACACTTGTTCAAAAGCAAGTCAGTATCTATCGACGAATCCAAAGTTGAAAAAAATTAGCCATGAATGCTGGCAGGCTGAGCTTACATCAAAGAGTTAGGCTTCTTCTTCTTCTTCAGGATAGCCGTGGAAGTATCGTGTTCCTGCAAACGGATTGAAGTCAGCATCTTAATATCCCTTTCGTTTTCCAATATCATTATCAACTCGGGAACATCGTATTTACATCTTTCTTCTCGCCGCCTGACGCGTCACTAGTTGCAAATGTTAGCAGAAGTCTCTTTCACAAAACAAGACAAACCCAACTCGGGGAATAGGGACTGAACATACGTCAGGTTGACTCGCTTCTTCTCGTGAACATAATCCGGTTCGTTACTCATATTGAAGGAAACGAAGAACGTGTGATCGAACGATTAAAGTGAGGACGTCAAGAAGCAACGTAGACAAGACCGACGTTGGGTTAAGCTAAGAGACAACGTGATCTCAACGAAGAGAGGAGCAATTCAGAAATGAAGAAAAGCCCTCCAAGCGACAGTAGCGAAGAAAGAAAAGAGAAAGGGATGAAGAGGAGACGGAGAGTATGAGAAAGAGAAGGTAGGAAGAAGTAGTAGGAGGTAGGTTGGAAGAGAGAGAGAGCTTCTTGCAGTTAAGAGAGTGACGATAGAGTCGTTTAGCGGGCGGTGGGCGGCCCGATGACTCAGCAGCCTCTTATTGCCACTGAGCACGTGCCACTGGCGCTCGACCACCGAAGCGCATGGAAGCCAACAGAGCAGTGTAACTAGTTTTTGACTAGTTGACAACTACTAGTGGACAGAATAGCTGGAATGCCCTTGTTGCCTACATCTAGAACCATGAAGCTCTTTGTCGCTCTCATCAGTGACATGGCTGGTATGAGTCTCTTTGACCACTTCAGAAGCAAGGAGATATTGAGTAGATGTTCAAATCCATTGTCTGCGGTACCGTACCTGCAACAAGACAACCCTCACACCATCGACCACTGAACAAGCAACTCTGTGAATGCCCACCACTAAGACAATAAGACGCTCTCGGCGTCATGCTTAGCCGCAGAGCATCCCAGGCCCAAAATGTTCTCTCCATCAGACCATCCTCAACCCTACTAACCATCCATCACTTGACTTACCTACCTACCCTCCAACCCCCCAAACCGTGACACACAGCTCAAGCATCCACAATGGAAGTCAAACCATGGTACCCCGAAGACTTCAAATTCGTCCTAGGCAACACTTTAACCGAGCACCAGGTAGACCAATACCTCAGACAACCCGGCTGCTCTCCGCGCTTCGTGTACGGCATGCTGATGCTGCCTACAGTCCTGAAGCATTTCACCGGCATCGACAAGGACTCGCTTCACCTCCAGCATAGCATGACGCAGGCCACGCTCTTTGGCTATAAGCTGTACGGCACAGCTGAGTCGAATATACCCATTATCGCCCGTTCGTCAGATCCTGCGGCTTCCGTTGAGGGTGTACTTATTCTGGGCCTAGACGATCAGCAGCGGAGTCTCATCTATGCCATCGAGGAGAGTATGATGAAGTTTGTCAACGTGCAGGTGGAGATTCTCTGTCAGGTTAATGGTAATGGCAGCGGCAGCAGTGCGCGGAAGATCAAGCTAGTCGACGCGGGTGCGTTTGTCTGGACGGATAAAAATAGGAAAGGACTTGTCCCGTCCGGAACGACGGCTTGGAAGATGGACAAGTTTCTGAAGAGTGAGCTGTATGAGAGTATCGAGCGGTCGGCCAACGAGGACCTTCTTGAGTCGTCTGTCCAATCTACCAATAATAAAGACCACTCTGCCTCTGATCGGAATGCGAATGCTGCTGCTCTTGAGCACCCGAACAAAGAGGACTCTGCTGCTACTCCCCCGTCTCCCGACGTAGTGTCCGAGTCAGACTCTCCACCTGGTCTTCCTATTAATTATCCTGATAGTAACCTCACTATCAAACTCGGATAATATATTGGAGTCTTGGACGACATAGAATGGCCCGATAAATAGGAGAGAGAAGTGACTTGGACATAATAGTACTCCGGATTGATAAATATGTATTTGTGAAGCATTCAGACTAGACTGGGTGTTGGCGGTTGGCGCACGTTGTTATGCATAGGTGCGGAGTACAAAACTGCTGGGCTCTATTACAACCCTGGTCATGAATAGAGCGACAATCGAATTTTCCGAAAAAAGTTGTCATGATCACAACCCGGGTTGAAGTTGACGAGAATGACGTCACATGATCTTCATCTACTCAACAAGTACATACTCAGTATGATAGTCCTAAAGGAAGAAAGTAGATATTTTGCATCAAATCCTATACTATTACTGTCCTATAGAGCATAAAGAATACAAATTAAAGAGTCAACAACATGCCACCAAAAGCCAAGCGCACCAAGCAGCCGTCGCCCAAACCCAACGACAACGAGAGCACATCATCCGCATCAACATCAGCATCTGCCGCATCCACAACCAGCAACACAAACCCCAACGAAACCGCACTTTTAGACGAAGAGGAGATCCCTGAAGCACCCGGATCCGAGCCCGAGTCCATTGATGGCACCATCCCAGGAGCAACAGACCCAGGAACAACGGAACCTGCGCCATCCATCAAACAACACAAGACCTCACCAGATGGCCGAAATACAGGCGTCTATGGAAGCGGGTACAACGCCCTAAAGTCTTTCAATGGACAGACGTACTCAGGTATGTCCATTGGGGGGTCCCATACCTGGAATTATGACCAAGGGGTATGGAAAGAAACCAAGGAGGAGCCGGATTTGTGGAAGGTCGATTACGGGGCGAATAAGAAGAGGGCTAGGAGAGCGCCTAGAGGGAGCGGTGCGCCTGTTGGAACGGAGTATCATTGGTACATTGTCGGTCATCAGGTGGGTTTCCTTTTTCCCTTTCTTCTTTGAGTAAGGCGCTTGCAGGCTCCAATATCCATAGTAGTGAGCTGACTGATAATTGACATTTGCAGCACGTCAAGAAGCTGGATGCAAACACATACGAGACGCATCTCACTGGGTCCAAATACAAGCTTGCTCACAAAGGCGCATCGTCTAACTCATGGTCCATTCCAACCGTCAAGGGGCAGCGTGAGCGTGAAATTGAGCTCCTTGACGATGCTAAGCGACGAGTCCAGGGATTGCCACCCGTGCTAGCCGGGGAAAAGGTCAAGGTTGAGAAGCGAGAGAAAGGACAGCAGAAGCTTGATTCTCTGTTTGCGAATGTTAAAGGAGGAAACACGGGTTCGGGGGAGGAGAAGAAAAGAAAGAGGGATGAAGTCGATGATACCCATGAAGAATAAGCATGTAGGTGCTCCGTAGAGTAATATCTTGAGTGCCTCAACAACCCGGTTGAGTGTCTCGGAAGGGAGCAAGTCGAAACCATCATATCGAACCTGGGGATGATCTCCAGCGAAGAACACACAGAGATCATGTCCAAACTCAACGACACTCAACGTTTGCCCTGTCCCTGGCATCTTGTTTTCGCCGGCTTTGTGAGCATAGTTAAGCCGAAAGAATGTAGTCAAAAAAGGACATCGGAAATAGTGTGGCCGAATCCATGAATGGGCAGACGGCGCTGACTGGTATATGCTCTGTCTGGTATAAGTTCCGCAAGAAAACAACTGGGCAAGAATAAATCCAAAAGAAGAATAGCTCGTATAGACATCAAAACGTCTCTATCATCGTCTAGACGAGAGGAGGACGGGCCTATAACCACGCCAGGCCCAGGTCGACCTAGTATATAAGCGTTAAAAGAAACCACCAAGACAACGATATGTATGTACCCAAAGAAATAATACAAGAAAAGAAGATGAGAAGATGAGAAAGAGAGGATAAAAAAAGAAATCATGACGGGGCAGTTACATTCCACTGATCCAACAACTCCCAAGCACCAGCCAAAAAGCTGACACAACTAATCGTAGGCTTAGGGATACCAATTCCCTTCTCCACGCTCCAATGAAGCGCCAAAGGCCCCCAGAGCAGATTACCCACCAAGCTCTTCTTCATAGCGCGAACCTCAGCCCTACTACCGGCAGCATCCTGCTCAGCAGCCGAGACGGTCCCCTTCTTCTCCTCGTCTGTCTTAGCCTGGCTCTGCTGCAACTTATGCCGGGCAGCATCTTCACCATCCTTCACTCTCCTCAAACCATGCTGTCTCCAGATCTTAACGACCTGGAAACAGATATACACGAACCACATCCGGGTGCTCCAGAACCAGCACTTGTCGATACCGCCCAAGCGGTCGACGAACCGCTTCGAGAGAACCTTCCTGGACGCAAGGTAGGCCACGTTCTCCAGGCCTTGGTAGCCGACGATCGCCGTGATTTGGGCATACGTCAGGATGCGAACTAGACGGTCTGGTGGCGGGTTCTTGATGGTATTGGAGCCCCATATCCATAGCGGGATCAGGCCGAATAGACGGATGTTGTAACGGGTCTCTGTGATGAGGGAGGAGAGGATTAGGAGAGGCGAGTCGGATGACGTTGCTTGGGGCTTAGGAGGAGACGAAGAAGATGCGGGATCTGATGCTCTCAGTTGCGCGAGTCGTGCTCTGATAGCGAGCCATGGCGCGGATGAGAGGAAATGGTGGAGGATCTGGGCTACGTATTCGACTGTTGAGAAGATGGCTTCTTGACCGGATGCCGTTGATAGGATTCTAGAGAGTGTTTAGCGAGCTATCCATGGCAGCACACGCCAAGGTAGAACCGGAAGACTCACTTCTGTAGTCGTCGAACCGAGACATCACTGGCCGTCAACGCCGCCAGGAGCTGTTTAGAGGGGATTGGGCATGGTGAAGCTGGTTGTTTCGCGGGGCCAGTGGGGGCTCCCCCGCGATTCGGGGATGGCTTGGAGTCGGGCATGCTGGGGGGAGATGCAAGTTCAATGCTTCCGAAGCTGTACAAATGTAGGCGCAAAAAGAGACTACAAGAATGCCAAATGCTATGATGAAGACAGAGGCGATAAAGACTGGATTGGATCTTAAGAAGTCCTTAGAGATCGCCAACAAGACCGTTCAAGCCGAGGCCCGGAGTCGGAAAGCTGTCGGTACGGAAATGAGAGTCCCATCACAGGCACGACGGCGATAGAATAATAATGACTCCAGGGCTGTGATCGGAGAACCCTCAAGAGACACGATACTGTCGAGTGCCGACGACGACGACGACGGCGACGGCGACGTTGGATTCTCTATCTGAGTCTGTATCCTTGGAATCTCAACTTCGTACAAAAATGCCGGAGTCCATCTTCATGCCCTTCCATCCAACCGAAGCCGATATGATGATGCGGTGGCACCACTAGGAACTACCTACTGTTCCTTCCTCCTCATTCCCTGCCTCAGCAAATTCATGCGAACTGCTAGCAGACTCAACCGCAACGGGCATGGCTTGCTGAACAAAACGCTCAGGAACCGGTCGCCGAACCGGACGCCTGGTCCCCAAATTGCGCACAATGTTCGCATCGGAGACACGCCGATTCGATTGCTCCGTCGCGCTGCATAGTTGCATGAAAGACCGCGTTCCGATGTCATGAGTGCAGACGGCGTCAATACTGGCCCATGCCTTGTCATGGCATCTCGGTCGGCATTCATGGCAGTATTTGGAGTTGCAAGGTAGTGCACTTGGCAGGATGAGGAAGAATTGCTCCGTGGGTTGGGGGTTGTTAGGGTTGTCGCTTTCAGATTGCTGCTGCCGTCGCTGATGCTGATGCCGATGAGCATCAGTGTCAACATCCTCAACATGCATCGATGACGATTCATCATCATTGTCATCATAATCATCATCGCGATGACCATCATTATCACTGCTAACAGCAACACCCACAACCTCCTCCCGAGCAATAGGAACCGGCCTCCTCCACGCCTCAACCACCGCCCTCACCCTAATCTTCTGATCCACCAAAATCCGCACCTGCTCCTCGCTATACTGCCCCTGAGCAATAGCCTTAACAATCCAAGGCGCCAACAACCGATCCACGTGCCCCAAAGCCCTCCACTCAGAGAAACAATCCGTCGCATCCTCCGTACACCGATAAAGCCACCCAAGCCGCGGCCGCCTACCGCACACTCCGCAAACCTGCCCATCCCCCTCCACAACCCGCTGCCTCGTCATCGTACTATGCAGGCAATCCCTGAGGGCGTCAATAGTGACATAACGCCGGGAAACCAGTCCTGCAACAGCAGGGACAGAAGGTGGTTCAGAATCTGGTGAAGAAACGAGATACCCAAGATCTTCTGGCTTGTTATCGCGTACACTATTGTCAGGAGTATCGCTTTGATTATGAGGTACAGGATTTCTTTCCTCGGGCTCCACTCGTTCAGTTCGTTCGCTTCGAGCTGGAGTTGATCTTCGTCCACTTCTTTCATTTTTCCTGCACAGATTCGGTGCACTTTTGCCTCGATGTAGCGGGCTAGGGATACGTCTTGGTTGCGTCTTCGTTGGTAGGTTTTGTTCGCTATTGCCCGTCTCGTGCGGGTGTACACTCGCCTTCTCCACTTGGCGGCCTGCTTCCACTTGAAGATCTGGCTCCGTCTTCTGCGAATTCCCATCGCTGCTCGGGATCTCTTCCGGTAGGTCATCGTAGTTGATGCTTGGTCTCTGATGGCTCGAGTCAACTTGGACAACAGGTTCAGGGCTGGGATCAACAAGACGCGAAGAAGATGACAGCAGCGAGTCTAAAGACTCAAAACGCGTTCCTTCCTCTTCGATGTAAAGAGCAGGAGAAGAAGGACAGTGTGAAATATGCCTTGGGCTTTTCTCTTCGGGATCTGTCATAGCTCAACGAATGATACTGAGCATGGATGATACGAGATGCACGTCCAAAGAAGACAGGAAGACAAGCAGAAGGAAAAGGGCATTTTAAGATCCTGATAGAGTGAATTATACGATATCGTCTTTTGGATATTTTGGATAATGGCTGAAACGATGCTGCACTGGTGTTATGGCGCCGACATTGTCTGGGTGAACCCATGGTGTTCAGTGAATTGCTATGGATTGGAAGAGATGCCGGGTGTGAAAGGCACTCAGAAAGCCATGTCTCTGTTCTGAATTTTGGTGATGATGTCTATTTCAAGGAATGCCTCTGTTCTTTCTAAGGGGGGCTTCACTGTGAAAAGACAACTTCATAGATTCACAGCATGCCATTGAAGCACAAAAGACAAAGCAACAATCCATTATTCGTAGACAAGAAAACAGACGCAGTGTAAAAGAAGTCATACATGCCTCCATATATATCTCAGGCAATGAACAAAAAACAAAGAGAACACTTCCAATCGTATAAAGACATTCATCGTAAAAGGAACAAATCCAGTTGACCCTTCATCTTACTCAATGTCTGGATGAAATCAACGAGAAACGTAATGCGGCCATGATGCTCTGTCGTACTGTAAAACCATGCAAATGCTTGCACTGAGCACAAATTCCCGGTATATGATAGGTGGCTTTGGAGGAGGCGTAGGCGTAAACGAGGGAGCGGAGCGACAATTTCAAAACGCTTTATATAAGTAACGTCCATCAAAACGTACTGTAATAAGAAAGTACTAGCAAGAAGGTGGACTGTATTAGTCCCTCTTGTCATAGTCACTGCGGTAGTCTCTCCTGTTGTACTCGCTACCGCGGTGATCCCTCCTTTCATAGTGATCATAACGCTGTTGAGGAAAGAGAAGTAATGTTAGAACAGCAATTGAATTCGAAGTCTCACACATAGCAAAAAAAGGGACAGAACATACCCTTCTCAAAGCTTCCAAACGCTTCTTCTTAGTATGAGTATTGACATAGAGACCAATGACAAAACCAACAACATTAAAGAACGGCACCCAAGCATGCTCCGGGAGGAACTTCTGAGCAAAAGCGAGCGCCACAGGCGACGCAACCCAGCTGACTTTCATGACGGGCAAGAAGCCAGCCCTAACGGTTGCGCGAACCTGATGGAAGGTACGTGCACCTGCGATAAGGGCCATGGAAGATAAGTAGACAACGTTTTGAATAGGTGAGACCTGTCAACATGAATCAGCTCTGAACAAAATAAACCTGTATGCAAATAGCACAAAATCAAAGAAGGCCAAACATACAATCAAATTGCTCACGAGAATCTGAAGAACCTTGGCAGTCACGCTCGTCCTGCCAGAGAAGATTCTCTGAAGGATACTAATCAGAAAATGGCCCAAAGGGGCACTGACAATCGAGCCATATATGGCCATTTTGAAAACGCGAGAATTCCAGTAATGGCCATGCTTGCCAACGTCATGCGCAATCCACGAAGCCAGGAACTCTTGAAGACCGGAGAGGGCTCCGGAAGTCAACATCTTGGTGCGCAGGGGGTTCGATTGCAATTGTCGGAGATAGAACTGTCAGGGAGCATCAATTCAAATGAGAAAAGTCCCTCCATCGTTAGATATGTAAGACGTTATGCATTATGATAGCGAATGCTTTCAATGCACCGCGCGCGTTACAAACATACAGCAAGGTATCCCGTTTGGGTGTTTCCACCCGTCAAGCTCTCTCCGACTCGGTGTGCAATATCTGGCTTGTCGGCCAGCACGCGAATGTCATTTGCGACATTGTCCCCGATTCTACGGGCGGTCTCGTCGTTGAACTTGACAGAAGACATGTCTTATATTGGGTTCTATACGGCTGGAATCTGGGATTTATAGGCGTAGATACTAGACGATTGATCACGTTAACATGGGACGATTATAGCTGCATAGCAAGAGAAGAAATTCAAATTGAAGCGCGCCAATTCATGGGTTCATAGAAACATGCGCCGGGTTTGGGGAGGCTCTTGGGGGACAACAGCCGGTGTTGTTTACATGTCGTCGCAATGGAGTAGGTAACTATGGTATGGTATGGTGCGGAGAACGGATCGAACCAAACAATAATAGATGTCAACTCACCTGCAGGAACACACACAATCCGCGAATTCAACCCAGCCAGCAGATTCAAGTAAGCAATCTATTCAATGTGTTCGAGGGTTCTGCATGGAAAAAGTAAAAGAAGAAGACTCCCAGCAGAGATAGCGACGACGAGGTAGCAGTTGTTGTCCCGTCTGATGTGTAATATTACGCGCCGTTACGGTTACATTACGGATCTGTATGTGGGATGACTGCGATCTCGTTATCTGATACCGTCTTGTACGGTAATCTCCGTCGGAAATTGCCGACGCCTTGTTTTGCAGCCTCGGACTTGGAGTCACCTAGGCTCAGTCAGCTACGGATAGCATGACGGACTACGGAGAAGAACGCCTTGTTCATAAAGCGAGTCCGTTGTGTATGTATGTAGCTATCCATACTCTCATGGCTATCATGGCTCATGACTGCCAGCCTGCCAAACCCCCTTTCCGCTCACTCAACCTCCATCTGTTCCGGATTCTTTCCTCCTCTCTTCTCCTGCACCCACTGCACAAACTCATCAACCGTTCCCGGCCATGCTCCGTCGGGACTCCACCACGAGCAACTCTCGTCCTCTCGAGTCTTCCGCATAAACACCTCAGTCTGCTCCCACAGGTCCTTGTTCACAGGCCGCTTCCCTCGTCCTTCAAGGAACTCAATCCACCAGTCTAACCACGGCGTCGTCGCGGTGTTCCATTCAATCCCGCCGTTCTGCGACGTGAGGAATAGTCGCCATTGCTCCGTTGCTATTTCAAATTGTAGATTCCGTTGGCCTTGGAGCCGGCAAAGTGGGAATGCATAGCGATAGACCCGGCGGAACAAATCCGGCTGCTTTGGGATTTGCGTGCGAATGTTCCCCGCATGCGTTGCCATTTTCGAAACGGAGTCACCGCTTTATTTAAACGTACCAAGTTAGATATTGCTAGTGCGCTGCCCAAATAGTTGGGGAATGCTTACCGGACGCTATCCCAGCCATTGACAAATCCTTCTCGAGTAAACTCGCCCATGGACGGCGCTTTAAGGAGCTCGAAGATTCCAAAGCATGCCACTTCATCTAATTTCACCCCGATGTCTCCCAAATACCTCATTGCCCCTTCAATGCCGATGCCATCGGGATTGTCTTGTGGATCATCTAACGTTTTGTTAGCCAAGTTTCTCCGTTGACGATTCTGGGGTGCGTTAAAGAGAATACCTCGATAGCTGTCAAATATTTTATTAATAGCCCCTATGTTACTCGAAGGCCCAATATCTCCTTGAAAATAACTGGAAATTTTATATTAGTACCTATTGAACCTCGTTGTCTTGGACTGCTTGCATAAAGTAGGCTCTTGCAATAATAATAGCGGCAAGAACTAAAAAGCGCCTCAAAATTAACCAAGACATCCAGTCTAAAACACAGCTTGCATTGCCAGGAGCCACAGCTTGTATGAGAATAGCAAATCCGCCACGGAAACAGTACCGACCCGGCATTGAATGGGAATTGTCAAGCCTAAACAATAGCTGGAGCCATCACAAATATGTCCAGCCTTTTAATTCATTCGCAGTTCATCTGCCGGTATGGTCATCTGTAAGTATCTTCCTTCTAATAGCCTTAAGGCCAGGGCGTGGTTATCTTTGTTCGAGAACAGTCCGTTGGTCATTGCTCCCAGCATTTGCACAACGGCAGCATTGGGTCATTGAAGCAACGCCATAAAGCGGTTTTTTGCACTTCCGAAGCATTGCCTTGGCATTGACGCCGCAAAGTAAACATGTAGACCGATGCTGGATAAGACAACTTGAGAAATTCGACTGTACTTCGAGGCGCTTCAAGCCGAGTAGGCCACCTCGTTCCCCATGACACCAGGCTGTGGATTCAACAGCGCTCTCGGTAGTGGTGTCCATCAACTTCCAGCTAAAGCTAGCTTCAAGCTTCGAGAATCAAGAGGACCACGGAGCTCCAGCAATATGAAAAAAGAAAAATCACAGGAGCAAATACAAAAGCAGCAGCAGTCATCAAAAACAGATGAAATAGCCTACCTATCAATGGCCTCTTCAACATCCCATCCGTTTTGTCTAAGAAACTACAATCGAACAAGCCATCAGCAAAATTACTCACGTGTCAACTACACATACTTTTGCCGAAGTAAAAGAAGAAAATGAGAAGCAGCGTGCATACCTTTGCAGCAACCGAGTCCTTTGCTTGTGTGAGAAGAGTGAACTCGGCAATTGCCTGTTTTTGGATGGTGCTGTAAGGCGGCATTATAGCGGAGGTGGCAGCAGTTTCTGTCCCGCCGGCAAGTCTGAAATTCGATAGGACGGGATAGGTAATCGGGAATAAGATGAGGTTCAAAACTGAGGGCGACAGACCGGCCAAAAAGAAGAGACTTGACTTGCTGCTGAAGGATTGTAGGAGACTTCTTGATTCTGAGGAACTGCGAAGAGATTATGCCATGACATGCGCACGTGACGTCACGAGGACTTGAAGAAGGAAGCCTACGAATCTCTATATATTCTCGCCCAGCTACACGGTACACCCAAGCAGTCCTGAGAAAGGTATCTGATTGTTTAAATGCTTGAAAGTCATGTCCAGCAACTTTTGATGGGTAGTGAAAAAGCGACTCCTGAACTCCTATAATGACCACCGGAAATCTGACATTTGAACACCAGAGACAATGACATCCCGCACCCAGAACTTTTCCCTTTGCCTTATGTCGTGAACAGAGTATCTTCCTGGTAAGGATTAGCAATTGGCAGGGAAGATCAAAAGCGGGACGCTGCTTACCTCTCTCAAGTATTCGCCTATATCTCCTTGCCTGAATACTACAATGCCGGTTGGATCCAATTTCCGCGCCTCAGCGCTAGATCGAGCAGTAACACCGAATCCCTGAATAGACAGTCAGTATCATTCCCTCTCCTGAAGACCATCATTGCGACAGCTATGACTGTCCGTCAATCATACCAGAGGGGTATCATCCATGCCAAACACAACAATTCCCTGGTTCTCAGGACAATCATCATTCCACCTCCCAACATGAGCCTTGACAACATTCGAGCCGTATAGGAAAGGCATCACTCCATTATCCCGAATCCACACCTTATATCTCGCGTGCGGCGCAAGCGCATCGAGCGCTGTGATATGGATCCTGAACCTCCCAGTCTTGGTGAACTTGCCGATACACGTGCCGAGCGTGAGGAGGCAATCACGCGGAACCGAAGTCGCCAAATTCGCTAGTGATAACCGGATGTAGTAGACTCGAGAACCGTGAAGACGGAAGACATAGCGGTCGTTCGTAGAAGCTTCTTCTGACCCCGACGGCGGAGCGATGAGGTTATTCAGCGATCGGCCGGTGTAGTTGGCCAGCTTCGAGAAGAGCGTTTTGGTTTCTTGCTCTGTTAATTGGCGCATTTTGGGGGATTAATGGGAGAATGGAAGTATGGAAGAAAAAGAACTGGTTGATATCGGCGGATCAAAAATTCCAAAGCGGAAGCAAAATCTTGGTCTTGGCACCGAGAAAATTTCCTTCCAGACCGTCGCCGGCGACAGACAGACCGCATAACCAGCAATCAACGATAAAATGGCTCCTGGACCTACGACGAAGAGAAGACGCCTGAGCCCTCCTGAAGAGGAGGAAAAACCTTCAAAGTCTTTCAATGGCTCTGATTTCTACAGTCGCGCTGCGAATTGGGACCTCGAAGGAGACTACGAACGCCGCCGTCGCAAGTCCAACAACAAGAAGGACAAAGAAAGCAACCGATTACCTATAAAAACTTCGGAGGGAATTGTACATCAGCGTGATGAGAAGCCTGCCTCCTCAGACGACGAGTCCGATAGTTTCCTTGGTACCGATGAGGACGAAGGGGAAGCCGATGGGACAGCTGAAGGAGGAGCAGTCGCTGAGGAGGAGGAGGGAGTTAAAGAAGAAGCGCCAAAAGTCCCCTTGAAAGTCCAGATCGTTCAGGCGAAAGAAGAACTTGCGAGAATCGCAACCTTGATCAACGAAGACCCCGAAGAGCACATTTCCTCCTTCAAAACGATAGCCGACATGGCTGAGAATGCACCGCACGTTACGATCAAGAAACTCGCCATTGCCTCGCAGGCCGCCGTATATAAAGATGTGATTCCTGGCTATAGAATCCGTCCGCTTGGTGCTGAGGATATGTCATCCAAGGTATCTAAGGAAGTGCGCAGAGTGCGGTCGTACGAGCAGTCTCTCCTCTCCGGGTACCGGAATTACGTTGAGAGATTGTCGACTCTTACGAAACCAGCCAAGGGAGATAAGAAGGAGAATGTTGACGAGGGTCTGAGGACTGTCGCGGTGTCTTGCGCATGTAATCTATTGGTTTCGGTGCCCCATTTCAACTTCCGTGGCGACCTGTTGAAGATTCTCGTGAACCGTCTGGCGAAACGACAGGCCGATGCCAACTTTGTCAAATGTAGGGAAACACTGGAAGAGATATTTGCTCAAGACGACGACGGAATTGTCTCCTTGGAAGCCGTTCGTCTTCTTTCGAAGATGATGAGAGCCAAAGAGTACAGAATTCATCCTAGCATTTTGGATACATTCCTCCATCTACGACTACTCTCTGAATTCTCTTCCAAGGGCTCTACAGACAGAGTCGACCGTCAGGAGAATGAAGATACGACAGGCGGCAAGAAGTCGAAGCAAAAGCGCGAGTTCCGCACCAAGAAGGAGCGTAAGCTCGAAAAGGAGCGAAAGGCTGTCAGTAAAGACATGAAGGAAGCAGATGCGCTCGTCTCTCACGAGGAGAGAGACAAGAACCAGGCCGAAACGTTGAAAATTGTTTTTGGCAACTACTTCCGCATCTTGAAGCAACGCATTCCGAACCTCATGGGACCAGTGCTTGAGGGACTTACCAAGTACGCGCATTTGATCAACCAAGACTTCTTCGGCGACCTGCTCGAAGCCCTAAAGGATCTAATAACGCATGCCGAAGCGGACGAGCAGGCCGAGAATGACGAAGATGAGGATGAGGAAGACCTCGAAAACGAAAACAGCACCGCCCGGGACTCCTATCGCGAGATGCTCCTGTGCACCGTCACGGCATTCGCGCTCCTAGAAGGCCAAGACGCCAGCCAAGCCGCCTCATCCCTCCATCTAGACCTAAGCTTCTTCATCAGGCACCTCTACCGCTCCCTCTACACCCTATCCACAAACCCAGACGTCGAATACAACCCCAACAATTCTCTCCGCCTCCCGGACCCAGACTCCCCCTCCAACAGCACCGACCAAGAGGCCGCCGCCGCATCCCGCAAGCCGCAGAAGAAAGTCAACTTCCAAACCCCCACCGTCCTCCTCCTCCGCTGTCTCCAGTCAACCCTTCTCTCCAGAGCTCACGGCATCCCTCCCCCCGTTCGACTCGGTGGCTTCACGAAACGTCTCATGACGTCTTCTCTCCAGTTCCCCGAGAAGTCGGCAATCGCTACCCTTTCCCTGTTGAACCAGGTGGCTAAGCATTACGGACGGAGGATCGCGTCGTTGTGGCATACGGAGGAACGGAAGGGAGACGGGGTCTTCAATCCCTTTGCGGCGGATGTGGAGGCGACGAATGTTTTTGCCGGGACGGTTTGGGAAGGGGAGTTGTTGAGGCTTCATTATTGTCCGCAGGTTAGGGATGCTGCTGGGGGGATTGAAAAGATTATATCTTCGTTGAAGTAATGAGGTTATGGTGATGTTCTACTTCTCCGTTATGTATATGTTTTCTATCCGTCTTTCTATCTGTCAACAATATGATTCATCTCTATTTCGGCTTTTATAGACAATGGCTTKWTTTTTTTTTTTTTTTTTTTTTTGGTTTCGTTGCATCGTAACACGTGCACATAAGAGTATTGCGGGACGTAGGCTACCCAATTTCCTTCTGCCAGAGGCCCAGAACACAACCACCTCATCGGAATATGCGTCACACCAAAGAACCACCAAAATGAAATGATCAAAGACTCAAAACTGCCATAGTCCGAAACTTACTTCCTTATCATTACCAAATCCAGGACTTCCAAGTCTATAACCCTGACGATGTTGGTCCTCATGACGCCAATCGGCGCCATTCCGCTCATTCGCGGAAAAGGGAGGAGGCACTTGCGATAGACCTGGCATCTGCGCCGTCTGTATCAACTCTCCAGATTTCAATCCGCTGGCATTGATACGGGATGTCGGATTCGGAACATTGAATGAGCCCGGAGGAGGACAGGCCATGGAACTGGAACTTGGGTTAAAGCCAACCGGGTGAGCAGGAGGGTGAAGAGCACGGGGAGGAGGGAGTACATGGGACGACATTCCACGGGGCGTACTATTACTCGGGTTTGGGTTTGGGTATCCATTAACACCGGATGGATGATTGCAATCGACGATTGATGGTCCGAAGCCAGCGGTGTGATTGTTACGGGACAGGGATGGTTTGGAGGAGTTTGTCTGACGGTCGATATTCGTCGGATTGGGCGATGGTGGCTTCGGTGGGAGTTGGGATCTCTGCTCCCGTTCTCGTTCCCGTTCTCGCATCTGCTGTTGCTGCCGAGCAGTGCGCAGTGCAGGATGGACATTGCTCGGGCTGATATCTTCACCTTTACCTTCGCCTTCGCCGTGAGAGGCGGTTTCTGACCGGTCAGTTGTTGCTTCTGGCAGTCGTGGGATAATAGACGGGGTAGCCGTCGAACTCGAAGCGGCAGTATCCTTGTCGTCGTCGACGCGAGCCTCTCTGTCTCGACGTGGAGTTCTCAAGAGCCTGTTCTGGTGATTTCCCCCATCATGCTTCCTTCGGAACTTGAACATCCCCGTTTTGCGTGGCGTCTTTCTGGCAAGTTCGCGTTTGTTGTTGTTGTTCTTGTCTTCGCTTCCTTGCTCGTTGTTATTATCACTTGTTTGCGTTGGGTTGGATAATGAGTTCGCCGTCAGCGTTGCGCCCGAGTGGTGAAATTGAATACTCTTAGGCTTCGCTGCTCTTGGAGTTGGACTCCCGCAGGATTCTTCGCTGGGGTTTAAGAACGTTCTCCGTGGACGTCCTTCAGGTCTGGGGTCGCCTTGCTTGGCTTGTCTCCCAATCTCACCCTCCGGAGTGCGGAATCCCGCCGTCGGCGTTGGAACGGTCTCGCTGCAGATTGTCTGTCTAACGCATTCGCTTCGCCCGGTGGATGAAGTATGATGTTCATGCCTTTTCTCGTCTCCTTCGCTGGCCTGACCAGCAGAATTCTCTGTGGATGCCTCATCTTTCTTCAATATTTCCTGTTCTCCCAAACCTTCTTCATACTCACCATTACCATTTCCGACCATGTCCGTGGTCATCCGCCGCTCAGCATGCGAGACCCCGATTCCAGGGACAGACAGTCTCCCAAGTTGTGCCTTCACCTCCCCCATCTCCCTATCTAGGTTCTCCAAAAGTCGCTGTTCCATGAGTCGCGTCTCCCGCCGGAGTGACTCAACCTGGTCCTGAATGTCTCCTTCGACCTGCTTCATTTGACGCGCCGTCTCTGCTTGGCTGGTTGTTTTGGCATGGATCAAGCCGCACAGGCTTACCATAGCGTCCACCTGTCTCGTCATCCGAGCTGTTGAGCGGTTACTTGTCTCTTTGAACGATTTGCTCAGCTGGTTCACGGCGGCGTCTAGGTGGTTATGAAGGTGGTCTGAACAAGAAATAGGGCGCTGATGTCCGTGCTGCTCGAGAGATAGATCGTTGGCATAACTCTGGTAGGATGGGGGTGGTGCGTGACTTGTGTTTGCTGAGAGGTCATGATACCCGATACTTTCTACCGGCGTCTGGGCTGCGGCAGGCATAGACGGCTCATAAGGGAAGTGTGGCACATCGAACCCCGGAGCTGGAATAGGGTCACCATGTTGATATTCCGAGCCGGGCGGAACAAGATCGCAATTAGAACCAGAAGGCTCTTTGTTATGATCCTTCGAGGAGCTCTGGTGAATTCCATGCAGATTGCTGCTGTTGCTATCGAAAGACTGGGACTGGGCATCACCAAGTTTCTCTGTCCCTCTAGTTCTACCAAGAGCGATCATACGCGATGGTCCTCCTCCTTCACCGCGGCCCTGACCAACCTCCTGGCTTCTTCCTTCTTTTGGCTCTGCATTTCTAACTCCATCCTCGCTCGCACATGACACGCCGTTCAACCCTCCCCCAACCGACCCGTAATGACGCAGCACAGAAACAGGCGACGACCGCGCCGTATCCGTGCTCGTGCTCAACTGCGACAACTGCGGCGACGACGATAAAGAAAAATCACCCCCAACCTTCCACGGAGGCGCCGATAACGGATAAACCCCATCTCGCTCCCCTTTCGGTCTTGGGACGTACAGCTTCTGTTCTTGGTCCGGGTTATGCTTATCACTGTCGGTCATAAGAGACTTGCTGTCATCATCATCGTCGGCCTCATCGTTCATGTCGGTTTTTCTTATGGCTGAAGAATCGTCCTTACGGTATTCGTGGTCGAGATTGTTCAGACTAAATTTGGACGCGAGGATGGCGACTCTGGATTTTTTGGTTTCTTTTTTTGTTGTGCTTGTGCTGTCGCTGTTGTTGTTTTTCGTGACATTATGCGTCATCGGTGCTGGTGGTCTGTCATCGTCTATTATTTGCCGGGATGTTGATGTCTTCCTCGATGACGAGGGTAGGGGAGGACAAGAGGGACATAAGGGTTTCTCTTGGTCCTGGTTCTGACCCTGTTTTTGGTCCTGATCCTGATTTTGATCCCGCCGTCCTCTTCCCTCCGTACCCTCTCCCTCATCCTGCTGCAACGTCCTATTAAGTCGTTCGTGGAGGAACGCATTCCCCGTCCGCGCGTGCATGATGACAGGGACCGGGACCGCGACCGCGACCGGAACTGGGACCGGGACGCGTTGGAGTCGACGCGGTCGTTCGACTTCCGCGTGAATGGTGGTTGATGGTGGGTTGTTTGGTTTGTGTTTTTGGGGGGATTTGGCTTTTTGGTGTTGGCGGTTTTGCATGGGGTATGGGTATGGGAATTGCTGTTGGCTTGATTTGGATTGGATGTGTTTACTTAAGGAGACGCTTTATAGTTGATAGATGGAGAGAGAAGTGTGTGTGCTTGGATGGGGTCAGTGGTGAATGCACAGTAGCCCTAACTCGGGCGTCCCCCTGAGCTATGTACAGCAGTAAATGATTGATCCTTTGGCGGTTTGCCGGAACTCCAGGCATCGACTACGGAGTACTACCTAGTAGCTACATAGCGAGTAGGACTGTTGATAGGAGGAAGTCTTCGTTACTATCGACATGGCACGTAAAGTCGACATAGAAGAGAAGTAAACAAAAAGACAGATTCAGACTACATATGAGACAGAGCATATTTATGCAAAAGATTCCAATAAAAAGCACACGGATATCGATATAAAGTCCAACAATCTCGAGTTAGATCCACAATGCTTCTCGCAAGAATTCTGACAGGAGGTACATGCAATAATGACCAAACAAAACTTGCAAAACAAAAGCCACCGAAGCGGCGGCAGTAGAGATCACATCAAAGCAGTTGAGTTAGTACTTAGTCCTCAGTTGACCATGGAAGCCCCTTTTACTGACCACCCTTGGAAGTATAACGCCTAAACGGCGCAAAGAGACTGCCAAGGAAGGTCACAAAGATAGTGCGCAGGATAGCCTTGAACCAGCCCTCGTGCTTATGGGCAGAAACAGCGGTAACCGACCGGCCATGGCTCCCTCGGCTCGCAGGACGAGCAACTTCGCCATCTCCTGTCGCTTCATTCCCGGCACCGTGCTCACCCGAAGGAGCGGCCTTGTTGTTGTCGTTTGCTGCAGCGGGTGTCGTCGGTTTTTGCGCTGCTGTGTCGGTTGTCTGGCTTTCTTGGTTTTCGGTTGCGATGGCTGGTTCTTCCGCTGCTTTGCTTGGTTGTTGCTCGCTTGCGGGGGGTACGTCTTGTTTATTCTCGGCTGGTTGTGGTTCCTGAGAAGAAGCAGGTTGCTTCGAATCTTCGGCTTCATTCTTGTTTTCAGCTCCTGCGGTTTCCATATGATCTTCATGCACCTTATGCGCTATAGCAGCTGCCGTTGCACCGGCCGCAACTGCACCAGCACCGGCAATAGCGACTCCGGTTAATGAGCCGTGCTTGTGCTCCGCCTGAGAGTCCTCTTTCTCCTCCGGCACATGCTTGGCTTGCTCGGGAGCACTGTCCTGCGTCTCAGGGGAAGGAGCGGACGGCTTCGATTCTTCGGCTTCATTCTTGTTTTCAGTTCCTGCGGTTCCCATATGATCTTCATGCACCTTATGCGCTATAGTAGCTGCCGTTGCACCGGCTGCAACTGCACCTGCACCAGCAACAGCGATTCCGGTTAGTGAGCCGTGCTTGTGCTCCGTCTGAGAGTCCTCTTTCTCCTCCACATCCTTGATTTGCTCGGGAGCACTGTCCTGCGTTTCAGGAGAGGGAGCGGACGGCTTTGACTCTTCGGTTCCAGGTTGAGTATCCGTTTCGGGGGTTTCTGTATGCTCCTCATCTGACTTATGCTTATGCGACAAGGCAGCTGCCGTTGCACCAGCTGCAAGTGCGCCTGCACCTGCAACTGCGATATCGGTAAGTAAGCCATGCTTCGGGTGTGATTCCTCTTTCTCCTCTGACTGAGCGGCCACGGGCTGGTCAACTTCCTTATCGACACTTTTAGACTCTGTTGTCTCTTCGGCAGTGGCAGCTTCCGTTTCAACCGGAATTTCTCTTGTCTGTTCCTCAGGAATGTCTTCCTTCTTATCTTTTGTTACCGGCTCCTGAGGTGCTTCCCTGGGCTGCTCAATTGACTCATCAGCGGTCTGTTCTTGTTTCGTGGCGGGAACATCTTGTGGCTCATCAGCGGTGGGCTCGTCAGTCGAAACCTCCTTTTGTTCAGGCGCGGCTGGTACTTCTGCAGCAACAGGCGCTTCTGTGGTTGGTTTTTCAGCTGCGGTGCCTTCTGCAACAGGCTCAACAGTCTTGGCAGCTTCCCCTTCAGTTGCTGTCTCCTTAGTGCTTGGCTCCTCAGTGGTAACTGGCTCGGGCGCAGGCTTCTCTGCAGGCGCTTCCTCTTCAGCGACGGGTTCATCAGTATTTGGCTCTCCGGTCGCAGCTTCTGCAGGCTTCTCAGCAGAGACAGACTCCTCAACTACAGTCTCCTTGCCAGCCGCTTCTTCAACAGGCTCCTTTGCGGCGGGCTCTTCAGTCACAACATCCTTCACTGCGGGCTCCTCAGCAGCAGGCTCTTCGGCCACAGCCTCCTTGCCAGCTTCTTCTTCAACAGGCTTCTCTACACCGGCTGAGTCTCTGGTGGACTCTTCCGTCACAACATCCTTTGAGGCAGATTCCTCGGATGTGACGCCCTCCGCCACGGACTCCTTGACGTGCGCCTCCTCCGACGTCGTCGATTCCTTATTGGCAGGTTCATCTGTCTCAGGCTCTTTCGCGGTAGTTACCTCTGCAGCGACAGACTCCTTTGTGGTAGACTCAACAACTGCTTCTGCCGCACCTACTTCTTGCGCATTTTCCTTCACTGAGGGCTCTTCAGGAACTGACGTTTCCGTTGCTGGTGTATCTGTTTCCTTTTCCAAAACCGTGCCGTTTTCTTGATGCTCCTTCTCGGGTTCCTCCTTCTTGACTTCGGTCACGGACTCCTCTTTAACCGACTCTTCGTTAAGCGTCTCGTCAGCGGCCGGTTGCTCGAATTGCAGCTCTTTCGTAGTTTCCTTTGTTTCCGTCTCGTTGTTAGCAGGCTCTTGAACAGGCGCATTGGCAAAAGACTCTTCAGCGGCATCAGTCTTTTGCGTTTGCTCTTCCTTGACGATTTCTTCCGATTCCTGAACTGTGTCAGTTGTCACCTCAGCGGCAACCCCGTTGGTAGCTGGCACCTTCGCAGTTGATTCATCAATCTTGCTTTCCTTAGAAGCTGGTTCTTCGGCCACAGGTTCCGAAGCGGCAGTGACCTGCTCATCAGTACTTGGTTTTTCTGAAGTTGGAGCTTCCTCGGCGGGAGCAGCTTCGGTTTCAGAAGCCGGCTGTTCAGTCTTGGCCTCTTCCACGCTCGGTTCTTCAGTAGGCGTTACCTCGTTTGCCGGTTCTTCTGATTTGATCTCCCCTGTAGCCGGAGCCGGCGATGTAGATTCGTCAGCAGGACTTTCCGCAGCCGGCGTTTGGTTTGCCTCCGCTAGAGTGTCAGGGGTTGGCTCAGCGGCTTTCTTGTCCGCCGTCTCGACCGTAGACTCCACCGGTGCTGACTCTTCCGTAGCAATCTCCTTAGTAGACTCTTCGGTTATGGACTTTTCAGTAGCTGGCTCTTCAGAGTTTGATTTTTCCGTGGCACCTGAAGCAGTAGCTTCGTCAACTGGCTTTTCGCCCTCCGTTTCCTTTGAGGAAGGTTCCTCTGCGGGAGTCGATTCCACGGCAGGAGCTTCCCTTGGCTGCTCGGCCGGCTCCGTGACTTCCTTCGAGGTAAATTCTTCCGCGGCATGGTCCACCGGAGCAGACTCTGTTGGCTCTTCCGTGGCGGACTCTTCTTTGGCTTGTTCGGTTACCGGCTGTTCGACGGCAGAAGCAGTCGCCTCTTCAGCTGCCGGTGCTTGGGAAGTAGGTTCTTCTAGGGCAGGTTCCTTGGCTGTCGAAACTGGCTCTGAGCTGGCAGGCTCCTCGGATACAGCTTCCTTAGCCAACTGTTCAACTGTTGGATCCTGGGTGCTGGGCTCTTCTGTAGGTTTCTCGGCGGCGGGTGCCTCATCGGTAGGCTCTTCCTTCGCAGGTTCTTCCTTGACTTGCTCTTCCTCGGCAGGCTTTTCCTCGGCAGGCTCTTCCTTCGAAAGCTCTTCCTTCGCAGGTTCCTCCTTAGAAGCTTCTTCCTTAACTGGCTCTTCCTTCGCAGGTTCCTCCTCGGCAGGCTTTTCCTCAGCAGGCTTTTCCTCAGCAGGCTYTTCCTCAGCAGGCTYTTCCTYAGCAGGCTYTTCCTCAGCAGGCTYTTCCTCAGCAGGCTYTTCCTCAGCAGGCTTTTCCTCAGCAGGCTTTTCCTCAGCAGGCTYTTCCTYRGCWGGCTCTTCYTYAGCAGGTTCCTGCTTCGCTTGCTCTTCTCCAACAGGCTTTACCTCAGCTGGCTCTTCCTTAGCAGAATCCGCAATCCGGGATTCAGCGGTTGCCTCCTTCGTCTTTTCAACTACTGGAGCCTCCGCAGCAGGCTCTTCCTTAGCAGTTTCTACAGCCGGTGCATCAGTGGCTTCTTTTACCGGTTCCTCAGCAACTGGGGCCTCCGCAGAAGATTCTTCTTTAGCAGTTTCTACGGCCGGTGCTTCAGTAGCCTCCTTTACCGACTCTTCAGCAACTGGGGCCTCCGCAGCAGATTCCTCCTTCACATGTTCGACAGCCTGGGCTTCGGCGGCTGTATTCTCCGCCGGCTTCTCTGCAACTGGAGTTTCCGCAGCAGAACTCTCTACATTAGATTCCTTAGCAGATTCCTCAGGCGCTGAGCTCTCAGTAGCAGGCTCCTTCTCGGAAGACTTTTCCGCGGGTTCTTCGGTAGTCGCATCTTTCGAGGTTTCATCGGCATTGAGGACGTTCAGGCCAGTGTTCTCTGCACCGGAATCCTTGGCAGGTGCTTCAACGGATTCTGCCGGTGCGCCAACAGTTGCAAGGCCTGCAGAATTGACATGTTCGGATGCAGGCTCCTCCTTCACAGATTCCCCAGCGGGTTCGGTTTGAGGAGCGTCATTGTTCGTAGTAGATTCCTCTTTCACATCAACCTTGGCATGTTCCGTTTCAGCAGGGTTTTTCTCTTCAGCATCCTGAACTCCATTAACAGCGGAGTCTGTAGAAGTAGACTCGACAACGAGGAGGTTATTGGTAGCACCAAATTGGTCAGCGGCTAGAATGGACATGTAGAAGTTAGTTGCAATGCATACTACTACTGTGCATGTAGAAATATAAGAAAACTATTAAGAATTGACTATACCCGTCTTGGCCTCGGGATCACAGAACCACGGGCCATCAACACCCTCGCGGAACTTATACTCGTACTGTCCGTGAGGAAGGGAGAACTGGCGGGAAAAGAGATACTCTGTAGGGTGAGCGGACTCAGAGCTACTATCTTTCTTATCATGGGGGAGATCATCGGACTCTAAGGGCTTAGCAGTGAGCTCGAGGGGTTCCCAATGGGGGTCGGAGAAAGTGCCAGCAACGAAGACAGCCGGAGTAAGGGTAGAACGACGAAGGGAGACGGTGATGGGAGAGCCATTGGCGGGGGACATGATGGTCATGGACGTCGTACTCGTAAAGGTCGTTGAAGATGAGAATTAGGAAAAAAATAAACAGAAATAAACAGCAGTCCGGGCTCCGGAACGAATTGAATGAAGCTCAATAAATAAATAGAACAACGAAGCACGCTTTCGTTTCGGTCGTGTCGTCAAAGACGGAATAAGAGGTCACACAACAGATGAGATGAGATTGCTATGCTACTAAATATAGGCGGATGAGAAGATAACGGATGCAAATTCGAAAGCAGAGAAAAAATGAGGATGAGAAGGAGGAAAAAAAAAAAAAAAAAAAAAAAAAAARGAAGTGGAGGGGGAGCTACTTACTAGCACATCCTCTAGCCCATTAGTCCATAGACTCGGACTATGAGGAGGCACACCACTCTCAGGGTTGTCCGAGTTCACGTCAAAGCTCCCAGCCCTCCCTAACTTATCTAACCAACGCTAGCCGGTGGTTCAGCGCAGATCATCGTTAGCGCAAAGGACGACTGTCGTGACGATATCTCAACATGCGGTGAATGAATGGTTCGGACTCGGTTCCAGCTCTGAGACTCTCATCTCATCCACGGTTGTCATGCCACTCACTAGGTATGATATCCCCGGAGTCTCCATTGAACGTGAACCTTGGATAGGTACATATATTCCTCCCAGTGCCGGAGTGTATGATATGTATTCAACTTCTTAAACCGAACAGTCGGTTACATGTACAGTACTTTTTGCCGTACGTTTGTAATACTAGCCACCCAGTCAGTAGCAGTCTGCTGCAATGCTGCATGTCAATCCGATGCATGTCGATGGATGCAGTCTGGTGTAGTAGTGTGTACGCCGTACGGTGTATGGATAGTGGTATGTACGGAGTACATACAGTGGGAATATGCATGACTCCATTGTATGTATGTTTCCTCCGATTCTCCCCAAATTTCTGTCGCACTTCAGGTCGCCTCTTGCGGCTTTCGGCCAGTTAAGCTTGGAGAAGCTGATGATAATAATATATCTCCAGATGGCATAGTGGTACCGTCGCACGGAGGATACAAGAAGGCTCACCAGGTTGCCATAGGTAAAACCGGCTGAATCGAGTTAAGATGATTATTGACTATTCCTTGCGAGTCTGTAGTTGAAGCAAGAGATCAAGCTTCCCTACCAACTCCCTCTGAGACGCCTGTATCTGCCCAACTGCGCTCTTGAGATCCTCAATATCCTTATTAACCTGTCTCTCCTGTTTATCGTGTTGCGTTTCTGCAGTTATCGACCCCGCCAGTCTCAAAAGAGCCCCCGTTAATTCCTCCTCCCTCTGGCCCTCAGCATCATGAGGTTCGGGAGAGCAATCCTCGCCAGAATCAGACATGTCATCAAGTACAGTTTCGGAAACCTTCGAGCCTTCACCAACACCAGCAGTAGCCGAAGGGTCTTTCAGTCGCTTAGTACCGGTAGTAGTAGTAGAACCACCAAGTCTCTCCGACAACACATCCTGATATGTCATTTCCCGCAACTCATCCTCCCTCACAAGCTTCCGCTTCTCCCCCATCTGCTGGTTATAAAGCCGAACCTGATCTTCCACAACAATCCAATTATCAATCGTAGCTGTAAGCTTCGTTCTAGATTCATTCTCCAGACCCGGACCCGGAACATCCCTCAGCTGATCAAGATATATCCTCCGTTTAAGCGTGCGATCCATGACCTGGCGCCGACAAGACTGCCACGCGTAAGACCGACCGATCGTAGATTCCATGGCACTGGAGACCGAAATCCAGAAACCCCGCCGAATCTGTCCTGCTTCGAATAACTGCCGTCGGCGGTCTATGCAGCAGCGGAAGAGAGCGACCAGTTCTAGCTCGTTGAGTTGTCGGCCTCGTTTGCCGTTCTTGGGTTTGCTTTTTGTTGTTGTTGTTGTTGTTGTTTCGGGTTTTGGGGTGCTTATTTTGCTGGGTTGAGGTTCTGCTCCGTGTGGGATATTGGGGTTTTCAATGGTGGGTGGTGCTGGTGCTGGTGCTGGTGCTGGTGCATTATTACTGCGCGCGGATGAGGGTTGAGGATGGCGCGTTTCCATCGGTGGGTTTGTTGGCCATGGAGTTGCCTGTGGAGGTTGAGGGGTTTGATTGCTGGGGGTGTCAAAGCGAAAAACTGGCAGACAGCCTGGGAAGCTCATTTTTAGGCGTATATTAGAGTAGTAGATTATCGTGTAAGACGGCGTGATTCTGAAGTTTTTGTTGATCGAGATAGAGAGCGTTATCAGAACGTCCCGCGTTCGCGTGCCAAAGTTACGCTATTCCGAATGCGGTTAGATCCACGTACATCTCCATCTTCAAAAGCATCAACACTACGGAGTGTCACAGTCATACATTGAAGACCGAAGTCTGTCAGCTTCAAGTTGAAGTACCCTGAGAGGCTGAAACCTGAGCCAGTGAGCATTTGCGACTTTGCCGCTATTCGACAACTTAAATACCGGTACCTCTGCTTTCACTTGCCAGTTGCCACACGGCTCCATCCAATATCAACAGAGCAACACCAGTTGACATCCACAGCTACAAAAGCTACAACATTTGAAGCCAGCAATCTTTCCAACTAATCCAGTCGCTCATCCATCTTGCCGCATAACGCATAACCGCAAACAAATACATCAAACCTGAATATTTATTAGAGCCAGGCACTATCAGTCTATCTTACAACCCGAAAAGTCTAGGCTACCAGCATACTGAGCTCACGTCAAGGCTCAAGCCGACTGCTCAAAAACTCCCTATACAACTTAACTTACTTACATTGAAGCCAGCTATTACATTAGCATAAGCATAAAAATGGTCTGCGCAAAATGCCAACGAAAAATGAAAAAGACCGAACTCGCCACCCCGGGCGTCAAACATCGAAGCGAAATGTACTACGGCTCTCCCTCGGCCACGATCGGTGGCGGTGGTGACCCAAGAGCGAAGTCGGGTAATAAGGCTCAACAAGGTGACCGTGCTGGTAGTAGTACGTTGGGGAATACGGGGGTTAGCAAGGTATGTTTTTTATGTTATGTTCAATTAACTAATGTTGGCCGTGGTACTGACGCGATTGATGCGATTAGAATAAACTTCTTAGTTCAAAGGCTAAGAATCCTTATGCTGCGTATGCGGCTTCGTGTGAGACTTGCAAGACTAGGATTGAGCAGGGGAGGAAGTTTTGTCAGAGTTGTGCGTATCAGAGGAATGGTATGTTTGTCTTGTCTTGTCTTTCTTTGCTTTATGGGTGTTTTAAGCCGATGGGAGGATTTTTTTTTGCTGACTGATGCTATACCTACAGCGTGTCCAATGTGTGGTAAGAGTTTGGTTGCGTCGTCAAAGAAGGATCAGCCGGTTGTTCAAGGACAGAAGTTCACGTTGAAGTGATTGCTCTACATATGCTTGAGGGTTATATGGAGTTTGGGAGTTCATAACGCATACCTCCATTGATATATAGCGTTCGCAGGATTCTAACTATTAATACAATCAACCTACAGCAGTATATGCAATTCCAAAGATGTAACCAGACATTGGTAGCCTACCCTTACCAACAACACGAATTCATTCACCTATCAGCCAACATATTTCTAACGTGACTGAAATATTGCGGCAGTACAAATTGCGGGATCTCCTCCTTAGCCAGCCACTTGAAGTCGCTGAGATTCTGTGTATTAGCAGATAGGTCTGCCTGTCCGGCCATGATGCGGCCCTTCATGAAGAAAGTCTTCTCGCCACGAAGCTCCGTGCCGGCATCTTTGTTGGTCTTGGGCTTGCGCAAATCATAAACATGGTGTCCAACTGGGTGATAGCCCACCATCCACGTATTCATATTCACGCCAGCAGATTCCGAAAGGGTACGTTCGGCGGCCTAGTACAGCAAGGCAATTGGGTCAATACGCATTCATTCAAAGAACCCGCCCACCTCAAAGCAGACGAATAAAAGAGAGACATGGTGATAAAAAAAAAAAAAAAAAAAAAAAAAAAAAAAAAAAAMWAAACACAATTCGAAGGTTCTCTCCCGCCTGAACCGGGGAACTCGGAAACTTCCAATACCCCTCCTTCGACCGAACAAGAAGATAAAGCGTCCTCTGCAGCATCCGATCAAGACTCTTCTGATCACCCTTCTTATCCGCCTCCGTCACCCGAGGAGCCGGTCTAGGAATCTCCTCTCTCTTGCTAGTATCCTGCGACGTGGCATTGACCGTCGCCTCGGCATCCCGGACAAGCGCTTCCACCTGATTATCCGGTTCCGACTCGGTCGCCCCGACGAGCAATTCATCATTCCAGGCTTCTTTGGAGTACGCGTTGTATTTCCCAATGTCACGAGCGGGCGTCTGACGCTCCCGGATCTTGCGCTTCCAGTCCTCGTCGGCCGGCGTACCGGGCTTGAAGTAGAAGTATTTCGTAAACGGGAGCGACAATCGTTCGTTTAGACGTCTCTGGTAGAAGTAGAATGCTTTTTCGAATGGTGTGAGGTCGCGGGTGATCTGTGGAGGTCGAGATAGGGCCACTCCAGCGTTGATGGTGTAGACGGGCTTCACGACGGGGAAGGCTGATGCTTCGGTTGGCGATGTGGAGGAGGGAGCGGACGAGGATGACGAGGGGGAAGGAGAGGAAGGAGAATTGTCGGGTTCCGCTGCTGCTGGGGCGGCGGCGGCGGAGGCAGAGGAATAGTTGCGCCGGACGAGAGTCTGTTGGCAACTTCTACATACTCTGGAGTCGGCAAATGAAGAATAAGGGCCTTGCAAGGTTTCGCGGGAGGCATTGTCAGTATTGAAGTTGGACAAGGGCTTCTGGGCAGGTAACTATCACGTACGGAATAGCGACGCTACGCGCCTGGTGCCATTGGATCCCGCAGACATCTCCCCGGCTGCGTGTTGATGGAGGAATTTCGGGCTTTTGCTGGTGGTCTTTCTTTCTCGTCTTCTCCGAGAAAAGTTCAGGTCACCTGCAATTTGCCAAGACCTCCCCGGACTTTGTGCTATTCCATATCGGGTTAGGCTGGAGTCAACGTGACCCGCCGCTTTCTCCTTTAAATTTTCTTCCGCGAGTTTTTTCCTTCTTCCTTTTCTTTTTCTTTTTCTCCAACACCCAGCACCCATACCTTATCGTCACTGCGTTGAGACGCTCCACGGCCAGTTGATCATTCAGCGGTGCTCAGAGTGAGTACGATGCGGCTATTTCGCTAGCGGTACCTTCTAAACTCTCCAAGGCGTACTGTTAGATAGATGCCGCACACAGATCCTTAACCAATTGTCTGTTCGGCTCGAGGATTCATTGATAATTACTTCCTGAGTTCTGACGCTCAAAGTCTGTGTTGTAATACTACAGCTCCGCGACTTATTTTTGCTCATCGTTCTTCTCTATTCTATACCGTAGCCTCAGCTATGTTGCAAGAACGTTCGCAACTGCAAGCTGTTGGCTGGTTTGCGGAGCCTTGTTCCCGATTATAGTACAAACCCGTTCTACTGTGCCAAATACGCGCAGTTTGTTACCGTAGACCTTCCAGAACTCTGCATCGAGTCGAGGTATTAGCTCTCCGGCCCTGACTTTGGATGCGATATCCTCCGAGTCTTCACTCCGCAAGGACACTTTGGTATTCTCGGGCGTGTCTTCAGTGGTCTCTTCAGGCTCCTGTACTTCAAGAATGTCGTAACCTGAACGATATCCATGTGGCTTTGTTTTTTCCTCGCGTTGCACTGTTCCTTTTGGAACAGCTGGAGGGTTTCCGTTAACTTGAGGAGGATGGCCCAACTGCGGCTCATGCGCGAGAACAGAAGAGCTTTGCCCGGGCTGCTTAGATACGCCTCCATCACGAAGCTGAACAGACAACTTGGCAAAGACCTGAGCTGTCAGCAAGCTATCATAGCCCGCTTCATGTTCGTATGCTATTTTTTGGGTATCATATTTTGAATGCGACGGATGTATTTCTATCGTAATGTTAGCATAATTTAGAGCATCAGTAGGGCTCCTTGCTACTCACTAATCTTAGGTGTCATGAATCGAGCCAGATCGTCATTGATTTCCGGCAGAGATGACTTTGGATTAATGGAGCCGCAGTCATATGTAGCCATATATTTAGTATCCATTAGCATGGGAAACAATTCGTTGACCTTGGTCTGAAATTCCTCCACTGACTCAGGTAACGAGCCAAAAAAGCAGGCGTAGAAATAGATCATATCGGTGAATAGGTTGTGACCGACCAGAACAGGTCGATGGTCCTTTAGTTTTTGCTTTAATTTTGTAGCGAATTCCTTCAGCGGGCAATTCGAATCCACAGAAGTAGAGTTCGACATGACGTCTAGGAACAAGCTGGGATCGAGAGGTGATAAATCACCTCCTGCCATAGCCTCCGCCACCCATCTAAAGCCCGTGTTTTTCAACACTCGCTGCCGCATTAGTCTCATCCTGTCCTTTTTTATTTCATTTTCCCGGTCTTGATTGAACGCAATGATCTGGACAAATGAGGGCTTCCCAATCGTAACGAGGAATGGATATTCCACTTCTATCAATTGGTGAACGAGCCTCTTTTGGAAGCTGTTCAAAACTGATGGCAACGAGTTGGAAGACTGAGAAGCACTGGCAAGGGCTGGTGGCGGGATGTTGAGATAGCTTTCAGGATCCTATTTCCTCTGTCAGTTTAGCCATACACGCTCCCTCCAATAGACTGGACCTTGATATTTTCATACACCATCAACTGCGAGCCATTCATCAACTAAGCCTCGTACAATCCGTAGGAATTCAAGCGAGTCGTACTCTGTTTCCTTGACATCTAGGGATGTACGAGTTTTTAGGCGATCACCTCTCTCTGCAGCTCTGGCCATCGCCAAACTTGCTTCTTCTCGGGATAAGTAAGGCACTCCTTCCTTATATAATGCTTCCATCTGGAAATTGTTCCTCAGGAGGAAATCAATTGCTACACGACATTCAGTACAGTGCCTCCGCATAAGCCAATGGTAGTAGATTAAGGGAGTCACATATACCGCTGCTTTGAAAAACCCATTCCCTTTCCACTTCCAATCGCTGCTCGCTGATAACGGGATTCAAGAGGAGATTATACGGTTTCAGAGTATAGGTTGCTGCTGCGCTTTAGCGTAACATTCCCAGATTCAAAGATATTCCCCAAATTGCCTACCCGTGGCGGTATCTTCGTGACAAATGGTCAAGCCGATTTGCAAGATTTGATACTTTTCTGCTGCCCTTCTAACCTCATCGTAGCGTTCCTGTAGGGATTGCGCTCCACGCGTTGGAGGCGCGGGATTCTTTGATATCCCGGAGAACTCAAAGTCCACTGTCACAAAACAAGAGGAAGCTAATTCGTCCAAGATTCTCGGGAGGTGGTAGGGGAACGTTTGAGCTGTGACATCCATAATCCCTATGCTGCCGTCGTCTTAGGATGCGTCAATTGACAATTCAAGCACAGAATAGATGTCTCCGAGACCCTGACATGGACGTCAGGTGAATCAGATATAGGAAGGAAGAAAGGGATTGAACAAAAGGAGTAACCAAAAAGACAACACTGTCACAACAAAAATTTTCGCCCAGAAAGGAAATTTTATGCGTGTTGAATTGAGTTGCATAAGTTATCCCGTGACATCACCCTACAGCAGCAATCCCCAGGAATTTCCTAAACGGGTTTAACCGAGGCAAAGCCATACGCCTTAGCGTGTACTCTACTCTGTACAGCTCTATTTTCGACGGCATCTTCTACGTTTGTTGACACATTTGCTTTTTTCAAGAAAGATAGTCTGTACCTATAACACCTCTCGCTTCGTTACCCTGTCTTCCGGTGACCATGTCGGACGGCGGATCCTCCCTTTCAGCTTCGCAGTCGCAGACGCTCTCCTCTACTTCATCTATGCCGCCCTCGAAGATCTGCTCGAAAACGTATAAGAGGTCCTCACAACTCTACCTGACACGTCGCTTGCAAGAAGCCCTGTCGACCCTCGAACCTGTAATCACCGTTCCGACGAATGATGGTGAGCAGTATGCAAATGTAGACGACGCGCGACAAGCAACAGCTCTCATTGCCACCGTTTCCAGCAATTGGAGAATTAAGATTTGGAATCTGTATATCACTTTACTCAGCGCGATAGTCGACCTGGGACCCGAGGAAGGAAAGAAGACCGTTGGCCAGAAGGAGTGGAAGGATATCGCATCGAGAGTGCGCGATGGCGAGATATGGCAGACTGTCGTCCAGACGGGCTACAATGGTGTTGAGGGCTCGGTAGACGCAGAGGTCGTCTATAACCTGTCAGTGAAATGAATTTGTCTATGAGAGATATTATCCTACCCTCTTCGTCTGACCTCCAATTTGTATCTATGACAGGGCTACGTTACTGTTGAACCATTCGCCTTCCCAAACGCTAAACCAGCAACGACTTGAGACCTACCTTTCATCCTACGACCAGCCGAATGTAGATATCGCGGATAGTGTACAAACCCTCACGTCAGATCCTGGAAATAACAACACCGGCTCCGGAAGTGGCGGGAACACGCCGAAAGACCTGGCCACCAAAGTTATAATAATCGAGCTTTTTACTTTACATGTCCTTCCCAGGAACGACGAGTGGGAGTATGCTCGGGAGTTTATAAACATGAGCGAGGTCCTAGACGAGGAACGAAAGGAAGTTTTCTTGCAAACACTCGACGGTCTCAAAGAGGAGAAGGAAATGGGGGAGTTGCGTGCTACGGAGATTCAACGAGGGAAAGAGGCAGAGATGGAGAAGCAGAAGCAGGAGGCAGAACGTCAGATGGCGGAAGAGGCTGCATCTGCCGAACGTTCACAGAAGAACGACCATAAACGAGCCAACAGTGAAGTTGACTTTGGCATCGAGAAGAATCGCCCGAACGGCACATTGAAGGACAAAGGAACGAAATCTGGGGGGAAGCAGCCCGGCGCGAGGAACAGCTCGTCGTCGGGACGGGCAGTCTCTTCTTCCTCGGGGTCGTCGAAGGATGTCAAGAAGCCTGACAAGCCCGAGGCACGAAAAGGACAGGTTCGGGCTGTGGCGAATGCGATGCGGAATCTCCTGCGGCATATCACGCAGTCTGCCAGCAGCAATCCGCTGTCTGTTTTTCGTACGTTGCTTTTCTTCTTGGGTATTGTCATGGCGCTGAGCAGACAAAATGTGCGCGAACGCATCGGGAGAACAACAGGTGCAGGGTGGCAGAAGGTTAAGGGTACCATTGGCATGGGTGTGAAAGTAAGTTATATCTAATGCATTGTGTCTCAATGCTTCGCAGGAGTACTGCAAAATAAACTTGTCCATCTCCCTTCATGCCTTGTACGATACTTTGATTCCTCGTCCGGTCCTTGCTTTGTTACATACGAACAAACACGCATATTAGTGCTTTTTTGCTTGACGGGCTATACATATATCAATAACGAGCATGAATTATATACGGCGTTTGGTGGGACTGTACATGTACTACATAAAGCATACAATGATGACGTTGAGAAGATTGAAGCCCTTACTTTTAGAGATTCAGGAACAGGAACTGGCCCGTCTATTGAATTTTGACATCGGTGACTCCAGTCGTTTGAGCTTCAACGAAATGTTATGTGCTGTTACGGAGTACACTTCTGCTGCTAATCGTTCGGCTAACACTCCTCACCTACCTAGCACCGCTTAGGTAAGTAGGTGTGGAGTGTTAGCCGAACGAATATGGAAGACTATCAAATTGGACTCGCTGCAGTCGGCAGTCAAGCCAATACGATATACTCCGTACCACTACTGTACTGACAGCAGAGACGTAATCGCCAAATGGCATAACTAGAACAAGCTGATCCGAATTATCCCGTTGGAACTCGAGAATTAGTGGTGTCCCAGTATCCTACCTTTCCTGTTAATGACATTATTCAAGAATCAAGGTTATTCTTTGGACTTCTTCTGATGGCGAAGTTGCTCAGCCTCCGGCCTAGGATTTTGCCTAAGCCCTACGGCCCCTACCGCCACTCTCGAGTCACAGACCACCACTATCGCCACTGGATAGCTGAACCATAGGTATGATGACATTGACACCTCGTGGCGACGGGATGTCAAAACGCATGCATGTCATTGCGGAGTAGAAAGTGTACAATGACCGCCTTCCTCACCGCTTCCCCAGGGGATTATAATTAGGCCCACATATTTACTTTGGGCGGCAAAACATCTAAATCTTATTCGTTGACACTGAGCGGTCATATCCGGCAGTAAACAAGACATCTGCAGGGCCCTGTCATAGCCCTGCTTTTACTTGCGGGGATCGTTGAAAACAATAATTTGGAGTTTCGGAGAATAACCTGGTCAAGCTTACTTTTTCCCATCATATTTACAGCGCTGCTCTTATGTATGTAGCATAATGCGAGAGAAATTCAGGTGATTGAGGACAAACGAGGACATCCCACCAAAACGGTTCGATCGGTGAAATCGGACCGGGACTTCGGCAGACTGTCATGAATGTTGAGAAGTGAATCTCAGGTCGCAGACTTGCAGCACAACGACGAAATGATATGCAGCGCGTTTTACTCAATGCTTCAAGTCTATTATTTACATACTCCGCAATCCGCTGAAGACAGTGCTGTAGAGAAGTCCGGAGACAGCAGTTTGCTAAGATGACTGGACCTGGGGCGAGCGATGAGTGTGCCCTGCGCCGAAAATCGGCGGAGGAAGAGTAAACCTCGGTGCAACTTTTAGCTTATCCGAAATGTACCGCATGGCGCATAAAGTTACACGATGATGGATGGCTCATGGCAAGCCCGAAGTTATGCCAGAGCCAAAGAACAATACGCCAAGCCATATTTACGCCTTCGCACACGATCTCTCTATATTGATGATGCCCATGGCGATAGAGTTATCGTCTCAAGATATATGACCAGAACATGTGAAATTCGTGTGATGGCAAGTCTCCAATTTCATTTGATGATCTCCGCGAGGACCAGAGTTGGAGGAACCACTTCCCAAGTCCTTGAACCGTACTGTGGTTGTCGGGAGCCAGTGGGCGATGTCCGGTAGAATCACGGCCTTTGGTTCTTGGCCGCCTCTACTGACCCGTCACCCTGGTTGAATAGCCTCGGGAATCTTCGAATGAAGCTTAACACGAAGTATAACCGCTTAACCGCTAGGGCAACCCAACAGTAACAAAATGTAAAGAGAGAGAGAGAGAGAGACGACACAAGCCATGCGGCAGCTTCTCATATAAAAATGGCTCACGTCTCGCCCCAATTTCCTTCTTCTTCTTCTCCGTATTTGTTTCTTTTGGATACTTTTACTCACACCGAGGATCAGATAACTCCGTGCACCCAGTGAGATTTGCTTCTCTCGGTCCTCAGTTCTCTCTTCCGCTCGTCCAGAACCCGCCTCCGCTACCCCGGCAAGGCATAACCAACTTCTCCACGCACTTTGATACCGCAGGATCAGGAGATACACACTCCGAGTTACCTCCAGGATTTCAGAGCGGGTTGAGCAATAATAAAACTTCGGACCCTCGACCTCTCCAAACCCAAGTGCTGGCCGCTTCATCATCTACCTTTTCTTTATTTCCCCGCGCAATCTCCCGCAGTCTCTGCTACCTATTCTCTTCCCTTGAAAACAACTTCACTAGATTCCTCTTTTTTTTTCCCTGTTAAGAGGCGCGGATTGATCTGTTCCGGTTTCGCTGTTCCTATATCTTGTAACATTACCGGTTTCCTGTTCGCAGAGAAGACTGGATCGACTCTTTCGACGACAGAAACAAAAATTTAGACTATTGTATATTCAGACTCGTTGTTAAATCATGGCGCCACAAGGCAACAAGAAGACAGCGACCCCAGCGGTCAACTTGATCGGTATGATTATACGCGCGCGACTCTAGGAAGTTCTGAATGCGATTTACTGACTTTTGATGAATAGCCGGTGGTGGTGCTGGTATGATGGAAGCGCTCGTTTGCCATCCTCTAGGTATGACTCATTCCAATTGGAATTGAAAATCGGCAATGAGGAAAATTTTTTTGTCTGACATTTTGTGTTAAGATACTATCAAGGTCCGAATGCAGCTTTCGAAGAGGGCCAAGGCACCTGGGGTGAGTCGTGCAGAATGCGCTCGTCTGCTACTTGCTCGAACATGGCTAACAACTCCATGATTTTAGGTAAAACCCCGCGGGTTTGTTAGCACCGGTGTGGATATTGTGAAGAAGGAGACCGCCATGGGCTTGTACAAGGGTCTTGGAGCTGTCCTGGTTGGCATTATCCCTAAGATGGCCATCCGGTTTACTTCATATGATGCGTACAAGCAAGCATTGGCAAACAAAGAGGGCAATATCACGCCTGGACGCACCTTTTTGGGTGAGTTAACTCCTTGCTGCTGTTTGATATCAATATAAGAAAGCTAATCAATGCTTTTTCCTTCGTTCGTTTAGCTGGTCTCGCTGCTGGTATCACCGAAGCCGTGGCCGTTGTCAACCCTATGGAAGTCATCAAGATTCGCCTGCAAGCGCAACATCACAGTCTTGCCGATCCCCAAAACGCGCCCAAGTACCGAAGCGCCCCGCACGCTCTCTTCACCGTGGTTAAGGAAGAAGGAATCACCGCCCTCTACCGCGGTGTTTCTCTAACCGCCCTCCGACAAGGAACCAACCAAGCCGCCAACTTCACCGCCTACTCCCAACTGAAGCAATTCCTCCAAAATGTCCAGCCTCAATTCGGCGACACCACACTCCCCGCATACCAGACCACGACGATCGGTCTGATTTCCGGCGCCATGGGTCCCTTCTCGAACGCGCCCATTGACACGGTCAAGACCCGTCTCCAGCGCACTCCGGCTGCTCCGGGCCAGACTGCCCTTTCGAGAATTAGCGGCATCACTGGCGACCTGTTCAAGCAGGAGGGTGTGCGTGCATTCTACAAGGGTATCACGCCTCGTGTGATGAGAGTTGCGCCTGGACAGGCTGTTACGTTCACTGTTTACGAATACTTGCGCGGTAAGCTGGAGGCGTCGAAATGGTCTTGGGCTGGTGGGAAGTATGAGGAGTAAAAGTCGGGTTTCTGCATAACGAGCGTTCTGTCTGCATATACATTTATTATTGAGTCATTGACGATGTCGAAAAGCTTCAAGTTGGCGACGGAAAAACTATACACTTTGCTGTACAGGCCATGTATATAGGGTATATATTTTCTTTCCTATTTTCTTCTTTTCTTTTCCGTGCCTTTCATTCCCTGAGATACCATCTTGTGGCTGTTTTTAGATAGAGATATAGACATAGATTGTTCAATTGTTATGACTTTGTACAGCAATGAGAGCATAAGAATAAGCATAAACAAACATAAAACAAGCATAAACACAAAGATCCAAAACGACGAAGGATACTATTCCCAAGGGGGAATAGACTAGACCACCCCGCTCCACCGAGACTCTCCCACGCTGTCATCACCGCCAGACTCCCACCACCACCACCACCACCACAACGACAACACCACCCAAGAGGAACTGGAGGAGTGAAAGCCACCACCAGAATGCAGTCGGGAATATCAGGTAAACCACCAATTCAACCCAAGAAAAAAACACAAGAAATTAAGCTAACAAAACCACAGTCACCCCGGAACTGCACGACGCATTCCACTCCTTCCTATCAGACCGCTCCCTCTTCTGCCTCCCAGCAACAATCACCTCAGAAAGCCTAACACCACTCCAAACAATCCCATTCACGGACTCAGAATCAGAAGAAGGAGACAACAATGCGTTCTACACCTCCCTCCCCCAACTAACCCAAACCCTCCAACCAAAAACCCCCATCTACCTCCTCCTCCGCCGCCGCTCCCACCAGAACGGATCAGGATCAGGATCAAGCCCCAACTCCCTGGTAGCGGTAACCTACATCCCGTCAGACGCGCCAGTCCGCGCAAAGACAATCTTCGCCTCGACGCGCAGCACGCTGGTCCGGGAACTCGGCAGCGAGAAGTTCGGGGCGACTGTGTTCGCGACCGAGGCGGGGGAGGTGCTGGATGCGGCGAGTTGGAGGGAGAGGGATGCGGAGGATAGTGGGGTTGGTGGTGGTGCGGATGGGAATGTGAAGAGGGAGGAGCTGATGGGGGAGAAGGAGAGGGAGTTGGAGATTGTGCGGCGGGCGGAGGAGGAGGCGAGATCGGGGACTGTGCAGAGGGATATTGGGATTGGGGGGTCGTTTGGGAGGAATGGGAATGGGGGTGGGGCGGAGATGCCTGTGGATGGGGAGGTTCGGGGGGCGTTGGGGGAGTTGAAGGAGAAGCAGGGTGGGTTGGTGCAGTTGGTATGTTTTACGTTCCTGGGGTATTGGAGTAGTTGGTTGATTGTCTTGATTTTGTGCTGACTATGTACCAGGCCATTGACGTCCCTACGGAGACATTCAAGCTGGAGACTTCGCAGACCGATGTCGATGCAGGCGCCGTTGGCTCGCTGATTTCTCCAACCTCTCCCAGGTACACATACTACCACTACCCGGAATCGGAAGCGTTGATCTTCATCTATACCTGTCCGTCGACTTCAGCCATCAAGGAACGCATGCTGTATGCCAGTTCCCGCAAGTTTGCCATCAGCCTTGCCGAAACCGAAGGACTCAACATCCACAAGAAGGTAATGTTGCCACATATTGTTTTGTTAAAAATCGCGTCTTTTTTTTCTTTCTTTTCTCTTGTCTAACGGGCCTCCAGATCGAAGCGGACTCGCCAGAAGACATCACTCGTGATAGGTTGCATGAAGAGGTATACCCTCCGCAGGATCAAGGACCAAAACGGGGCTTTGCGAAGCCAAGGCGTCCGGGGAGGTAAATCGTTGCAGTGACCGGAGGCGTATTGTATCGTGAGAGGATCATGATTCCCAGTCTTGTTCGCTTTCAATCTTTTGCATAAATAGCTGCGGCGCCTGTAGGGCGTTGTTGTGTTTTTTTTTGGATCCCCATTCTCGTATGAATTGAAGCCATCCACTGAACCATCGTAAGAACATAACCATTCGATTCGACCCTCTCCCCCTTCCCCAAGTGCCAATACCCAAAGCAACCCATCACGATAGTAAGCCCTCCTCCACAACAACCACTTGCACACCAACAAAAGTAAGAAACCCCTCAATGATTCCGAAAACTCTTCTTCTGATAAAACAAATCCGTCCTCGAACTCCCCAAATTAATAATCTTCGGACACCCATCCCGATCCTTCTCCAACCGCGTACACTCAAAGCAATAGAACGCGTCACTAATCCCCTCCCCACCGCACACGACGCACTTGTTCTGGTAGTTGCCGAAGGAGCACTCGTCGCAGATGCGGACGAGGGTTGTCGGGCGCACGTAGGAGTCGCAGACTGGACATTTTCCGTCGCATTTGTCGCAGACTCGGCCGATTGAGATGCCGGGCTGTTTCCGGCACATGACGAGATCGGGGTGGTGGCGGGACATTTTGGTAGTTTTCTTTTGGTAGTTTGGATCTGTTTTGGTTTATGGTATAGTAGTATAGGTGGTTTTGAGAAGTTCGTAGCAGGGTTCGAGTGTAGAAGAGAGTATTTATAGGGAGCCAGATCGAAGAATGGAAAAGACTGGAAAATCCACATGGCACGTGCACCGAGGCACTTCCGCAACGTCTACGAAATTGTTATCGATCTTCAGAAACTACACTGTACCATCATATTATTACTTCTGGCGTCTTCTCTGCAGTGAGCTCTGCGTAATTATGGCTGAAGCGTAAGATCTATTTACTCTCTGCGCCCAGGATATAAAAGGTTGCTCTTACTGACTCGATCGCAGATCTCTCGCGTCCGCCGTCGCCGTACCGGAGCAAGACAACAACAACAACAACAACAACCCATCAATGCAATCCCCCGAATCCAGCCTAAAGCGCAGAAACCCCTCAACGTCACCAGACCCCGACAACAAACGGCGGCGACTGAGTCCCCAACACGACGAGAGCAGAGACAAAGACGAAGCAACAGCAAACCCCGACTCCAGCGACCCCAAACCCGACGCAAGGAGTGATAAGCGAGAACCATCCCCTTCATCGCAGCAGACAGCAGATCGCAAGAGTAGCCGACAAACCGCTCGTGGTGGTAATGGACGCGACGAGGAGCGCAAGCGAGGACAGAGGCTGTTCGGGGCGTTGCTGGGGACGCTTTCGCAGAAGCCGAGCACGGCGGCGCAGAGGCGGCGGGCGGATATTGAGAGGAAGCAGCAGGCGAAGTTGAAGATGCAGGATGAGGAGTATGATGAAATTAAGAGGAAGAAGAGGGAGGATGTAATTGCTTTGCGGAAGAAGGAGCAGAAGTATTTGGAGATGGAGTCGGTGGGTTATCATATCATACTACTGCGATTGTGGGATAGCGGTTGTTGGACTTATTGCTGATTACTTTCTTTTTGACTGCTCTAGATGCATACGCGGCACTCGAATATGTTGGCAATGGCCCGTTTCCTCAGGACGAAAACAGAACCAGTGCTGGTATGTTATATTACGTCGGTTGTCCTGCATTTCATATTGACTAACTTGACTTCACCTCCATAGTTCTACAGACCTTGGCAATTACAGCCCGAGCAAGAAACGTTAATAGATGACCAAATCAGAGAAGCGGAAGCCACTATCTCTGACGAGCGAATGCAATTCCAAGCGCGCTACCCCGAAGAAGCACCTTCGAAAGAAGCAGAGGCAGAGGCAAAACCAGAACCAGAACCAGAACCACAGCCAGAACATCAACAGCAACAGCAACAAGAACAAGAACAAGAACGACCACAAGAGCCCCGGCAGGAACCGGAGCCAGAGCAACCTGTGGAAACAGAAGGCCAAGAACAACCTACAGAATCCGAGAAGGAATCAGAAAAGCCCAAAGATACGACCCAGGAGACATCAGCGAATAAACCAGATGCTGAAGATCAAGACCACGGCAAGGAAAAGCCAGAAGAAGTATCTAAACCTGATGGCTCGCCTGCTGGTAATGATGATAGTGCCGCTGCTGCCAATGCCAATGTCCAGGCGGAGGCGCGCCAGGCAGAAGCGCACCAGGCAGAGGCGCACCGAGCAGCTGAGGATGATGGCGGAGAGGTCGTTGAAGACAAGGAGGATACGGTGATTTACTAAGGGAGGCGATCTGCTTTGAATTTGATCTGATGTCTATTTGAATGATGATTATTGATATCCTCGCCTGTAATGAGCAGATGCGACGCAATAATGAATTGATTTGGATCCGAAGATTTCCCGGCAATAATGAGGGCTTGATTGATTTAGCGACGACGAGCTGCTGTCGGTCATAACAGGAAGGGCTAGCATAACTAGGTTATGCAGGACTCATTAGTCAGCTATGCACCGTGCATAACTTATCATAAATCCGGGGAACACCTTCCCCACATCTATACATCAATAGATTCAACTCTCTGATATCTGCCTCTCATCGAAACAACCACGCTGAACTTGGCAGTGAAGTGACTAGAGCTTGAGTCTGACTATGCCCGCTGACAAGATCCAAGTACCCCACGACCCTCGGGTCAATTACAAGACTGCCAACCTCAATGGCAGAAACTACGGTACGCGTTTGGGAGTTACCAAAGACAAATACACCAGTACCTAGTTGATATCAGACTAACAAGGATGCAACAGGCTACCTCCTAGCACAGCCAGAGTCGGGCCAGTACAGAGCTACAGTCATTCTTGTGCGTTACCTAGTTGCTCTCAATCATATGAGTACATGGATGATGGGGGAATTAGATTGGCACACATCGTCCAGTCTATCTAACGCGACAATAGATCCACGGCTTCCCGGATTTGTCCATAGGATGGCGATATCAGATCCCAATGCTGGTCAACCTGGGTTTGCGAGTTGTTGCTCCTGATTGTCTTGGGTATGGAGGGACGGTATGTGAAGTCTTAGTTGACGTTGAATACCCGGCCATAGCTATATACTCTCGATTCTTAGGTTGCTGTTATTGATGTGTCGATACGTTAATAGGAGGCCCCAGAAGACATTACAGAATACTCCCACAAGCGCTGTGCAGACGACATCAAAGAACTAGCAGCGCAACTCGGCTCATCAAAGGTGATTCTGGGGGGTCATGATTGGTATGAACCAGCACCATTACCACCACCCCAAACCATCAAACACACGTCACGACAACCATCCCATCAACACTAACACTCAAAACACAACACAGGGGCGCAATGCTCGCCTACCGCACCGCCCTCTGGCACCCAGCCCTAGTAACCCACCTCTTCACAGCCTCAGTCCCCTACCCCCCACCGCGAGCAATCTGGGTCCCTCTCGAAGAGATCCGCAAGGCCTACCCGGTCCTCGGATACCAGTTGCAGTTCCGGAGTGGGGAGGTGGAGCGGTCGGTTGCGGGCGAGGCGGAGAGGGTTAGGTGGTTCCTTTCGGCGCTTTATGGGGGGAGAAGTAAGGCGGGTGGGTTTGCGTTCGCTTCTGAGAGAGGGGTTTTGTTGGGGGAGGAGGTTGGGGGATCGAGATTGTTGAGTTTGAAGGTGAGGATTAATATCAGGTTCCCCGAAGTGTTATGCGGAGGGTTCATTGCTGCTTTACTTGATGCTAATCGAAGATTACCAGGAACTCGACTACTATGTCAACCAATTCAGCAGGAATGGTCTACGAGGTCCACGTAGGTTTAACCCAATAAGTTGAACATCAGCATCAACGTCAGCAACCCCATATCCCCAACTGACAAACAACAACAGTAAACTGGTACCGAACAGACAGAATCAACCACACCGACGAACTCGCCCTCCTGGACCGAGGCCGAAGCGTCATCAACGCCCCCGTCCTCTACATCCAGCCGCTTCGCGACTTACCATTCCCTGCACGGATGATGGAGAATATGGCGAGGAATGTCCCCCATCTTACGCGCAAGGAGGTCGATGCGTCGCATTGGGTGTTGTGGGAGAAGCCCGAGGCTGTGAATGAGGCTATCGCGGGCTGGATTAAGGAGGTGGTGTTTTCGGATGGGAGAGTTCAGAAGTTGTGATTCAGGTTATTATTTGAACACTTGATCGTAGCAGTTCAGTATGTATGATTATGATATCAAATATGATGCACGAATATCCTACAGAGTGAGCACGCAAACGACAACCAAATTGGAAACAATGCTGCGTAAATAACCAGAACAGGAAAGATACCCCCAAGACGGTATCAATTCTCAATAACCTTGGTCTCAATTCCACAACCCGCCTGCTCAAGCCGATCAACAAACGCCTGTCCCAAAGTCGCAGGCGTCACAATACCACCACCACCAGAAACCTTCCTCACCTCCTCCTGCTGCTTGACAATAACCAACGCCGCCTCAGCCAACAACAACCCCGTAAGCTGATACATGGTAGCCTGGCACTTGAACCTCCCAAGAACACGCTTCGGCGGCCCAGAGACATCACCACGACCACGACCACTAACATCCTCGGTAGCAACAGCAAGATACTCCAAATAATCATTAACCGAGTCCTCCAACCGCGGCCCAGTACCAGGCGCATAGACGACCTTCTTCACCAACGACCGAAACGGGCGAGTAAGAAGCAGCAGAAACAGCGCAACAAGGCCCAGATGCACGAGCACGCCGACAAGCACGTTGCGCACGCGCAGGAACTCGCGGAAGTAGAACCTGCGCCCGTACAGGGCGGGCATTAGGGTGCTGCTGCGGTGGACGATGGCGGTGTCCGCGGCGGCCATGGGGGAGGTGGTGAGGACGCCGAGGTCGCGGACGGGGCGGGTGCCCCAGAATTTTTCCGAGAGGGTGGAGTCTGGGATGTCTCTTGGGGGCGGGGAGACTGCTAGGGAGAAGGGGTTTGTTGAGAGGAGGATTTTGGGGAGGGGGAGGGTGTCTAGCATTGTTAGGATTGTGGAGAGGGTTCCGCCGCTTGGGCCGGAGCTTCTGTTGTGTTGGAATGGAGGGTTGGGTTAATTAGATGAGTCGACAAGGGAGGGAAGGGAAGAGGTTCGATCATATCATACGTACTTTCGATCACTGAGACAGCAGGTCACCTCTCGTACGGGTGAGGAGAATTCATCATGCACCCGCTTGACTAACGACCAAGTCAAGATATCGGCCGGAGCGCTTTCAACGCCGGCACAATGGATCATCTGCACTTGTGTCAGAGCGTGAAGGACCAGCCACGTTTTAAGTGAAGCAATTGACAGTCAAACGTACAATTGCGCCGTTATCTTTGGCGATGTCATGGTACAGCTCGACCATTGGTATAACCCATGGCGTCTCTCCCGTACTTCCAAGACAAAAAAAGAACATCAGCCAATCTGACGCAACACCGTCACAACACTGGCAGCAAATAGTAGACCCGGTGCACCTACGCATCAACATAATGCGTCCCGTTAACAGCACAAGCCTCCACGACCGGAGTAGAGTGGATATGATACGGGCCCACGGTGTTGATGAGCACCTTCGTCCTCTGAACAAGAGGATCCAACTCCTCGCGAGTGAGCTGAACAGCCAAAACCTCTGAGCGCCTCGTGTTAGCAGCAATGCCTATGTATTCTTATATAGTTACCACCGAAAAGGGGAACTCAACCTGGTGGAACGCGGTCCGGGTTCAGCGACTTCAGCTCCGTCGCGAGTCGTTCAACCTTCTGCAATGAGCGGCCTGCGAGTGCCCATTTGAGGTCCGTTGGGAGATGCTGCACGATGTGCCCGGCGCAGAATTTGCCGGTGTAGCCGGTAGGTCCCAGGAGGACGATATCGAACTCCCTGTGGGAGGTCATTATTGCAGCGGTGCAGTAGGTATCAATGTATTCAATGTTAAGTCAACTAATCCGAGTGAGTCGACTTGACTGTAGCCTAAGGGCTTCAACTTGATTCCCCCCTGATTCAACTCGAAGTTGTGTTGGTATGATAATGCGCCGCCGATACGGTGTACCTAAGACACAGCCAGTGCTTTGTATCACCCTGCAGGCTGCAACGGCCTCTTGATAGCGAAATCTTCCGCCGTGGCGGTGTGCCGGATCGGATTCAGGGCATCATATTATTTCCCGTCAGGGGCTAAGGTTAGACCGTGAGTTTGTAGATCCCCGGGCGGATTACCGTTAGGGGCATATACGGGAGCTCTCTCATTGGCCGATATTGACAAGCCCTAACGTCATATTCACTATCCATCACGTGAAAATAACCGCGTCCGTTTAACAAAGGTCCAAGGGAAAACACCCGAACGCATGATTGAAAATAGACGGGAAGCGAAGACTCTGAAGAGATTATAGTAAAATAAACATGTGTTATGTATGCTGGATAAGTTACAGTTTGGATTGCAATATATGGTCGGTACAAACGGTGGCCCAAATCTTCGTTTTGGTAAAGGCCTTCGGCGTTCCTTCATTCTTGATACTGTCGACCCATCTTATACTATATACCGTGACGACTTAGACAATACCGAGCAAGCAGTCAAACCCATCACTGAAAATACCATCAACCATGTTCGACAGATGGGACCGCACGATCCCATTAAAAAAGGAAGTATACGTCACAGTCGAACACTCTAACGTGCCGGAGGGAACACACGTCTTTGGGCCGAGCTGGTAATCGGCATGTTCGTAACTGTCATCGACGCTAGCCGGCTCAGATGAGAGGATATTGTCGTAAATGGCCTTAAGTTCAAGTTTGGTGCTTCTCTGTCCTTGCGTTGTCTCAGTTGTCTCCAATAATAGCGTCTGTCCGTATAGCGTCTGTCCGTGGAGCATACATACTTGATTTGACGAAGGCTGGCCATCGTCTCGTGAGTATGCACTGATGGACAAGCAGACGTCACTTATGGTTCCGGTCAGCGTCCGTGATGGTCGATAACACGCGGATTGGCAAGCGTCAATCGACCTCTGAGCCTTGCCAGACGGCGAAGGCCGACGCCTGCCGATACGCTTGTTATCAACCAGCACCTACGCTGACCATAACCAAATACGACTTCCGCCCCTTCATCAACACCCACGGAAAGATAAAAGATAGATGTTCTTTCAAGGACTCACTAAGGTCCTTTCCTTATTGTCTCAGAACTGCTTGTGGCTTCTGCGTAGGAAGGATCTGTGACCTCGGGATGCCCACGCCGCACCGCGGACCTGACTCATCAGTATATGCCGCATCGTAGGCTTTCTCTTCAAGCTTTGGATAAGAATCTGATGCGGGATCTCTTCAGGACTGGTTGTAAATTTCTGCAGTCACGGGGTTCATAGCCGGTACGCCATCGGAGGCTGGAGCACTTTGCTTACGAGAGGCCTCTGAAACAGGTGAAAAGTTGGTCGTGCGTCGATACGCTCTCGACGATCACAGTCTGCACAAGCAGCGAGTGGTTCCTCGTAGGCTCTTTCAGCAGCTCCTCCATGACTGTTGCTAAGAATGTCTAATCAGCGTGTCGACGACCAGGCAGCACGAAGATAAGGTGGTGCGGGAGAATAACTGTAGGCCTGGCCCCAGTGGGCAGCGTTTTACCGAATGTTTGTTGTGTTTGATTACACTACACGTGACCATGCCAAGCCTCTGCCCTAAGCGAAGTCCACCCACAACCTTTTCCCAAAGCAGCAGATTTCGACTTGTCGAACCCTTCCCAACTTCGACTACAACAGCGGACGTGAGACAAGATGACCAAGCGCACCAAGAGTAAGTGATCATAGCCTGGGAAAAAGCGCTGGCAAAATAAATTCGATGGCTTACTGACTTGCTTTTCCAGAGGTCGGAGTCACCGGTAAATACGGTACCAGGTATGCATAACGCCAAACCATGAGGGATTCGGCATGAGAACGAAGTCGATGCTTTCTTTCGATTGGAACGATGAAGAAAGAAAGACAGCGATGGTTTGAACAATGTGTTGACGATAATTCGACAAACAGATATGGTGCTTCCCTGCGTAAGCAGGTGAAGAAGATGGAAATCACCCAACACGCCCGCTACGTTTGCACCTTCTGCGGAAAGAACAGTGTCAAGCGCCAAGCCGTTGGTATCTGGCACTGCAAGGGTTGCAACAAGACCGTTGCTGGTGGTGCCTACTCTGTCGCGTAAGTAGCTTTACCTGGAGTCCTGGATGGCATGCTATAGTCTATCTTTGGACAGCCGCAAGAGGAGAAAGCGGAAATAAAGACGAAAAGCTGTACAGCTTGCTGACCAAGAGTGTTCTCTATTATAGGACGCCTGGTGCCGCTGCCACCCGCTCCACCATCCGTCGTCTGAGAGAAATCGCGGAGGTTTAAACGTTACGATGGGATTTCCTTATTTAATTTGTTTATTTTAACGTCTGACAATCAAAAGAAATTCTCTGAAATCTGAACTTAGCGTCAAGATGCGTCTTCTTACGATTACCGCTTGCTCGATGCCCAGTCCAGGCTGCCTCGTCAACGAAAAATTTTTAGTAAAATAGAATACCAATCCAACTGCTGATCCTTATCCTTCCTACTACGATATACTACCACTTCTGTTGTCTTTACCGTTTCCCTTTTTCGAGTCTCGCATCTGGGTATGATATTTTGTATAATACGGGTGCTTTGACTGGCAGACATCTTGAAATAGGCTACGGTTCTCATCTTCCATGAGAATATATATCATACTCGGAATAGAGTGCATACTCTTTATTTCACTCTATAAGTGCTGTGAGTCCTACTGTTCTCCATGGATGTTTCGTTTAAACAGTGATCTTCACTAAGAAAGAATGCTCCTATAGAAAAGAATGAGTTCTTCTCATGATTTCATAATCATCAAGTCACGTTTCAAGCCAGTCCATTTAGCGTTAGACTGAACGTCTGGTCCGCCTTCAAAAGGCCGCCCGCTCTCCACAACCTCAACTTCTCTCTCTCCCCCGATGTTTCTTCGCTCGTTCTGTTCTTCTTCTTCTTCTTTTTTTCTTTTCTGTTCAGTTGCTCTTCATGCCTTCTTTAATTAACCTCCATACATCCAGTCTGAATACTTCTCTTTCTGTCCATGTCAGTTACTTGCATTGTCTGTTTAGGAGACCTTGGCGAAGGCGCCAGCGATCCTCCTGCCGTCGCCGCCGAGGCCGCGCCAAGGCCCGATCATAGTGTTGATGGAGGAGCTCCTGTGAACGCCCTGGTCAACCTTGATGCTGTTGATGACTCTGAAGATCCTGGTCAGGTCGCCCGGTTACTACCTTGTGGTCATATTTTACACAATAACTGCTTGAAACCGTGGGTTGAACGTGCAAACAGTTGTCCCATATGTCGCCGTAGCTTCAATGTTGTCGAGCTCAGTGACCAAATCGAAGGTAATTCTTACTTATTTTTAGACTTTTTTCTTCGTTTTATTTATGTTAAAGAAATAATGCGGGCACTATAAGATCGAACGAAATCGTACTGACATCAACTTATTCGCAGGTCCCGTGCTTTCATCCTACACCGTCGAAGATCGAGTCCAGGTGGCCGATGTCGACCCTTCGATGATCGCTGATTACGTAGACGATGATTCCGCTGAGCTCCAACCATGTCCGATCTGTGGAGACACGGACAACGAAGAGGTACTTCTACTTTGTGATGGTTGCAATGCAGCCAGGCATACCTATTGCGTTGGACTCGACGCTATCCCTTCAAGATCCTGGTTCTGTGAGCAGTGTGAGGTGCAGCGTGCCATCGGATCGACGTCCGAGTCGTCTGGCAGGACACCACGGGCCCCTGAAGCACGCGAGGGTCGGACGAGAGCACAGCGAAGGAGGCAGCAAAACAGAAGCCAAATTAATTCTCTCCACTGGGCCCGTGTATGGCAATCTGTATGGGACCGATTAAACCTCGACCTTGACTTCCCGTTCGACGATGATGTGGCTACGGAGCATCTCGACAGCCGAGTACGGCGTGATGTAGCCAATGAACGGGAGTTTCAAGCCTGGCAACGTCGGTTCGAAATAGCGGAGCTACAAGGAGGAAGTGGTAGGTTTCGAGACACAGCTGCGCTGCTTGACATTGAAGCCCCACGTCCGTCGCGACCACGAGTGCCTCGGGCGCCGAGTCCAGAACCCGAATCACTCGAAGAAATGAGAGCTTGGAATGCGTTTGAGAGAGCCCGTGAAATTGAAAACGATCCAAGTGCCGCAAGGAAACGAAAAGAACCGACATTGTCGCCGTCTCCAGAGCCCACAGAGCCTGAACGGAAACTAAAGCGGCCACGTACTAGGAGGCCTCAAGAGCTAGCGGCCCTGGCTATGCAAAATGGCGAATCCTCGAGGACGGCAAGCGTACAGACGTCTGCTCGAATCAACGCTGAAAGCTCCAGTGAGCCTAGTTTTCTGCAGTCACTTCTGAAGGAGGTCGAAGAGGCGTCTATCCCGAGTCGTACCAATTCGTACGGACCGTCCGGCAAAACATCAAATTCTCCAACCGATTACAACTCTCCTGGCTCTTCGCCATCAATATCACCGTCTTCCTCTAACCACTCAACCCCGCGTGCATCCTACACCACACCGCCACCGCATGCCAGAGGTCGGCCCATATCTCCTATGCAACTGACGCCGCCCTCGGCTACCTCCTCTCCGTCTTTTTCTCCGGACGTTTCGCCTTCAGAATCGCGCACTCACAAAGGACAAGAGAATGATGGACCCTTATCACCGGTTGCTTCGCGCCCTCGATTAAGTCTTTTGCAAAGGTCGGCTCCATCCATTATGACGCAATCGAAAGACAAGTCACCGACTCGTCCTGGACTGTCCTTAGCGGTGAAGTCAGGCATCCAGAAGCTTGTAGGCTCAGCTTTGAAGCCGCATTACCGGACAAAGGTAGTATCGAAAGACGAATATACAGACATCAACCGAACTGTCTCCCGGAAGTTGTACGAACGCGTCGGCGATGGCGAATCTCTTGAGGGAGAGACAAAAGCAAAGCTTGAGCGAGCGGCAAACGAAAATGTACAAAAAGCCGTCGATGGATTGATACAAAGGAGGGACGGCAAGAGCAATGGCGCTGGGTCTTGACACTCCATTGGGGTGCCGCGCAACATGGGAGGTACATCTGTATGCAGGGTTCTGAGCTCGGAGTACGGTATAAATCGATTAGGATACAGGGCAGGGCAGGCGTAATATCGGATCGGCGTTCGAATTGGAATCACTGGCATCATGGGACAATTGGCGCGAAAACGGTTTCTCTAGCATCTGACATATGATACCCATACAGTATGGGATGGAGATATTGGGAAATCTGGCAGGGATATACATGTCTATTATTATTATGGTCAACTTGGTTGATAGCATTGAAGACATTAGAATTCATTAAGATGCCCTATCATAATCTATATGCATGTAAATCTAAAGACATAAAGACATCGAGTCATCCATCCCAGATTCCCAATCCTGTGCATAACCACCTTTTTCTTTTCACAACCATATTAAACAATACGTATGTCATCCATAGTTAGGGTTAGCAAGAACACATGGTCCATGTTTTCCGTGCGCTTGACTTGGGGGTATTTGTTTCATCAGTAAATCATAACAACAACGAACAAGAAAGAACAGGCTCATAATAGCATGGGAGCAACCATATCAACAATATCGCTAACAAAAGAAAGAGGAAAAAAGCACCAAGCTTAACTGATTAAAGCTTCGGGGTGAATTTACTCCAAGCGCGAATCCTCTTCCCATAGACGATGAACAGTATGGGAATAGGAATCATGACGATGGTCAGGAAGCCCAACAGACTCGAAGCCCAATTGACACCGAGACGATGATACATCTGGGTAGCGAAGAGGGGGAACGAGCCCCCGAGCGCACTCCGGAAAAGCGTATTACCAGCGATCGCCGAATTCGCAAACATTAGATACACGTCGACGATGTAGGTAAGGCCCTGCATGAAGATAATCAGGATACCGAAGCCGATCGGCGCACCGGCGATGACCTGCGGCGCCCAGTGGACGTGCGAGCTAGAAGTCCAGCCGAACCAGAACAGACCGATGGGGAGGAGGATGGAGGCGGGGACCATGGGGAGCAGGCGTTCCTCGGGCGGGAAGCGGCCGTGCTTCTTAAGCTTGCGGGCGAATCGGGTCTTAGTGATGACGATGATGAAGGCGACGCCGATGAGGATGCCGACCAGGATGCCGAGGAAGGGCAAGGCGGCGACACCGGGGTGTGTCCAGTGGCGGACTTCCATGAAGGCGACGGGGTAGGATTCGAAGAAGAGGTAGAGGACGCCGTAGATGAAGCCCATGTAGATGGTGAGGAGGAGGAGGATGGGCTCGAGCATGAGCATGGCGAAGGGGCGGAGGAAGTATTTGAAGACGAGGTCTTTGAGGGTTGGGGAGCTTTCGTCGAGTTGCGAATGGAAGGCCCAGTTGCGGGTTTCTTTGCGGAGTCTCTTTGCGCGGCGCTGGAGGAGGACTGGGGCGTAACTCTCGCGGCATACCAGCAGTGCGATGAGGCCGAAGAATGACGAGGCGATTAGGGTTATCCATGCCGTCCAGCGCCAGCCTAGGTGGGAGCTGGTGATGAAGCCACCCCTATCAACGGAGGAAGGATCCTGGTCAGCGTTCTTGTTCTCTTGTTGTCTACTGACTGCTTTTTTCTGATTTGGCTCTGACGAAGACTCACAGGATAGGACCGAAAATAGGCCCGAGAAAGGTAGCCGAAGCAAACAAAGAAATGGCAACTCCCATGTTGATGGGATCCCACATATCGGCGAGAGCACCACCAACGACGGACAACGGTGCACAACCAAAAGTACCGCCGAGGAACCGACAGAGCATGATAGTTTCGACATTCTGCGCAACGGCAACGGGGATCTGGAAAATCGCGAACACGGCATACCCGATGAACAACGGCGGCAGACGACCATACAACTCCGAAAAGGGAGCCCAAATCAGCGGACCCAGCATGTAACCAAAAAGCATCAAACTGGTTCCCAGCGTCATGACTTCGACGGAGACGCCAAAGACTTGAGAAGTGACCGCCGTGGCCTCGGAAAAGACACTACTGGCAAACGTGATCCAAAGAGTCATGGCGGCCAGGGCCATGGTGTTGATCCATTTCTTGGATGTCGGCCAATTCTTGGGGTTCTCGGGGTCGTTAGGGCCATCCCATTCGACCAAGTTGGGATCTTTCTCGGAGGCTTCTGGGGGGCTGTGGTTGTTTTTGCCGTTGTCGTCGTCGTCGCCGCCGGAGTCGGAATCGTCTTTGTTATTGCCCGACTGAGCGGACTCGACGTCGGTTTCGCCTTTTTCCAAGTCATTGGGATTGGTGTTCCTGTTGCCTTGTACGGCTGGCGTCGTTGTAGGGCTTTCCGTCGTCGGCTGTTCGTTACCACTGCGACCTAGGTCGCGAAGGTGGTTCTTTTCGGAATCCATCTCTCTCTTAGGGTCTCTTAGGGCAAGAGGAAGCGAAAGAGAGGAAGCAGCTTTCACTTGGCTTCGATCCGGTCGATTCAGAACCCTAAGAACCTGGTGTATTCGGGTGAGTTTTACCAGGACTGCAACGGAGACACGCAGAGAGGAAGAAGAAAAGATTTTCAACTACGACTACATAACAGGTATTTAAATACTTCATATTTCGAGCTTGGAAGTTCTACTAATCACTGGAATTTAGCTTCGTTGCTTCTTCTTCCGAACCATCTTTTGGAATCTGAAGTCCCCATAATTCATCCACTCCGCTGTATCTCCGTGATTGCTAACGGAGCGGAAAAGAGTTTATCTTCGGAATCGGCGTTGGAGCCGACATTAATGCACTCCAAATCGCCATAATAAACGGCATTTTATGAATTTATTCGGGAATCATATTTCGGAGCGTAGATTGTTC